>CM040186.1:61785481-62130481 GCA_022606455.1 Callitettix versicolor | reverse complement strand
ATTTGTTTTGAAAATGATACACAATTATTACACAATTTTTTTGTGGGGCAAAAAAGTAAATACCCTTCACAAATAAATTATCTCATTGGTAATGTTTTAATACAAATTAAGTTCTCCAATAAACTTTCCTTTCAAACTTCTTACTATTGTTTCTTTGATTAAGTCAAAAACAATAAGCGGGCAGCTGTTTTGTTTGGTTCTCTGTCTGTACCTTTTTTAACAACACAAAAAAAATATGTTTTTGAAAAACAGTTTTTTACGATTGATTAAACTTAAGTAAATTGTTGTAATCGGTTAGTTTCAGTTAGTGTTAAGTTTCATTATTGTAACGAAACTCCTTTCAGAGTGGTAGGAATTTAAAGTTTTGAAAATAAAATTACTTTAAACTATCCATTTTACAAAAACATTTACAATGACGTTTTTTAAAATGTTATAACAAATTTAATTTATATGTGTTTTTTTTTTTTTAAAATCGGGTGGAAAAACTAGATTTAGAATAAGTTTTTATTCTGTTCTAAAATAAAGAAAGACATATTTAAAGTTTTGACATTAAAATAAATTATAACTATGAATTTTACATAAACATTTACCAAAAAACGTTTTTATAAATGTTATAACAAATCTAATTTACATATGCTTCTTTTGTTTTTAATATTGGGTGGAAAAACTAGATTTAAAATTTCTTATTCCACCTTAAACAAACTATCAAAAATAGATCCCAAATATAACTGATGTTTATATGTATTTATTTCATTATGGTATTCTAAAGGGGTAAAAAACCGGTTTTTTTAGTTTTTTTCCTAATGGTTAGTTTTAGAGTTATTTCAAATTGAAAGTTTTACAAGTTGTATTAATGAAACGAGTTAACTAACAATAAATAAATTCAGTATAGTGGCTATGTATTAACTAAATTTAAAACTAACAATATCAACAAAATTTACAAATATTTGCTTAAACTCTTTAAAAATGGTTTGAAAAAACCTTTTCTCTAAAAAAACACATTTACAAAAACAAAATAAAATAAACTCTGTAGTTGTACTATTTTTTGGCTTTTTATACAATAAAGAACAAGTACAGTATAAACGACTAGTACCCTACTCACAAACTGCTTCACACTCAATTAAATTATTTAAAATATATTTAAAAGAAAGACAACATGTATTAAAAAGAAATGCTTATAAGTACACATAATATGTTATAATATGTTGCTATTTCCAGTAGAAATTCTTATAGAGGCTATCATCAAAAAGTCGGCTTATTTTCTTAATATCAGTTAATTAGAACATATATAGGCCATTCAAATTTTTATCATAAAAAAGGAAAGTTCACATAGGCTTGTCAGAAGTCGCTGAAGGAAATTTGAAATAAAGAAATTTAATATTTGGAAATAAATAAAAAAAACCGACTGAAATTATAATTTTTTTTTTTTAGGTCCATAGGTAAAACCAAAAGAGTAGTACAATTTGCGTGCATGTCTTTCTGTCTGTAGATAACCTCTTACTCGTTAAAGATTCCACCGATCATTATACAAATTTATCGAAAATGGTTTTAGTAGCAGCATGACCCAGAAAAATATGGTGTTTGACGACAAAATTTATTCAATGGTAGTTAATGAGTAAATTTTGAAGGGCAAGTATATATCTCATGTTTAATTATCTAATATAGTTATTATTTTTGAAAGTAGAATTGGCGAGGTTTTCAACTCTACTGTTCGGCATTTGATTTGTGTTACACCGTTTTGACCGAGCACGTTGACTGATTGTTTTAAAATTTGTTACGAGGTACTTTGTATAAAGTACGAACGACTTTATACGCTGTAAAATATTATGGTTATCAGATAAATTGGTGGAAAAATTTTCTAACGTTTTCATGATCATTGCTGCGTGGTGGAGCCATTTAATAATTTGTTAATTTAAATAAATTTGGAGCCATTTAATAATAATAATAATAAGTTGGTGGCCGGGCAATTTAATAATTTAGAATACATTGCGAGTCTACCGTTCTTTGAACAACTAGTATTATAAAAGCAGGTTTCTTATTAAATATGTTAAACAGTTATTTAAAATGTATAGATTATTTATAATTTTTATTTAGATAATCATTTTTTTAATTATTTTATTGTTATTTAGTTTGAAAGTGATACTGAATGCTGTAGATATGCTACTAATCTCAGGGATGGCTATGCTTCCAGGACAAACATATTTATAACTTATTAAGTGTCCCTCCGAAAAATTATCTCAATAGTAAAAAAAATATTAATTATGGTTATAGAAAATTTTATGTAGAATGTTTTTGTCTTACTGCATGTTTTTTTAACAAAAAGTATATTTTTTAAATTGTTTCAGAGAATTTAAACAAAATTTTGATAAATTGTTTCAGGTCCATGTTAAGTTTTGTTATTTTAACCAAACATGTTTTGAAATTATAGGTATTTAAAATAATTTATGGGAAATTTTAAATAATTTAAAACTAGCCCTTTTACTTAATACTGTAATAATAATTTGTTTAGCAAATTTTATGAATAATTGATACTTCTTCTTGTTTTAAAAATTGGGTGAAAATAAACTAAAATTAATTTGTTTTGTAAAAACAATTTTAAGACCCCATTAACTATTTATTTTCTAATGATTTTGACCTATATACATTATATCTGAAATCGGTTGCCGCCCGCGGGCTATTTTCATGTAGGTTCTTATACTCTTAAGAAAAGCGTATAAAGTATCAAAAATTTTAAAAAATAAAATAAAAATAATAATAAATATTTTATCTTTATCTTATTCTGATTTTGATATTTTGAATGTCAAAATAATATTAAATGATTATTCTTTATTTTATATTCTTTATTTTGTCTATGTAAAATTAGAAGAGTGTATAAATGTAAAAATAAGTAAAAGTAATATATCATATAAATATTTTATTTTTGCCTTACTTTGACTTTGATATTTTAAATGTTAAAATAATGATAAATGAATATTCTTTTTTTTATTTTACCGTATTTTGACATATTGAATGTTATTTGAACGTAAAAAGAACATTATGTGCTTTATGGGTATGTACTTATTTTAATTTCCTATTTTTGTTATGTTCATTTTATATATTTTACTTATTTGTGCAAAAATTGGTTTTACATATTTTCATTTATTGTTTTTGTTATACACAGTGTTATTACATGTGGTATATTTTTTAAATTGAATGTTTTGTTTTTGACACAAAGTAAACAGACACAGTAGAGCCTACTATATAAATTATCTATTAAAAATCTTTAATTTTTATGTTTGCCTCATATTTTTTCCATACTTTTATTCTATACCTACTACTGAAGTATCGATACTTTTTTCCGATACCATCTAGTAAAATATTAATATTTTCTTTTGATATTTCATCCCTACCCATCACTTTTATATTTTCTTAAAATAGTGTCTACAAGGAGTCAGTACAGTTTGGACAAAACTTATGAGGGAAGAGAGTATAGTTCTTAGAAACCTTGAAGCAAATGAACAGGATGCGTCAATTGTCAAAACTTGTAGACCAAAACAGATGTTTTTCTTGCTTGAATGAGAACTTTGGAAAACTCTGTCAGAATATAATTTTCTTCCAGACTAGATCAAAGAAAACATGATGGTGAAATGTAACTATACAGTAACAAAATGCATACTACCTTTTTATCAATGTGGCCTAGCAGGCTACTTATTGTAGTTTTATAGATCTTATATAAACATAGCCTAAATACAAGTACTGTTACAAGCCTATGCATAAATTATAAATATAATCACGGCATATAGCAGTCTCGCTGATGTGATACAAATGAATTTCCAAAAACAGTTATTTAATCACTGTTTTTTTTATTTTGTGAATTTTGTTTGTTAAAGCAAAATATTTATAAAAACCCGTTTGCTTTTTAGTAATAACAAAAAATTACAACATATATTAATGTTGTAGATATTAATACATTAATTTGTTACGAGGTACTAATGTAGTTACTTAGTATTACATTATCGCCAAAGAATGTAATTAGTATTTCAATGAGTACTACAAATTAATTGATAGGTTCTATTTAATTTGTAGAACCTAATTTGTAGAACCTTTAGTGTGATTTTAAAAACACTATAAAATTTCTTATCAAAAATTTTTGTTGTTTTTATGATAAGTTATAATTATTCAACAAACATTATAACTTTTGTTGAATAATAAACAACAAAAAAGTTGTTTAACATCCTTTTTGAAATTTTTATTTCACTATCTCAATCAACTTTGAAATCTGCATATATTGCATTCTGAAAATTCAAATTATATTAAAAATATGAAAATTAACTCCGACCGTTATCAAAAAATGTCTTAAGTGGCCCATAGACATTCAATATTATTGCACAATATTTTGGTTTGTGCAATATATAATTGATCGTATGTGGGCGATATTGAAATGTTATGCAATATATTGTGTGATTTTCAAAATCTTGAAAATACATTGTGCAAATGGGAAAATATTGTGTCGTCAGTTGACAACATTGAGCAATATCCTGTACCTTGTAGTTTCCAGGTGTAGTACTACAAAGGTCTTAAAACTATTCCTGGTTGCGAGATATCGTAGGGTTATGGACAACTGTTGACTTGCAGGAATTGCATCATTCATAATAGTGTTTCTTTTACCGATTTCAGGAGTAACCAAAGCGAGGGGTTCATCAAATAATTCTCTGCCCATCTGTAAAAAGTTGCTAAAATCATTTGGTTCAATTACTCTCAGTTCATTGAGTTCTTTTTCGTGGGTATACTTCTCCCTATCAATAAACCAATGTTTGGCTCATTTTCTACCTTTCTGCGAGTCCTTTTTCTTTTCTTTTTTTGCAGCCACAGCAATTATCACGCAAAACAATTCACTGTCACTCTAACATGTTGACTTTCTTGAAAGTCTGACGAGGACTGTTTGCACAATGTGGTTGTACATCTGTGCTCGCGATTGAGAAATATATTGCACAACCTTCAATATCGCCTCCATATGGTAAAAGTTTTGGCACAAACCAAAATATTGTATAGTAATTTTGACCGTCTAGGGGCCGCCATAAAAATATTGTGAAACCCACATTGCACAATAATATTGAACGTCTATCGGCCGCTTTAAATTTAATGGATCCTGCAAATTTAAAATGCTTATTTGTGTAGTTTTTAATGCTAATTACAATGGTGAAATCAAATTTTCAAATTAGTTTAAGACAAAAAAAAGTTATGAATTTTTAATGATTTGAAATGGCCACCATTTTGAAACTGTTGAACAAATTTTTCTGTTTAACGAACTTGTCCAAGCTATTGTCATTCAATTCTTACAACAAGTTTGATACAAATTGGACCAAAACGTGAACATACTAAAACGCACACACGCACACACATGCGTATGTATTTTTAACAAGCCCTCAAGAAGAGATCTAGATGTCAGGATTGGTCCTGAGTTTGGGTCTTACCATAATGGCCGCTCCACTAGCTCTGTTTTCCAATTGAATTTCACTAATAAATATTATATTGTATCAACTTCGATGAATGAAACTTATATAACGAATATTATTAACAAATTTCCAGTGAAAAATGAGTTATTCAAGCGACCATTATAAAAAGAAATTTTATTAGTGACTTTTTTGTGGATAATTAGCAATTGGAGATGAAATTGTGGTAATACCCTTATCTAAGAAATTGATAAAAGCACCAACTTCAACATCTAGAGATCTTTTTGAAGGGTTGTTTCAAATTTATAAATTTGTTTGTTGTTGTTTGTGTGTGTGTGTGTGTGTGTGTGTGTGTGTGTGTGTGTGTGTGTGTGTGTGTGTGTGTGTGTGTGTGAGTGTTAGCACTCGTATGTTCATCACTTTGACCTAAATTTAATAAAACTTAGCCAAAAAATCAGTTTTGGAAATAGCTTAGACATGTACATTACTCTACAAAATCTCTTCCAAGTATTTTATTGAATAATTGATAACATAAGTAGACATAAATTTTGGAAGCCCTAACTTTTAAATGAGGACAGGTGTGTAGTGTAGGTGTGTGTGTGTGTGTGTGTGTGTGTGTGTGTGTGTGTGTGTGTGTGTGTGTGTGTGTGTGTGTGTGTGTGTGTGTGTGTGTCTTTGTTTGTTTATGGTTGTGTGTTCAGCTGTATGTTGCTTGTTGTTTAGTAGTTCATACAGACGTCAGAGGCCAAAACAAATAAATGGTTTAAAAAATCACACTAGCTTCTTCGTCAGTCTTTAAAAATCATTAATTATACATGAAAATCATAACTAAAATAAGTTAACAACATTTTTAATAAAACTTACAGATTACAAAAAATGCTAAATAAGAAATATACCACATTTATCTGATTTCTGTAGTTTTTTCTGATGTTTTCAGCCAACTTCGATCAAAACAATTTTTGTGAAAATTTAGTTATTTTTTTTAGCTAACCTTACAAGTTCAGGAGTAACATTGCTAATTTCAAAAACAGTAGAAGTTACAGTAATTCCTAGTTTTAAAATTTAACTTTAAGAAGTAACTTTTATTCTAAGCCATATTAATAATCTTAAACACAACTATGTACAAATATAGACATTCAGATAAATACTTATTATTTTGGTATGTATTATGAAATATGAAAATCTATTAAGAGTGAAATATTATCAAAATTTTGAAACAATTACAATTACAATATTCTTTTCTACAGAGTGAGTAGAAAATAAAGACTTATATTCTACACCAAAAGTCCCAAAAATAGTTTAAGTAAACTCATTGTTACTCATAGTTTAACATAAATGAATCCTAAGTCCATAGTATAGATACAGTTGGAGGAAAATAGCTAGTATTCAATAACATTTTTGAAAAGCAAAAATAATTACATACTATCACAGCAAGTATATAATATTTTTTATCTATATTTTACATGTTATCTAATTATAAACGGAAATAAATTACCCTTAGCTTTCACCCTTTTTTCTGTGATTGGTTTAGGTAAATTTATTCAATGAATGTAATTATAATGTTGAATGCTTTCTACTTTTAAAAATCCATTTAAATTTTATGATTGTATGTTTTAGACAGCGAAATCATTACCCTCTGCAAAATTCATGTAAGTACAATAACTATATAACTTGATTTAAAGCCATTTATTCAAAAAAATAATGTTTACATTCACAATAAAACAATATTACAATATGCACTAGGCCAATTGCTAAGATTAAAAATATTATCCGTCCTTCCATTAAAAAATATTAACATTTCTAGCTTTTTTTGTCACTTCCACTATTACTTTCAGAACTTTTAACCATATATATGCAGAACTTTTTTTTTTATCTACATGAATAATAAGAGCAGTTTGATTGTTTTCATTATTATCTTATAATATTAGCCGCCTCGGTGGCCTAGTTGATAGCATACTAGGCTTTCACCCCGAGGACCCGGGTTTGATTCCTGGCCAGGGCTTGGCATTTTCATACGCTATAAATCATCCCATCATTTGCATTAGCCCAAGTGTGTACAATAGTCAGACGTTAAACACTAAAAAAAAATCTTATAATATTATTAGATTGCTTGAAATAGTCTGATAATCTTTTTTTCCAAACAAAACATTTGTTGGTTATTATTAAATTTGTAGGTAGAAGCTGAAGTTTAATTCTTTATCAATAATTATCATCAGATTTAACAGTATTAGTTACATAATTTCTTCATTAGGTAATTTTCTTACCTTATATTTTCTTTTCAGAATTACTTTAAAATATTACTTTTACATGTGTCTTTTGTTAATTAACTGGAGGGGGATTCTGTTTTTGAAGCATATCAAATGTTATTTATAAAATATATGACATGTTTTTAGTGCTTCAAATTCATTTCATGTCAAGGAGAAAGCTATTGATTGAAATTATTTATAAATGCACACACTATTTGTACAAATGGTGAAGTTACCTCATGTCACTATCTGAGACAGGAATGTGTTTTTATAAGGCATAAATACTATATAAAGACATCAGGTTAACTAATTGCTTTTTATCGAACACATTGATTCTATAGGTATGTATAAATCATCAACTTTATAAATCTTCTTTATGACTTTAGCGGTTGTTATTATTGTTAAAATTTATTAGATTTGTAGATAAATTGTAATTAAAATATATTGCTAATTTATTTTAAATGAAGTTTAAAAAAGCTAGTTTTGATTGATTTTAAAATTTTAATATAGAAGGTATATTTATGTTTTCAATATTTTCTCAATTTAACAAGACTTTTTCATTAAGAAAAGTCTTTAATATTTCAAATTAATTTTTGCTAAAAATAAAAATTCAGTAATTAAATCAGTGTTCCTACTTCCTTCCTTGAAAATTTTACCTTTCAATAATTTAAAGTAATAATTTTGATAATTATATTACAAAAGAAAAAGTTGTTTTTTTTATTTTACTAAGTAAAGCAAGATAAACCCTACATATAAATATTTATAGTTGAACTTTTTTAATTAAAAGGAGATAATTCCAGTTTTTTGGAGATACTTCTTATTTTCAGAAAAGCTTCTGCATGTAACATAATTCTGGAGATAATTTCTTTTTGATGAAATTTGAAAATCAAAGATGTAGTTTTAGCAAAGAACCATATGGTTATCTACAGTAATATTTACTGTTTTGGTTTCAGATTAAACAATGAAAACTCAAATCCTTTTATTGTTCCTGTTAACTTTTCTGCCGCATGTTTTTTTAGCTAACATTGAAAAATGTTTAGATTTCAATTACAAGCATCACAATAATGAAGAATTGGTACAAATTTTGAATAATGTAAATAAAAATTGCCCTTCTATAACTAAAGTCTATAATCTGATGGAAAAATCTGTGAATAATGTTTCAATAACAGTTATCGAATTCGCTAAAAAACCTGGAGTTCATAGAAAATGTAAGTATTCAGTTAAATAGTTATTTATTTTCTTAAATTGGAAATAACATTAATTAATAGTTATTTTTTTAATATTTTGTGAAAAATTTTATAAAAATTATTTATCATATACATTGGTTGAACTCTCTTTAACTGTAAATTAACTTAACTGGCATGCCTTGTCAGAAATAACATATATCTTCGTTTACCAGATGATGTTCACAGTATCTGACGCTTATCACTCAGAAATGAAGGAACAAAATGTGATTAGCATGAGTATTACACTCACATAGCAAGCAAATGTGAGGCATTGGTTTCCTTAAATATTTTTGGATGGTAGCAAAAAGTGCAACGTCATAGCTCTTTTTTCAGACTCAGTCGATCAGTTTGCTTTCTTCCTTTAATTGTGTGAGATCACTATGAGTGATCCTACAGTTATGTATTTTTAGATATTTTGCACTATAGCAGTTATTCTATATAAAATATATGTAATGATTGCACTAAAACAAAAATGTAAATATTTACAGTGGAACATAAACTAAAATCAATAGAACAGTTAGCTGGGTGGGTAAACCAGTAAAACTTACAAATGGTGAGCTCAGAGTCAATTGTAACAACAGAGAAGTACTGGCTGTTTTTAATGAAAAATATTTAAAATTAGCATTTGTACAACAATTACTACAATATTTGCGGTCTAGTCCCATGAGAGTCCATTGGAGGGCTTCCACTGTAAATATTTTTGAATTTCATTGAATTGTTAATTAACTGAAGTTTCAAAAATTATTTAACAGAATTAATTTTGTTTGTCATAGTATTTCCAGAGGTGAAGTTGGTAGGCAACATGCATGGAGACGAGGTGTTAGGACGAGAACTCTTATTGAGACTCGCCGTATACCTTTGTGACGAGTATTTGTCTCGAAACAAAGATATTGTTCACCTGATAGACAATACTAGGTTACATCTGTTACCAACAATGAATCCTGATGGTTATGCTGTAGCGGTATGTCATTTCTAGTTTTTAAAAGAGGACGAATTTTTAAAAAATATAAACAATCACAGCATGCAACTGTCTTGCTGGCACAATGGAGCGAATTTCTGAAAGTATTTTCCCTTATCTTAACATTTTTGAAATTCTGATTTTACCATAATCAGCATTATGATTTGCATAAATTAGCATTTTAGACTTTTAAATTACATTAAAAATATGATATTGAACCCTGAATTCCATCAAAATTAAGTTTCTTAATTTCAACATATTTTGAAAATTCAAAATCATAATTTATACAATTTTTAATGCTTATTACAATGGAGAAATCATATTCCCAAATTAATTTCAGACAAAAATATTATGAATGAAAAGATTTGGAAGAATGTCATTTTTGAAAGTATTGTGACAGTGACATATTTGCAATTGTAATTACTAGATAAGTTGTTCTTAGTTGTAGTATTGAATAAATAAAAATAAATACTGAACAGTTTAAGTGACATGGACAAAGCCGTGTTAGGTAATGTTAGTACTTATATATTTATTTACTTATCCATAATTTATATAGACAAAATGTGTTCAAAATAAATCTTTGTGCTTAGGACCTATTTTTCACTGTCTAGTGTTCTTTAACACTAAATAAGGTGATTATTTAGTCTACCGCATTTTCGAAACATTATAGTTTCATCTTCAGACCATACAATTTGTCAATTCCCTTTTGGCAAGATCATCACCAATTCAACAAAACATTGAAATGCATATCACAATACTAAACAATTACACAATTATTTTAAAGCGTGGAAGGATAACATTTCGTTTGGTCAAACATCACCATTTTGCAACTTGTTTATCGATTCAGTCCAGACTGCAGAGTCTTTGCTGATATCACCATGCACTAGTCACTGTTATCAGTTGCAGTGTGTTTGTTAGGTTTTTATTATTTATTTGAATCAATTATAGTTAAAGCCATGTCATAAATTAAATTGAACTTAAATGAAAGTTTGTCATTGAGGATGATATGGGGATCTGTTTTTTTTTCTATAAATCTCAAACTTTTCAATCTCTTCCATATAATTGCCTTTATTACATGCATGTAAAATCTCCGTATTGGTGTGGCCATTTCCAAATTTATAGATTTATCCATGAGATGTTCTAGTTTGTGGATAAGTAGTTTTTGGATTCTTTAAACTAGGCCTGTAGATGAAAATATAAAGTTTTGAAACCACAATAGCGTATATAAGGTGTGTTAAAGATCGCTAGATGATGAAAAATAGATTCTAAGCTTAATTATTTAAATCAATTCTGTGTTACAATAATGAAGATAAATCAATTGTTTATAATAGTATATACAAATATTAAAACAAATATGTTAAATTTTTTACAGAATGGCTGTAATGATTTTAAAGGTAGAGAAAATGCCAATGGTTACGACTTGAATCGTAACTTTCCTGATCTAAATATTATAATGTATGCTAACGAGAATATAACAGGAAGCGCCAACAATCATCTTTTTAAAAAGGAAACTTTGCCAAATGATGTAAGTTTCACAAAGCTGTTATAATATTTCTGAGGTTTCTTATTTACAGTGGCGTGACTATTAAATATACACCACCCTTGCACTTTTAACAATACTCCCTCGATCATAACCTTCCATCGCTCATCTATAATTGCACAGCATGTGCATATTTAAGGGTTGATAGCATTTTCCATCCCAGTTGTACAAAAATAACAAAATAATATTATAAAGAAAACTAAGATTTTTATTTTATAAATATTTGTTTTGTTTCAATATTTTTTAAATATGTTGTTAAAAACATGCAATTAATTAAAAATAACATGAAGCAAAACAATGAAAATGACCACTGTGTTGTTTCCAAAATGTTAACATCGCTGTAACTGGACAGTTTCGAAACTTGACTTTTAAGTATAAGTAACATTAACACTATCACAAGCACCTTAAATAGTTGTTTTTATAATAATAACAAATAACAAAACTTTATCATTGCATTTTACCTTTTTTAAAATTATTCATAAATATAAATTAAATTAACTTGAATCAGATTATTATTACTTATTATAAATTGCAATAATTGAAGAAACTATTTTAAAACTCAACAAGAACATTTTATAATCTGTTATTATTATAACATCTATCATACGGTACTCTTATCATTGTTATTGCAGGCTGCTATTACATAAAAAGTCACATTCTGAACAAACAAGAAATGTTTTTTCAAATTCAAAAATTAGTATAATAATAATATGTTAAACCCCATTTTGGAGTTTCAAATTTTCAAGGAAGGACCATCATTTTGCTGGAGTGTATTCCACACCCACCAAAACAGCTTTCACTCTTAAAGTCACCCTCCCTACTAGATGCCCTCTCCTAAATTCCCGTGCTGTAAAGGCGGAGAAATGTATCACATTAATTTCTAGTTCTCCTTCTCCAAATCACTGAGCTACTGATTAACCTTCTTAACCTGATTTTCCCCCAGTACACACATAAACACAGAACTACCTGATAATCCAAATGGTAGAATGGCAGAACTGTATATCCATCCTTCTGTTACCTGATGACATTCGCTTGTGCAAATTTCAGATATAATAATTTATGTTAAAATATGTATCACCACACTGAAATTTTGAATTAATTATTAGTGCACTTTTGCAAATGTTATTAGGTGACAGTAGGGTCAGTCTATCTCTTTGTCAGATTTCCAACCAGAGTTCATAAACAAACACATTTTTGTCCAAGGGGTTTTCACCCTTCCACAAAGCTGAGTGCTATTTATTCTATTGGTATTCACAGTATTATTAAAATTTACTTTAATGTTGATTATTTTATTTAAATATTTTTTTTTAAACTGTAAAACGTTTATGAATTTTTTTATGGTTCAAATGACAAGAATGCTTTTGCAAATATCTCATGAACATCTACAAATTAAAACAAAGTCTCATTTATGTGAATTACGAGATAAATAAAAGTTAGTGCTAGTAAACAATTAAAAATATTAATTAACTGTTTCCATTGGACAAAATCTGTTGGTGAATCTTTTGAAAATTTATCATTTGAAATATTTTGGCTCATTTTCGCAAGTTAGTAAAAATGTTTTAAAAATGAATGGGAAAAGACTCTTTGATTGTTTACTGAAGTTTGATTATTCTTCTTTTACATGATAATGCAATAACAGTCTAATGACTATTATTGTACCATGTATTGATAAATTTACTAGTATCTACAGTTTAAAAAATAATTTAAAGAAAATATTTTTTTTAATAATTTTTTTCAAAAAAAGCTAGAAGTAAAAATATTTACTTAATTTTATATTTAAGAGTTATCAAATTTGGTTAAAACAATTTCCCTTAATTGTCCAAATCACCAATGAGAGAGATAAGGACTACAAAGAATCTGTCTTGTTAAACCCAAGTCACTAAATCCTTGACAAAACTACTATATTGAATCAGAGAATCTTAAATCTGTCAAATTTCTAATCCTGACTGACTTGACCAAATTAATTATTCAGTGAATACTAATTTTAATAATTAATCTTGAATCCTTCGTTCATTCTCTAAAGAAGGGTAGAGATGAAATAAGGTGAGGGAGAAAACAAACAAAAAAACTGAGAACAAACAAACTTAACAAAAACTCATTCCAACTCCATAGATTTTATAAAGAATTGAATCACTCATTCACTCTAACAATTTGTTCATATAGATTCACACCTGGAACAAACCACTTCTTGTTTCCCCTCTAATTTTTATAATCCATTTAAAGTGGAGGTAAGAGAAAAAATAAAAAATTGTGTGTTAAACGATTTATTTAATATAATCTTTTCTAATCAAAAAACTGTAAATATATCTGTACTTAAATCAATTTATGTATTTTTTTTCATAGACTCAACCTGAAACCAAAGCTTTAATTAAATTTATACTGGATATACCGTTCGTTTTATCAGCCAACTTGCACGGAGGAAGCCTTGTTGCTAATTACCCCTATGATGAAACTCGATCAGGTGCTGATTATGAATACACATCTTCACCGGATGATAATACATTCAGGTGATAATCTGTTTGTAATAATTAGGTATATTCAACCAAACTAGGACATTGGGATAGAATAATTGTGAGAACTTTTGTGAAAAACTCTCACAAGTAATTAACAATTTTGTATCGATTATATTATTCAAAAGAATTCAGAGCTTGCAATTTAATAATAATCATAAATTATTTTTCACAAAAACTTAATAAACCAAGTTAATGTTTATAATTTGAAATAAAATAAATAAATAGTGAATGGACAATATATAGGAAGTGCATGAGAAGAAAAAGAAACCTATCCTGGAACTAGGCAGTGGCAAACTTTAGGTTATATCCAAGACATCACTGCTTTGTCCCTTACATCCATTGCCTCAATATATACGTCACAAAACTGTACATTTACAAACAATATGACACAATAATGAATAGAAACAACCTTCTGGTCTGCACAGAACTCGATCAAGCTCTTCAGGAAGTTATAAACTTATCGCAATTGTATTGGGATATAGGAAGACAAATGGAGTTATCTTAGGGTCTGCTATTTGAAAAGAAGAAGATATAGTGGACGAATGATACAGAAAGATACCCTGAGAGCAATCTGGTTTCATGTAAACTTTCTTTTAATTATAACTTGGTAAACTAACATCAAGTAGTGTTTTCCAAATTTTAAGTAATATCTGTATAATTTTGAGAAATTTGGTGCTTCCTCATTGTATTTTACCATTTATAAATGCATGAAAAATAATTAACTTTTTAAACGCACCAAATTCACAAAATTATAATGTTAATAAAACTGTTTTAGGTACTTAGCCTCTATATATGCAAATAACCACGCAACTATGGCAAATCCAAATCTAAGTTGTGATTACTTTCCAGGAGGTATTACAAATGGAGGGGCATGGTACACTGTTCCCAGAGGTAAGATGATAAGACTTATTGAAATAGGTAAATGAAATCCCTCAGGGACTCACACATTGTGAGTATGAGTTTAGTAATCCTGTACTAGCTGGGTTTTCTTAATCCCAATCCAAGAAGGAATAATATATCCATAAGACTGCATAACCAAGGGGGAGCTTAGTTAATATGCAAACTCTGAATATTAGGCAAACTCCTGATTTAATCTATCCTTATCTATGCCTGCAGAGCTTTTGAATGGGTGGACACTTTATTTTACTAGTTACTTTTAGGAATAGGATGACTAGAAACAAATCTTCAAAAACCAGAAAACACAACTTGCAAAAGTGGACCTGGGTAGTAAAAATTATATGGAAGAGAAGGAAACTAGAACTGTCTTCATGAAACTAACAAGCATGAAGGTGCTATAAAGATGCTAGGTGGACCTACCCAATCTGCCTTGGAAGAAATAAGAGATGAAGTTAAATATTTCAAATCGGTAAGGTGATGGCCTATCCAAAATCAGACAAATTTTTGTAGGTATGAAAACGTATATCAGGAGTAAAAAAGTGCAAACTGAGATGATAAAAGATGGTAGCAAAGAGGTTTCTAATGAAACCTAGAAGCAAAAGAACTCCCAGAGATTCAATCTTGATTGTGCGACACACAACCTTACAGGGCTGCGATAACAGGGACAATACCTGGAAGGGACAATACTGGAACAAAGATCCTTGGCAAAGGGTAACTTAGGAAAACCATTGGACACTGTGGTATGAGGGTGCACGTAAAAGTGATAGAAATTGAACATGAAGAAACTTTGTGTACATTATGCAGGTAGGAAAGGAAATTGTAGCAGGAGGTGGAAGGTTTTTAGCTTCCAGGACCTTAAGAACCTTCAGGAGAATAAGCTAGTCAAAGGACTGCTAAAACTCATTGAAGGCACCATTCTACTGACCTGCAGTTAAAGAGGTTTTAATTGCACAATAAGACCTTGGGGTGCCAAAAGCTACCATACCCTATAACCTCAAAAAAAAATATATATATTATGTAAGTTAATGAAATCAAAGCCTGAATAGTATAGAAACAAAGATTTTGAAAGAAAAATGGTTACAATAAAAATTAAAATATCATCATGGTTGTATGATGATGGGTCTTTAAAACATTAAACAACAAAACATGGGTCTTTAAAAATTAAATAATCATATCAAGCAGATGTGATGCAGAAATAATGGAAGTGAATTTTTGAATTTTTTTTCTAAGCTTACAAACTTTTAAAAATCTGATTTCATTACTATAATCTGCATAAATCAGCAGTTCAAATAAAACAATAGAGCTATTCAAAACAGCTGTTCTCTTTACTAGTGTGTCATAATTGTTGTTAATCAGTAAATGTAATTAATATAATTGGAACATGCAGCTCACTTAATGTGATGTAAGCAAATCCAAAAAATATTTGATTGCCTAATTCTTTTAAATTATCATTTAAACATTGTAATCAGCATTAAAATTTGTATATATATGAACATTTTAAACTTTAAAATTACTTTGAAAATACAAACGTTACCTTGACCACTATCATTCAATTTCATAATTTAAAAATATTTTGAAAATTTAAAATTCAAATTATGCATTTTTTTAACACTAATTACACTGTGTTTAAGCTGATTAGCAGTTCCTAATGTTAAGATCAGATTTTTAGAAAAAATTAAGAAAAATGTATGAATTTTTGATTACTTGGCCACCATTTTGTGCATAGTTCTGGGTAACAAACATATCAAAGCTATTACAAAAACAGATTTTTATTCCAAGTTTGAATCAAAATGGACCGATATATATAAAATGTTTAGGGCCCATTCAAAACTGATCCAAATTTCAGTTTCAGTATTCATTTCAAGGTTCCAGGTCTGGATCACCTAATAACTTATTTTCTAAGGAAAATTCACTTAAATACAATTGATTTCAAAATTGACTCTTCCACATCACTAAAACTCAAGATTGCTACTGTTAAAGTACTCTATATTTATAAAAAATGTTGGTCATAAAGTATAATTAATATTTCATAAATTGATATTGTGTTTTTATTTAGCATGTTATATGTTTATTCACATTAAGATAAATAAAAATAAGTGAATCTTACAGGGATGCAAGACTTTAATTATTTGGCAACAAATGATTTTGAAATTACTTTGGAATTGGGATGTAATAAATATCCACCAGCTGATCAACTTGAAAAAGAATGGGAAAATAATAAAAAGGCTTTGTTAAGTTACATTTCGCAGGTAAAATAAATATTGTTTTAATAATTGGATTTATAGTTTCTTTCAATCATTTTTGTTAGTTTAAGAGAAAAGTGATTCAGTGATACAGCCTCTAACTTTATTTTACAGTGTTAAATAACATTTTAATTTAATATATTTTGAAAACTTTGATTTCAATCCATATTATTTTTACTTACAAGCAAACTAAACACAATAAAACCTCAATTCTTCCTTAACCTAGACTGCAGTAAAATTTTGCACTTAACACATTAAAATTTGAAATTTCAAAATCTTCATTAAAGTGTATTAAGTTAAAATTCATTAAGTTAAGTTCTTCATTAAGTTAAAATTCTTTTAAAAATGTTTCATATAGTATGTAAAGTTGTAGGATTGATTTATAATTTTATTTAATTATAAATATTAAGTTTGTCTGAAATGAAGAATTAATATTAAGGGTTAGTTAAAATTTATATGAGATGCTTCTGTTTCTCAAATATGTCTTAAATGGTTTCATCTGTTGTCTAGCATCCTTGTAGTCTATCGTATTACAAAAGTAGTATTTGGTACATGTAGGCCTACAGAGTTAGGCAAAGTGTTTAGACACTGTTAATATTTTAATGTGATCTTAGAGAAACCAAATTCAAAACACTTTAAATATCTTAAAATATGCTTTGTTTGTATAGAACTTTGATGCAATTCTAAAATCTGAAATGTAACCCCTAATGAGGGATACCTTCTTTTAATGGTATTAATAAAAAAATAACAGCATAATTTAAAAAATAAAAGAGAATTTTTAAAAAAATCTCCTCACCTCCCTTTTCTTCAAAAGTACTTAATTCTCCCAAACCCCACCTCCAGTAATTTCTCTGCAGTTAATGAAGTGACTAGCTCAATGACCTGAAGCTTTATTCCTTGTATATATATTTATACATATTAAGTTCATAGCAAATGTGTTTACAGTGTGATGTGAATACTTTCACCATAGCTAATGTTTTGTGATTTATTGTATTTGCTTTATTTTTCAAAATAATTCCAAAAAATTTCTACAAATCTAGGCACATATTGGCATTAAAGGAATTATAACTGATGCAAAAACAGGACAAGGTTTAAAAAATGCTGTAATATCAGTGGTTAACATTACTGCGGGAATAAATTCTAAAATATTGCATGACATAACATCTGGTAAGTACTGATATTTTGTATTTGCTAGTTTTATAACAGCATTAATTAATTCCTAATATTTATACTAAACTTTACTTTAGGGGCTCACATTGGACAACAAACCAAACCAAAGTTTCATTTAACTAAAATTAAAAAAAAATCAATGGTTGCTGAAATATTTCCTTGTTGAAGTTTTCAAAATAGCCATTTTCTGCTCTCTAATGTAAACCTAGAGAGAAAAACTAATCATGCACACTAAAAGTTATAATCTACTTGCTATCTGAATTTCAGCTTCCTAACTCTTATGAACTCAAGGAATTTCTGTGATGAGTTTTTTCAAAATAGTCCTAACAAATAGTCCATTTCTTAGTCCTAACAAAAACTTTTAAGGCAACAATATATTTGTCACCAATTTCTATTATATTCTTCCTGCAAACTGAATTTCATTTTACTGTTTTGCATTGTAATCAAAATGGTAGCGACCAAAGAGAAATTAATTTAATTTATAATTTTGTTTAGCCACTCAGTCTATGACGGCAGCTATGTCATAGAGCTATGTCATGTCCCAACTATGCTCTATAGGAGTGAGGGAAACTTTGGTTTTGACATAAAACCTATTTAAATACTGCAAAAGCAATTTCACATCACAAGGTCTACTAACACCATCTAGGAACCCTCTAGCCGCCTTGGTGGCCTAGTTGATAGCGTACTGGGCTTTCACCCCGAGGACCCGGGTTCGATTCCCGACCAGGGCTTGGCATTTTCATACGCTATAAATCATCCCATTGTTTGCATTAGCCCAAGTGTGCACAACATTAAAAAACAACAAACTAGGGACGCTCTAGTGGCGAAGATATCTGACCAGTCAATACTGGATCTTCCTGTTTTACAGATCCAGTTCAAATTTGAAAATAGATTTATGATTAGAACTTCCATGAATAATCAGGATTTGAGTTACAATAAACCAAAGGAAACCAGTGAAATACCTAGGATGAGAAAAATTGTATTTCAGGAAGATGAGTATTCCATTTTTTTTAGGCATGATTGGAAAGTGGTAGGAGAATCTAGTATACTTCCCAAACAGCATTCATGTATGAACCTTAGATCCCAAACAGCATCCCAAACCTTAAATGCTGTAGCTTTATGTAAATGTTCCAGACTTGTGCAACTTGGGGCATGTTGGAATAGAAATGCAATTACTCTATCATCTTTGCTCTGCAGCTCAAGCAACGGCATAACTTATATTTGTTGGATTCCTGAAAGCCTTGAATAAGGGAGGTTTACCTGGCATCAAAACAGAATTCTTATTATTCTTAGAGAGGCCGTGAGTTTATCGATTGGGTTAGCTAGGGTACCTGTAATTTTGTTAGGTCTGGACTGAGGGTGAAAACACTGAATGTGGTTTCTTTCACTGTAGGAGACGTTCATAAAATTGGATCATCTGTTTAGATTTAGGCAACAATTATGAATTTTCCACGTGATATGATTATAACATTTCAATGTCCAAATCTATTTGCTTACTCTAAGGATCTGAGTTGGGCAAATATAGTGAAACTCACGATCTCCTGGGAAACAAACCTTCAAAGCAACATATCTCTACAAAAAAAAAAAAAAATATCAACCTCTATTTGCAAAAATACAATAGAGAGTTTTACAGTGTCATGTCTGTAGAGAGGTTGGTGTTACTTCTGCAAGAGGGCTTCCAATGAAATCGTCCCGCGGGGGGTTGCAGACTAGTTACACCTATGAGAGGATTTAGACGTCCCTCATGGTACCCGAGTCTTAACACACACTTACACTTACAACTTTAACACTTTACACTCACATTTACATTTACATTTACATTTACATTTAGGGAGGCGATAATAGCCTTTATGTGCTCTTCGCCTTAAAATTAAAAAAAAATCCAATAAAATCTCTGAGGGAGTTGTTTTTTTTTGTGTGTTTAACATCCGACTATTGTGCACACTTGGGCTAATGCAGATGATGGGATGATTTATAGCGTATGAAAATGCCAAGCTCTTGCCGGGAATCGAACCCGGGTCCTCGGGGTGAAAGCCTAGTACGCTATCCACTAGGCCACCGAGGCAGCTCTGAGGGAGTTGGGTCTGGAAGGAGAAGAGTTAGTGATTTTCTCAGGCATATCTCTAGGGTTTCTTTGAAAGCTTCTTTAGAGTTGTGGGGCAAGATAGCTGGTCCTTAGGATAAGAGCGGTGAGAAGAAAGCTGTGTCATATCAAAGTATATTTGAACCTCCCTAACCAGGTCTTAAATCCAAAGTTGCTCATTCTTTATTCATTGGAGAACCCCTGTCATTGAGAGGTAAATCCACAATCCAAACTTGTTAAACTTTTTTTTTTGTTCCTTGGGAGGCTTATTTTCAATGCAGAGTCAATGACAAAGTTGAACTAAATAAGCACTGCCTTATGTAAACAGAACATTAAAATTAGAAAAAGAAACAGACACTTCCTTTATAGTGCTGAACTGCCTAGGCTGACCATTAAGTATAGTGTTATCTTATGGCTTCATCAAGCCCACAGTTGGTTCTGTTTGATTTGGTTATGTAAATACATATTACAAATATTTTAAGTACATTATAGTAAAAATATATATATAATCATTATATTATCTTTTAAATTAAAAACCTGGATTAAATTAAAATTTGCATCATTTGTTGTTACAAGTACTAAATCTTTTTTACTATAATATAAAATATATATAATCATTATATTATCTTTTAAATTAAATAGCCTGGATTAAATTAAAATTTACATCTTTTGTTGTTACAAATATTAAATCTTTCTTTATTTTTAAGTTATTTTAATGCTCAAACAGTTACTATGATGCTTAGCATAACTGCAGCTCGAACTAAGAACCTTTAGGTCAGTAGTTGAGTGACGCAGTAGAATGACCAATGCTTTATATAGTTATTACGACCACTGAGCCCCCACAATCTTATCAACCTTATAATGTATTGTTCTTTGTTTTCACAATATCATTTCAATTTTAGTTTTATTTCCACTCTGAATTTTTCAAAATTGCTTATTTCAGGGCATTTTTCTTTCTATTTTAAATCTCAAAAAACTTTCTTTGAATTTATGAATTCACTACTGTCATCAACATTAAAATCTATTAAAATTTTTATTTAAAAATTTTTAATACCAATTTATTTATTCATATTTTAATGCTGTATATGATGGTGAATTTGGATTCTTAAATGAATTTAAAAATAATTTTAGAAATTCACTTCTATCATGTCAGCAATTCTATTATGTGCACTTCCATTATGTAGTTGCGCATTGTGATCATTTAAAATGAAATTGTTGTTAAAGAAAAGTATAAAACTGTGTTATCTTATAAGAAATTAAAATTGTTTACAGCAAACCAAGGGGATTACTACCGCCTTCTCACCGAAGGAATTTATAACGTAAATGCATCTGCAAGGGGTTACAAGTCACAGTCAAAAGAAGTAGTGGTTAAAAACATTCCAAAGACTGAAGCACAAATAATTAACTTCAAACTAATGAAGAATAAGGACTATATAAAACATTGAACAGAATGAAGCTTATATTTTCTTCATAATTTTGGATAATTATGTAATGTATTGTATAAATTAATACAGAAAATAAATAAATTGCAGAGGAATTCACGATCATACTCTTATATGCACAAGGGCATAGTCAGGGACAAGGAGGGCCTTTAAGGTCAGACTTTTGAAGTGAATATTTTTGTACACCCAGTACAATAAATTTTGTGGTGCAGTGAACTTGAATTGTGAGTAATGTGATGAAAAATTGATAAAGGACGGGGCAAGTACAAATCATCAACCTTATTTAAAGTTGATCTTGAATACTGGTTTAAACAGTCATTATTAAGTATTTACTTAAAAGGCTAGCACAATTTGTCTTTATGCACAATTAAAATTTTTTTTAGACAAATTTTAATTATTTTACAAAAATAGACTTGTCAGGTGTTCAAACGTATTGAAATTGAAGTTTTTTTATTTGTAATAATTTTCTTAATAGAAGTATTAAATCAAATTTTTATGTAGTCCATTTTTTTAATCGGACCTTTGGAATATAATTAATTATTGATAATCTATTTGAACATTGATTGAAATCATGGTGTGTTGCACATACGTAAGTAGTAAGGTTTTGCTTTCATTGAGGTGGTTATTATCCATTACATTCCATTATAAATTAGAATAAGTTCCCAAGTTATGTATGAACAGAAGTGGGAAAATGCAATAGAACACACAAAGAAAATAACTGATATGGCATGGATAACAGAAAGACTTTGTGAAAAAACCTGAAAGGATTTGTCATAAACATTAACGATTATGATTCAGATGAATCGAATGATAGAGACAATGACCGGAAAGATGCGGACACGGAAATAGGTACTATTGCTACCTGACAAAGGACAAGATCTTTAAATATTTTGATGCCGGAAATTTTCGGACACTACCTTTGCTAGGAAGAAACAAGTCATCTAGGTAATGAAAGCTTAGAAGTACGAGGTGTGTTCAGAAAGTAACGAGAATTTTTAAATTTCGCGGGTTTGAAAAGTCCGATTGTCAAACATTTTTTTAAAATTATGTTGGTATACACACCCTTGAAATATGATAAAACTTTCAGCTGTTTTCATTGTTGACTTTGTCTGTGACAGCCACTAAGGTTAGACATGTATTTATGAGCTTGGTGATTTTCGTTTGTTAAAAGAAATAGATCAAAGAATTTGTATCAAATTTTGCGTAGAAAATGGAATAAAGTGTAAAAAAGTGTGTGAAATGTTAACAAAGGCCTATGGTGAGTCTGCTATGAGTAAAGCAAGAATTTACAAGTGATATTTATGTTAAAAATCATGTTTTCTCAAAATCAGACCAAACTATGTTGATCAAATGTTATTCAAATATAATATATAAGTATGCAAACAAATTGTGTGTCACTACATTCTAAAAAAATCCTGTTTGGGAAATATAAGGAAAACAACTTGAAAAACTATCGTGTTCCTCAAAATTATATAATCAGATTTTTTCAAGGTTTGGCTAGTCATTGAAGCAAATTTGAAAATAAAAATTTATACAGTTTGGAATAAATTGAAAAATCAAAATTAAACCCTTATTCATACTATATTGTTTTATTTCAAATTTAGTATAGACTATTAATATGAGTTATGATTTTTCATATATATAAATCATATGTTCTTACGAAATAAGCTACTTTTGTCATAAGCTTCTTAATAGGATTTTCAGGAAATATGAGGATATTTGTGTAATGTTTCTTGTACCATTTATTATTTTTAACTGCAAGAATAGCTACCAATTAGAAATTATCAAAGAAGTTGACTGAAAGCTAGCGGGGTTGTATCTTAAAAGGTAGTATTTTACATAAACAAATAAGCCTAAGCGCAAAGAACAATGTGACGATACTGGACAGGGGTGGAGGGAAATCACCCCATGTCTCCCTCTACTTCAGCACTTGTCTCATTTCACGTCTTGGTTTGGACTGTTTGGACTTGGTTCGTGACAGCTGATAAGTACAAGTCATAGTGTTATGTCTTTGTTAGTTAATGTGTTGAACCACAGAGAGTTAAATAAAATAATATTGTCTTAAACTGGAATTTCCAAGAAATTAAAATTATAGAACTGTAATTAAAAATTCATAAAGACTTAATTGCATATGCTGATGATACTGCTTTTCCTATGAAAGCAAGTTCATGGACAGATCTGGCTGAAGTAGCATAAAATAAAATTGACAACATTTACTCTTGAATTTATCAAAACCATCTTATACTTAATGTAAATAAGTTTGTATGTGTTATATTGTTATATTTGGTAACTGTATAGACTCAGTACCTGATCAAATAGATTTATTAATAGTTTAAAAAGAGTAACAAATTGTAAGTACCCTGAACTTTATTATGATCATAATATAAAATGGAACCTACATGTTCAGGAAATAGTTAATAAGACAAAATATTTAGTATAGGTTTTTTAGACTTAGGCAAATTTTATGAAGAAATCAGCTGATACAAATATATTATGGGTTGTTTCATGGCATTGCAATTTATGGTATTATTAGTTGGGGTGGTCTTTATGATGTGACCCTTAAGCCACTTCTCACACTTCAGAACAAATTATTGAAAATAGTAGGAATTAATGAACATGACACGGATAAACCATTTGATCTCAAAAAGGTTTTTCTACTGAGAGCAATAATGTATCAATATGATAAATTAAAAGAAGACTTTAATATTATCTCAAGAAATACATATTAAAAAAATATTTAACTTCCATAACACTTTTTGACAATGGTCAAAGGAGTTTCAAATACTATGCAATAAAGTATTTAATCAACTTCCAATGGAACTTAAAAGCTTAGAAGTTAGTGCTAAAGTGTTGCAAAATTAATGAATGGACAAATCAAATACTTAATCAGTATGAATACTTAATAATGTATTTATTATTTGTCTATATTCTTTTTTTTGCATGTAATATAATTTGTTGAGGTTTGTCTGATTGTGTCAATGAATATAATGTATGAGCAGGACCAACCTATGTATGGCCATTCTATGACCCTTGTAGGTCCTTCTTATGTAACTAAATGTTTGAATGAAGGAAAAGTTGGTAATAAATAAATTGATCTATAAAACTTTAAATTTAACCTAATGGACAAGTTCCATTAATTTAAATAATTATTATTCAAACACTTTTTGAATCAATGACATTCAGTAAACTACATATTGAAACTGTTTTATGTAATAAGTAGGCTAATGGTTTTCAAAATATCCTATAGGCACTTACATTTAGGTAGTTATGTTTTCTTATGTAAAAGTCAATTAATAGATCTATAGTATTGTCAAGGACACTAAACCACTATTTTTTTAAACTTAAAATAAACCACTCACACTTTAATTGCACAAGTAATTACAATTAGTTCCAGTCCACTGCACTGCACTCACTGCAATTTTCCATTTTATAAACTGATCAAAAGAATCGACCAAGCAGCCAATCAGAATTCTGATACAATTTTTTTTCTTGATATTGTCACTTGAGTCTTTTTCATTTTTGATTTTATGTATTATAAAAGTTAATATAGTACATTTGAATGTATCATACAGATGTGACAGTAATGTAATTAAATGTATTATTAGTTGTACAGTAACAGAAAAGTTGACATTACTATTGGCTTTGACAAGTTCATTACCTGGAAAAATACAGGTGGATGAATAAATATCCGCAGGTGGATGCAGACTAGCTGCACTTATTGAGAGGATTTAGACCTCCTCGTGGCACACTTGACTAACACACACTTTCATATATATACATATATATATATATATATATATATATATATATATATATATATATATATAATATATATATATAATACACACACACACACACACACACACACACACACACACACACACACACACACACACACACACACACACACAAAATTGTAATGCTGGTCATTATGGCAAAATCAGAATTTAAAAAAAAATAAGATAAACGAATTATTTTGTTGTTAAAACTAAATTTTTTCTACTAAAACTACATTTACTTATAAATTTTATCTTTATTTTAAACATTGGATTTCAGTATATGTTTTGGTCATCCTTCCACATTAAACAGGATATTGGTAGTTCAGTATTGTAATGTTATGTATTTGACTGCTTAGAATGAAAAATAAGTCATGAATAATATAATTCAACATGTTTTAAAAAATATTTGTTAGGCCTATTTATATTTTATGAACTATGTCTATTAACATTTTTTTTTAGTTACGTATTTTAACATTAAGGGCAGAATCGTCAAGAAAACGTAAATATTTTTTTAAATTTGTTTCCAAAAATTCTTCTACAATGACGTAAGTTATTGTTAAACCTACATTAATTGCATTACTTTAAATAAAGCTAGTGTAGTAATTTTTTGCCCTAATGATTGCCATTAATGAAAATGGTAAAGCTTACAACAGTAACTGCTGTCCCAAACAATAAATCACGAGGATATACCAATAATTATTAAAAAGTATTTCTTAAATATCCTAGGAGGTAACAATTCTTAAAACATTTACTCATCTAATATGTATTTATTTTTACTTAATTTAATTTTTTTGTTTTTAGTTTCAGAATTATGAAAACAGCTGACAGAAGTAAGCCTATCTCTGACACTGCTGAGTCTCCACATATACAATAAAGATAGCCTCAACATTTTTGCATCAGTTTACATCTCTAAGTAAATAATAAGTAATAAGTTGTTAGGATTTAGAAAAATATTAATTTTTAATTACTAGTCTTATATATTATATTGAGAGGTCACAGCCAAAGAATGAACACTATTGACAAAGACATAGGCAAATTATGAAACTGCTGACATACTGCCTGTTGCAATAGGCAAAAAGGTATGTAGAACAACAGTTGAAATAAAAGCTTGGGGAAGAAGTAGGGCGGGGACAGTCAATTCCAAGGGGACCAGAATGTCGGTATATTCTGGGTGATGTTCGATTCTGTGAAGACCTGAAGGCTGTACGTCGAGACGCACTACAGAAGAGCATTCCAGCCAGGTGGTGCTGAGAAATGGCGAATCAGTGGTAAAAGTAGGTAGACAAAAATTTGCATACATTTCTTCCCCTTTTACTTTTGCTTTGAATACATTAGTACATATTTTGGGGAACATTTTGAAGAATAAGACAGTAGTGTTCATTCTTGAGGTTGTCATCAACCATAGTTGTAATTGTTACAAGATATATGTAAGGTAATACATCTCAATATATTAAAGGTTTTTTTTCATCAGATGCTTTGTGGATACAATTCGCTCTAAACTGATCTCTGTTGTTTTGTTTTGATTCATGATTACTGTTACTCTTATAATCTAACAAATTCAGCTGACATGTTCTTCTAATTAACCATAGTTTATTTCTTATTGTTACTGCTTTTATTGTATTAATATTTAATGAATAACCAGAGGGCAGTGTGAAATTTTGCACTATGAAAATTTTAAGTGAACACAGCTTTTTGAATAAGTATTTCATTTTCTTTAATGATTTCAAACATGTTAGTTACACTTGATATGGCTACATACAATTCTCTGTGAGTAAAAACGACATTTGGTAAATACAATCCTGCTCTTTAAAGTATTTGTTCCTGCGACTTGTTTATAGTGATAGGAAAAGCAATTTTAACAGGTAACTGTCTTCAAGTCAATTTAAAAGGCATGTTTGATAACCTCTAACTGTATTTTGACATTTTAATTGTACTTCGTATTTTATGATGTCCATATTAACATGTCCATCCATAATAAATGCATGTTAGAAGGTGAAATCACAAATATATTTGTGTAAAAACAGTGTCAAAAACATGTGTTTGGTATTCTAAGTGCTTGTCCCAGCTTGAACAATGAGCAGGTATAGGAGACTGTCAGTAGGGCCACATAACCTATATGTTTAATGACTTTTAAGTAAATATTGAAATTGTTCTAAGCATGTTGTGCAAAAAAAACATTTTTAATAGGCTGTCTATTTGTGATTAATAAAATATAAAAAAATGTTGTCTGATGCCTCTCTTTAGTATCGAAGTTGCTGTTTTACCTATGACAGCTAAAAGTGTCTTTTACATAAAAATTTTCCACAAACAGTTTTTAGTGCAAAATTGTTTTGCAGTGTCAGAGGCCGGTTAAAAAATCTTCCTAAGGATAACTCATTTATGCCTGTATGAATAGTATGTGCTGAGAAAAAGGGATGTTGACTCAAGAAATAATATACATGATGAGAAATGATTTATTACATTCAGCTTTAGTCTCAACAGGGCCCTTCACCAGTTCCCCCTGTTCCATTGTTGGGTCTATCACCAAGCTTAGCAAAATATATTGTGATGTTTTGACGTATATTGTTAAAACATCTAATATAACTGTCATGTCTTGGATTAGTTATAGCGATTTGAATATTAATTCTGTGTTCACTAACACTTGTTATTAACAATTGTATATTAACAATTGTTCACTAAGGCTCAATTGTTTATTTTAACAAGAATTTATACATTAATTTGTGGGTTTCATTTTGTTATTTACCATAAATTGATATTTTATTGCATGGCAAAAAGGTTAAATAATTAACAGCGATTTGAATATTAATTCTGTGTTCACTAACACTTGTTATTAACAATTGTATATTAACAATTGTTCACTAAGGCTCAATTGTTTATTTTAACAAGAATTTATACATTAATTTGTGGGTTTCATTTTGTTATTTACTATAAATTGATATTTTATTGCATGGCAAAAAGGTTAAATAATTAACAGCTATTTTTTCTTATTTGTATAGTATTGTTTAATTTTACAAGTAAATAAAAATTTGTTAATCACTAAAATACAATTCAATAAATAAAATTTAAATTACTATATATTACATAAAGTTAAAATGTTAAAAACTATATGGTAGAGATAAAAGCTGCCTTAGATTTTCGTAGACTTGATTTAATGAAATTATGTTTTATGGAGAATCTTCTGCTGCTCTAAGCATGGTTGAGAATATACCCATCGATCTACTGAGAAGTTTTGATGGAGGACCATCTTCTACAATCCTTCCTGATTCAAGGACTAAGATACGATCACAGTTCAGAAGACCAGACAGGCGGTGCTGTAATATAATAAGATTTTTTAGAGTGCTTAGTATTCAAGTTAATGAACAGTATACCTACAGTTATAAATAATCTTGGTACATCACTATTTCTTTAATGTAAGAAAAGCAAATTTTTAACAAATTTTTTTTGTTACACTTTTTTAAAATTTGATTCTTCATTATCATAATCAACATTAACATCTGAACTGATTAGCACTTTAAATGTTTTAAATTTGATAAGACACAAATCTGATGGCATTTAGGTTTCATTTTCATGTCAGTGTAATTTTAAAGTTTAAAGTGATAATTTATAATAATTTTAACACTAATTACTATGGTAAGATCAGATTTTCAAACAAATTTAAGATAAAAAGTTAAAATTTTTTTAAAATTTTAAATTGATACTATTTTGAAATTGTTCAATGAATACATTGCTGGGTAAAAAACTTATCCAAGTTTATTACCAAAACTGAATTAAGTTCTTATCAAATTAGATTAAATTCTAAATATCGAAGTGTTTAACACACACTAATATATTATATTTAAAAATTTAATTAACTCCCCCTCAAAATGTGATCTAGAAGTGAGTATCGGTGCTCTTAAGGTTCCAGGTCTGGGGTCCTACTATGATGGTTCCTATTCCAAGGTGAAACAGCATACACTGAAGGCTGCCTGGATAAGGGGGAGCTTACTTAAGAATGCAGGCTCTGACTACCAAGCAACTCCAGATTTAATCTAGCCTTAGACTGGGTGGCCACCAAGTGTGAGCAAAGTCAAGTGACATTAAAAACAATAGGTTAGGTTTTGAATGCTTAATATGTTCTACTCAGTGCAACTCCATTCTGCATTTGGTGGTCATCCAACCTTACCTGTACATGTAGAGCTCTCTATAGGTGGACATTTAATTTCTCTACCTACTTGTGAGACTTGGGTGGCTGGAAACAAGTCTTTAATGTTCAGAAAACCCTGGTGAACTTAGAAAAGTGGACCTGAGACATGAAAGTAGCATGAAGGGAAGTAAACTGGAGCTGTATCTAACTCCATGGTACCTCTACAAACAGTGAATTGCAACAGATTGTAGAGATACTAAATGGTACCTAATCTGCAATGGAAGTAGTGAGATATGAGGTTAAACAACAAAAAATCAGTAAGGCAATGTTCTATCTCAAATCATACTGATGTACAAACATTTATCGTGAGCACAAAAGCGCAAAAATGTTGCCCAAAAATCTCACATATGAACAAAAAGGGCTAAATAATTAACATTTGTGCTGACACTTTGAAATCCATCAAAAAAGATCCTAAACTCAGTGGAAAAGTAATAACATGCGATGAATTATCGTTTTTTACTTATGATCCAGAAACCAAGCATCAATCATTGCACTGAAAGAGTCACCCCTCACCAAGAAACTTGAATGTCTAAATCAAAATTCAAAGCCACAATGATTGAGTTTTTCAACATCCTAGGGATTGCATACATAAATTAGGAACCTGAAAGTCCAACCGAGAATAAGAATTATTTTGAGGTCCTAACTACTCTTCACTAAGAAGAAAGCAACCTGAGTTGTGGAAAAACAAATAATGGATTCTTTATAAAAACAATGCACTGGTCCATACTACACTGGCTGTCAAGACGTTTTTGGCTGAGCATGTGATCCCTACTTTGTAACACCCACTCTTACCAGACCTCTGTATGACTTTTTTTTTGTTTCCAAAAGTGAAATCAGTGTTAAAAGGAACTAGATTTAAGACAGTTGAAACTGTGAAAGGAAAAGCAATGGAGACTCTGAACATGCCTTCAGAAAATGACTTGAAACACTGCTTTGACCAACGGAAATTTTGCATGGAGCAGTGTATGGATCATAGAAGTGAGTATATTGAAGAAATAATAATAAAGTTATGAAGAAATAAAATTAAAGAATGTGAAACCATTAATCTGATTATTTTGTAGCCACACCTTGTATGACTGTCAAGGCATTAGATTAATATTCAGATTTATCAATGTCAGTGAATCAGATTTAAATGAAAGTCACCTGATTTTATTTGACAGTTTGCTAAAATGACAAATAAAAAATGTTTAGGCCTATACAATATTGGTTGAAGAACTCACTTTGGAAGATGGCACAGGATTGAGAAACTGTACATCAAAATAGTAAAACAAATTTTACAAAATGAAATTTAGAACAAATAACTGAATTTGCCAACAAATCAAAACCTGTCGGCTGAGAAAACGGCTAATTAAATTAATAAATAACAAACACTGTCATAACCTAAAAACACACGACAATAAACAAATACAGTCAAAGTATATGGAATTTTTTGCTCATATAAAATGTATAAGCATTTATATGATGACTTGTATCATGATTTTTCAATTTGATTTATATTCTCATACATTACTCCCAATATAAACATACCATTAGTTATATTTTTGATTTCCCCGTTTTTCTGTTTTTTACATTTTTAATTTTTTTTTTATCCCCATCCTTAGACACTGGCAATACTGACAATGAATGTTATTTTTTTCTCTGTCATGAAATATAAAGATGAAAAGAATGTAAGAAGGAAAGGAAGGATATAAAGAAGGAAAGGAAATGATAAAGAAGGAAGGAAAATGAAGAAGGGAAGGATGTTCACATTGTGTGTAAATTAAAATGGAACTTACTGCTATTGTAATAACAGTTCGGCTTGCAAATGCTTCAGATGCTGTATGAAGCAGCTGTTTCTCAGTGCTTGGATCTAAAGAACTTGTAGCTTCGTCCATCACTAAACATACAGCATTATGAAGAATTGCTCTAGCTAAGCATAACATCTGTCGCTGCCCTGCACTCAAGTTCTCTCCTCCTTCTCGAACTACACCATCTGAAAATATCATACATTTTTGTTAGTGTGTAATTTTTTTTATAATTTTCATTTATTGATGCTTTTTTAGCAAAATGTACTTTACATAAAAAATTAATTATTTTGTTATTAATCACCATAAATAGTTGACCTATTTTATTAAGCATGTTCAAGAATATATGCGTATTATTTCGAAATTTAAAAAATAATAATAATACTTTTTTCTGTGTGAAGAATAAACAAAGTTTAGTGACAATGAAAAAATCCTCTATCTTGATGTTTTTATGAATCTATTTGTTCTCAAGCCTCCTGAGTGTGTGCTTTATTTTTTAATTTTACATTTAGAAGTAATTTGTCTATAATATCAAGACTATTCTTAATTTTTTTAAAAAAAAGATTTTTATAAGTCAGTTCTTTGATCAAACAAACTGTTTTTTCTTAAAATTGATTAAAATTCTGGTCATTTCAATCAAATATATTTACTAAGTATTCAAACAAAATGTATTATTTGCTATTTTTACAAAAATGGGTTTGGAAACTATTAGAAAAAAGTAAAAAATTGACTTAATATCTGAATATTGGTTTTTCAAATTTTGAATACAATGAAGATTTATAAATCAAATCATTACAGCAAATTTGAAATATAAAAAAAAATATGATACAGGAGTAAATTGAAAATCTGATTAAGCAGATTAATAGAAATTAGGTTAATATTTCTCTGTAGCATTTGAATTAGAATTTCTGTGGAAATAATTGTACATGAAATAGTTTGTGTTAAGTTTTTGAATCATTTATTATAATGTGTCCAATATTATTATAATATCCAATATATAGAATTTCTAAGAATAAAACTATTTTTTACTTTTATTAACACAAATTTAATTCATCTGAAATTAAACAAGAAAATTTTTTTTAATATGAATGTATTACCAATTTTTTTGCCTTTGTAAGAGTTTTTAAAGTTAATAATATTTTAATAATTTAAAATTTTACACAAGTTTAATTTATATATACCAAGGCCTCCAAGTTGTGTTGACACAATTTCTTTCATCTGTGCTAAATCTAGAGATGACCACAGTTCAGAATCTGTGAACTCTCCTCTAAGGTCTAGGTTTTCTCTGCAAAAAAAAAATGGTTTTTAATTTCAAACACTTAGATACAGTTCTTGTAGTTTCATCTGTTGCAATAAAATTAAATATTTTTGTTCTGTTCAAGGATTCACGACACTATTGCATAGATACAGACAATATGTTTACTAATACATTTACTTTTTTAAATAGTAAAGCATACTTTTATTGTTTTAATTAGTATTTACTAATTAAAACGTTATTAGTAGACTGAAACATTATTTCAGTAGCTTGATTAGGCAAAGTATTCCATTGCTGCAACAGAGCTTTTTTACTCCCTAAGTATATACAGAGCTTTCTTTTCAATTGAAAGTAAATTTGGCTTATATGCTTCACTTAGATGAACTGCAGCATTAACTTTCCCAAGCATAGCTAAGTTCATTATATTTCTTTGAATGTGCAAAAGAATTTTGTGTTTTTTAATTTTATCATTGAGTCAACTCAGTCATTTTTGTTCAAGCAAAAAAGGAAAGGAAAACAGAATATGGCATTTCCTTGTCACTATGGCATTTCCTGTAACTATTTATAATTTCATATACTGATTTATTAAAATGTCTCACATATTATTTTTAACCTACTTTCCAAATTTTGCATATTATGTCCTGCATTTTAATTTTTGTCTTTCCTTCTAAACTAAGTTTTACTAAAAGTAATAGGCTACTTGTAAAGTAGCAACACAATTTCTTTCCATAATGTTTCTATTTTAAAAGTTATAATAACAATCACACTATTATTAATAGAAATTGGAATTACAAAATATATATAGCTATTTAATAAACTATCAAACAAATAAATCAGCCTCACACTAACAAAATAATAAACTAGACCTAATAGCTGGTACCAAAAACAGAACTATCAATTAATTAACGCAAAACAGTCTCTAAAAATCTGACTGCGCTGAACGCAACCTAAAATTTAATGTAATCCTGCAATTTTCCCATTAACTCATGCCTGCACTCTATGATGTGTTCAAACTGGACATAACCCAAGTACTTGGACAGTGGCTAAAATTGATCCAGTATCAAACCAAAATCCTATTTAATTTCAGTGCAATTTCTTTTTGCTTAACATTCATACTTTATACCAGTTAGACTTACGAGGATGAGGGATCAGCTTTAACAGTAAAGGTGTGCAGATATTATAGTGTGCAGTTCAAAGTTGCAGCTTTAGCTATATCGACCACAAAGCCCTTTTCAGTATCATATAAAATGTTCAGGTTTTAATAAATTCAGAAAATAATATATTTATTTCTTGAATTAGAGAGGACTGCAACTTTACATCTGTTTTGATAAGCCTGCTATGTAAAACTAACCTACATCATAATAAAGAAAAATTTAATGTATATTAACTTTTTTAGAGGTTTTCTAGATTTAGATGAAATCAGTGTAATGACTACTATGGAATACTCGTATTGGAATACTACATATGACTAGTATGGAATACTCATACTAAGTAAAGCATAGCCTTTACTTTTTCACCATTTTAAACATAAAGAAGGCCTAGTTTGCTATTTTCATTATTAGTCTTCAACATTTTTGTTTTCACCAATGTTTTCTGTTTCACCAGTATTTTGATAAAAAAATGAATAATCATATTTTATCAGAATCTACTCTTGACAGTGTTGATAGAATTTTGCTCAAATGTTGTCAATGTAGCAAATTCGTTTTAAAAGAAATTTATTTTTTATGAGTAAATCGAACAGGCCTGTATAAATATTGACCACTACAAGGGTTTTTATTTTTGTTTTACTTATTCTTTAATTGCAAATTTATTTTTCAAATTTAATACAATGAGTTGAGTTTTGAATCTTAACATAATTAATTATGACTGAAATTCGAGCAAATCTAATTAACCAAGAAATTTGAGAAATTAGTGTGATTTTCTAGTTATTTATTAATAGGTTCAGAAATACAGAAAATTAATCGATTTAATCACTACAAATTAACTTTTTTCTTCTCTTATACACTATTTCGGTATAGAAATACTGACCGAATTGATCCACTGAACATAATTACATCCTGAGGAATTACGGAAAGGCAAGACCTAAGTCTTTGCAAAGGTACAGCTGCTATATCAACGCCGTCTATATAAATATTGCCTTCATAAACTGACACCATGTTGAACAGAGACATAACCAAAGATGACTTCCCGCTGCCGGTTCTGCCGCAGATTCCTACCTGGCATAAAAATATTCAGTGTTTGTAAATTCTTGATTTCTCCTAAAGATACTGAAACAGTTAGTATTATTATAGATGGAATAATATAGTTAATCCCTTTATATCATGACTGTTCGTTCTGGTCAATTATTAGTCCCATAAATAATACCTGTATTACAAATTAGTCTCTTAATGATTGGTCCTGTATTACAAATTAGTCCTGCAACAATTGGTTCTGTATTATCAATAAAACTGATAAACACAGAGAAAGATACACATATCACAATTTCATTGTCAGTACACTCATGGTTCTTGTAGTGATCCACCGTAATAGTCATTACAAGATTAGTAATTGTCACACATTAATTTTTCATACAAAACCGTGTTTGTACACAATATTACTTTTGTACAAAACCATGTTAGTTCGGTTCTTCAGGTAATTTTTTTTTAATAAACAAGTTTCTACGGTTTTTGTTATTAATTACATGCATTTAATTAATCATTTTTGCAATGAAAAATATGTTAGGTACTTGGTAGAATGTACTATGGGACCAAATATGTAAGGAACGAGTATTATATTGGTAAGAATATTATCTGGGACAACAGTGTATGGGACCAATTTTCTCAGAGGAATTGTCATACAATCAAGGTACCCTATTTTTTAAAGAATTTTTATTAAAAATGAGTTATTGATGTAAGACCCGGAACCTTAAAATGAATGCCAATCCTTGCCTTCAGATCATTTTTTGAGTTGTCTTTATGAACGTGTATGTGTGTGTGAGAGAGAGAGAGAGTGTGTGTGTGTGTGTGTGTGTTATCTCTCTCATTTTTGCAATTTTGATCCAATTCAATTCAAGCTTAGCTCAAAAATCAAATTTCAGTAATACCATGAACAAGTTTATTACGAAGCAAAATCCATTGCACAGTTTCACTAAAAAAGTGATCTATAATAGTTAGGTTGTCACGTTCCTATAAATCATACCATATGTCAGATTTTGTATATGTCCACTACAAGAGTTAATTTTCCAATTACAAGTCACTAATAAAAAAACTAAAAATCTGCAACAAGAAGTATTAATTCATTTCTTTAAAGTTAATTATTTTATAAAAAAACTAAAAACTTGTAACAAGAAGTATTAATTCATTTATATAAAGTTAAGTAATTAATACCTTTTGTCCAGCTGGTATGTGTAAATTCAGATTAGTAATCACAGGTTCCCTGCTTGTATCGTAGCGAAGCGAAACACCTTGAAACTTAATGTCGCCTTTCTGTGGCCAAGATATAGGAATTATACCTGGTGAACAGGCAACGATTATTTTTTTATATAATTATTAGTTAGTTTTCTTTGGTGAAAAAGCTATTGGAGCTGCCCTCATGGTAAATTAGACCCTGTGACCTCTATATCACTTTTTGAGAGGTTAAAAATATATAAAACACATGCTCATACACTTACACACACACACACACACACACACACATTTCTGTTAGCACATTAATGTTTTTTAGTCCAATTTAATGCAAACTTGTCACACAAAAATCGAATTTGGTAAAATAGCTTGAACAAGTTCATTAACCAGCAAAATTCATTCAACAGTTCTAAACAGCAACCATTTTAAATGTCTAAAAATTCATACATTTTGTTTAAAACTGTTTTAAAAAGTGGGTTTTACCATCTTAATCAGCTTTAAAAACTTCATAAATTAGTGTTTAGGATTTTCAAAATCTGTTGAAATTTTATTTAATTTTACAGCAGTCCGAGTTTATTTTCGTACTTTCAGCTCAATTTGAAAGTTGGTGGAAACAGAATTTCAAATAAGGGTTGAGATAAAATAATTAATTTTGGAAATTCCATTCTATTATGTCACCAAGACAGCTGTGTGCTGTGATTATGTTAGTAACTTTTTGTTATGGTCTCATGGCAACAACAATTTGAAAATTTTGAATTAAAGAAAAAAGAAACATTAAATTACCAATGTTCAAGTATAATTATTATACTTATTATAATTATTATTAAAAGTACAAGAAATTGTACATAATTGCAGACAGAAAATAAAGGGAGTACAGATAGACTTTGTGTTAACAATATCAGAAAACTATTTTAAATACTTTTGTTCAAATACTAGTTTCCATATTAAAATAAATACTAATTCAAATACTTAGAAATACTTCAAATACATTGAAATACTTTCAAGTACTTAGTATAGTCCCAACACTAAGGTATACTAACATAATTATATGAATTTAAATCGCTCATGTATTAATGTTTTTTTATAGACCTACCTTGAACCCTGTAATCCTCACTCGGGGCTGTTGCGTACTGTGATACTCTCTCCACTGCACCCATGTACATCTCCATGTCGGCTAAGAACTTCACAACCCAGTTGAGATAAATCGGAACCAGCAGAGTATAGTTTATTGCCAGACCCACCAACGCAGGTGTTACTAAAGATGGGAATGTGTAAGCTGATACTAGCGAGACGATCATAGCCACGAAAACTATCAGCCCTCCGAGGTAATCCTAATGAACGTTTGCATTTTTAAAATATTTTTACAGATTACATTGTAAAAACAGTAACACAAATCAGATGTGTTTCAAGATCCACATCCAAATTAACAAATAATTTGGGTATTTTATACACACAAATGTACAATAATATATAATTTCTATCTGTCAATATTATGAACAGGTAATAATACAGAATTGAAAAAACTGTTGAAAGAACAGTTGATTTTTTTAATAATATATTTTTATCAAAATTATGAGTACAGTGAAGCATTAAAAATTTATTTGTATAAAAGTAATACATGAAGTAACGTAAGAAAGTAAAGTAAGAAATACATAATATCTATAATATAAAGTTTTAATTATATATATATATATATATATATATATATGATTTGTGGCAATGTGGAAAACTAGTCATTGTACTGTGTCTCTAATTGTGCATCTCAACAAGGTCCTTAGTTCAAGGCGTCTTGAACTATTATTCCCGTTGTTTTACCCTAAACATTAATGCTGAACCGCTGTTCCTGATTAGTCTGACTGCATTAAATTATGAATATGTAGCTATATATATAAGTTATATAGACAATAATTGTAGACTTTGTTAGATTTAGTGTTGACAGTGTAGTTTTTAGCATAGTAAGCATTTTCATTGTACTTAGAGAAGGAAGAGCAGAAGTTCAGTGTTAGGCGAGGTTTAACTTAGTTTGCATCTCAATGAATATGAGACGAACTTAAATAATTATTATAAGTTTTTTAAGTGTATGTTAAATTCTTATTGTAATTAATAAAAGTTGTTTTTTTAAAAAGCAATATTCTCAAAACCATACCATAAGTGGCGCAGTTGGTAGGACACATCGGGAAAATTAGCGCATATAATTCTTCTTCAGTTTAAACTGATTAACTGAAGTGTCGAACAAAAGACCAACAGTTTAATTTAATAAGCGTATATTATTAAGTTGAACACAACCAACTGGCAAAGTGAATATTTGCAACAGTAGAGTGAACAGCTACCTCCGAAGTGTAGTGAAGTGTTTGTGCGAATTTTTCGTGGCAAGTGCACGTAAAATGAGCAAAGTATTTTGGATCTTATTGTAAGTAGATCCCACAAAATAGTTTTGTATACTATATACCTACGATTGTATGTTAAATTAATTTTATTAATTAAGTAACAAACAAAATAATTAAATATCAACGATCAATTTGTTAATTGAATCAATTGAATATTTTTAAAGATAAACCAAACATAGGTTTTCATAAATAATCAGTAGCATTATTTTATACGTATTATATTTTATTATTTGATTTTTAACTTTAATTTTGATTTATTTTTGTGTGTAATAATAACTAAATATTACAAAATCTATCCCAACACTGAAGAAAGAATACCTGGACATGATTCCAGAGTTTAGCGGAGAACCAACCATGCTTAATAGATTCATCACAATATGTGATAAAATGGTCAATAAACTCTTTGTAGCTGATAATTTAAAAAATCTCCAAAATTAATATTTGTTTTTGTCCATATTATCAAAATCAAAGGGGCAAGCTCTTGAAATGGTAGTTAATTCTAATACTTATGCTTGGGCAGATGTAAAAAGGATTTTGTTGACTAGTTATTTAGATAAGAGGAATTGTTTTACTTTGAATCTTGAAATGGCCGAATTAGAGCAAGAAAACGGAGAATCATTTTCAAATGTTATGAAAAGACTCAAAAGCTATTAAATTTACAGGTAGCATTTTTTGTAAACAGAGAACCATCCGCTAGGGATGTTCTATGCAAGTATGTACAAAAATTAGCATTACATGTTCTGTTAAGGGGACTTCAAGAACCGCTAGGGTCCCTCATGAGAACTAAAAAACCCACCTCACTTGAAGAAGCACTCAGTATGCTTACAAACAATTTCCAGTTTAAAAACAACAAATTATTCCAAACAAACTGTTCCAACATTCTACCAAAAAACCAATACATGCCAATCCATAAACCATACCTAAACATCAGTTTCAACAAAACCCTTAGAAACAATTGAATCAACCAGCTCAACCCAATTCTAATTATGGACACAGACAACCTTACAGTCAGCTACAGAAACATTTTGTAACTAACAATACTCCAAAAACAGATCAAAGTTATCAACCCATGCCAATGAGCATTTTGACTAGACAAACAGGCACCGCAATCAGACAAAATAAATTATACCAGATGACCAGCAAGCAGGTTGACCAAGAAAGCGATGACCACACGATGTATGAACTGATGAGACAAATGCCTAATGTTTCCTTATCAGACCAGGATGTGACGGACTTTGAAGAAACCCAATTCGATGACGAAAATTACCAAAATAATAGCAATTTTGATACCGAGGAAACCAACGAAGTTGACAGCTTATGCAGTTTAGAACAGAATCATTTTTTAGGACTTACTGTAATGAAGAGCGATTTTCCATAATGAACATCGACACAAATGAATTACTCTATATTTATGGCCCAAAAACCAACCTAAAAATTTTGATAGACACAGGGAGCCCCAGGTCATTCATTAACAAACCAATAGCATTTCGCTTGTTCAAAAATACACTAAAACAGGAGCCATTTGAAGTTTCCACAGCACACGGTGTCTCAAAAGAAAAATGTAGTTGTAAATTGCCTTTATTGGGGAAGAAAATAACAAAATTCTATCTATTTAATTTTCATAAAAATTTTGATCTACTACTAGGGCTTGACAATATAAAGGAACAAAAAATTAATTTAGACTTTGTACATAATCAGCTAATATTTTGTGGAGAAAAAATTCCTATACATTATTTCAATACGGAAAAGGAAAACAACAACAATAATAATAATAATAACAAAGATACACCTCCAAAAAAAAAACCATATGCCATCTCATTAAAGCTAGATCTAAACAAGTAATAAAAATTAAAATTGGTAATTTAAGTAATGGAGAGGGGATACTATCGTACAAAGAAAGTTATGGGTTGGAAATACCACAATGTTTAGTGCAAGTTATAGAAGAGGAAGCACTTTGTCCTATTATAAATATCACAACAGAAGATAGACTACTAAACAGTAGTTGAACCCTTACAAGTTGAACCATTAAGTAACTTCAAAATTTGTAAAAGAAACAATCAAGAAATATATAATGAAAACGACCCTAATTTTAATTTTTTGAATCACAAAAATAATAAATTGGACCTAAATAAATTTAGAACCAATCATATGAAATCAGAAGAAAAAAATAAGATCATGAAATTACTAGAAGAATATTCCAACTTATTTCACACACAAAATAATGACCTGATCTTTACTAACAAAATTAAACACATAATCAGAACCACAGATGAGATTCCTGTTTACTTTAGGAATTATTGATATCCGGAAATCTATCACAAGGAAGTAGACAAACAAATACAGGATATGTTAGAACAAAAAATAATACAACCATTTAACTCACCTATTTCGATAGTACCCAAGAAAACAGACACATCTAATAAGCAGAAATTTAGACTGGTAATTGATTTCAGAGGTTTAAACGCTAAGACAATCGATGACAAATTCCCTTTACCTAATATAACAGACATTTTAGATAAGCTTGGGAGATCTCAATACTTTAGCACCCTAGGCCTTGCATCTGGTTTCCACCAAGTGGATATACACCCCGATAGTGTCGATAAAACATCCTTTTTATCGAAAACCAGGTACTTCGAATTTTTAAGAATGCCGTTCGGTCTCAAAAATAGCTCACCGACTTTCCAAAAAGTAATAAACAACCTTTTACGTAGGATTCAAAATAAATCATACATATTATATAGAGGTATATAATATATTATTATACCTCAACGATATAATAATATATTCTACTAGTTTACAAGAACACATAAATAGGTTAAGAGAAGTTTTCAACAGATTAAGAGAAGCCAATTTTAAAATTCAACCCGATAAAACAGAATTTTTGAGGAAAGAGGTCACTTATTTAGGGCATATAGTGATACCAGAAGGTGTTAAACCTAACCCAGACAAAATCAAAGCTATAAAAAAAAACTACCCAATTCCAAAAACGCCAAAAGAAATCATAGGATTTCTTGGACTACTTGGATACTATAGAAAGTTTATTAAGGACTTCATGAAAATAACAAAACCATTCACCCACTGTTTAAAAAAAGAAATCAAAATTGATATTAATAAATCTAAATATATAAACTGTTTTGAAACTTGCAAAAATATCTTGTGTAATGAACTTTTATTACAATACCCGGACTTTGAAAAAGAATTTATTCTGACAACTGACGCAAGCAATTATGCGGTAGGAGCAATTTTATCACAAATCAAAAACAGAGCAGACCTACCAATAACATACGCCAACAGAACTCTTAATAAAAGCGAAACCCAATATCCTGCCATTGAGAAAGAACTCCTTGCAATCATTTTTGGAACTAAATACTTCAGACCTTACCTATAAGGCAGGAAATTTAAAATTTATACGGATCATAAACCCCTACAGTGTTTGTTTTCTGTTAAAGAACCAAATTCCAGGTTGTTCAGGTGGAGATTAAAATTAAAGGAGTATGATTATGAGATTAGGTACAAAAAAGGAAAATTAAACCGAGATGCTGACGCCTTGTAGAGGATACAGCTAAATATCACTGAGCATAATGCGAACAATCAGCGTACTACGGATGAAGAACTACACAAAACAATAGCCGAGTCGACTAGTTTGTACTTTCCTGAATTGGACGGTAATGAATCAATAATTGCAAATTTTGACGAGAAAGAAGAGACACACACTGCAGATCAAGAGGAAATGAACACAGAAGCGACCAGACCATCCATTCTAATTTTAAAGGGAACACGCAAGTGGAAATACCCATCTCAGATGAACTGGTAAATTTTGGAAAAAAACAAATTTTGCTAAGTCTTGTGAAATATCAACCTAAAGACGTAAAAATACTAAAGCTATTTGGAACCAGCAAATTAAGATTAATACTTGAAATATCTAAAAATAACTTAAATAATGACATTCTTAAGTTTGTGAAGGAATATTTGGTACCCTATGTTAAATATAATATTTATTTTGAAAATGACTTTTATGAAAAATTTGTGATGTGTATAACTAAAAATTTCAAAAATTCCAAACTTTAGTTAGTTAAATGTAAGACTAAGTTGTTAGATGTGACTAGAGAAGATGAAATTCAGGAAATAATAGAAAATTACCACTTAAGCAAAACTAATCATCATGGTATACAAGAGACTTATGAACAAATTAAGCGAAAATTCTATTGGCTCAATATTAAAACATACATCAAAAATTTTATTAATAACTGTGAAATTTGTTTATCTGCAAAATACGAGTGCGTACCATTAAAACTTGAAATGAATCTTACACCCACACCATCAAAACCCCTACAGATAGTGCATGTAGATAGTATTTCAGTAGAGAAGAACAGATTTCTGAGTATCATTGACAGCTTCTCCCATTACGCACAGGTGTACCACGTAGGAGGCACCCAAGCGCTTGAAATAGCTGACAAACTGCTAGATTACTTCTTACACTATGATGTCCCTGAAGTTATCATTTCAGACAAGGGGACTGAGTTTTACAACAAAGTGATAAAAGAAATTATGGAATTGCACAAAATCAAAGTTCACTTCACAAGTACCCAAAACGGTATTAAATAATCGTAATTATCTTAAATAAATCTTAAATAATCGAGCTGAATTTAAAATGATAACATAACCAAAAAAATGAAATACGCAGTTATAGCCTATAAAACAGCATTCATTCCGTAACTAAACTCACACCTTTTGAGATATTATATGGACATATCAACCCTAATAATATTCTGAACATTGATATTGAAAACCGATTGGCTAGCGATTACGTGACAAGTCATAAGGAAAGAACAAGAAGGTTATATGAGCAAATCCAAGAATCCAATCAAAAGATTAAAGAAAACATACAGACTAAAAGAAATTGTAAGAAGGAACCGTTACCAGAAATACCTAAAGACGTTTACGTGAAGACATTGCAAAAACAAAGCAAAGGAAAAAATAAATAAAATAAAGAGGAAATAACTTCAATAAACAAGGAAAGGAAGACAGCTGAAGTTAAAACCAGGCACCATAATACTAAGCAAAAAATTCATTTATTTAAAATTAAAAGACTGAGGAAATTCAAAAACATAGAAAGTAACCCAACTAAATCTTGTTCCAGGTTCCTTCCGTTCCTTGACAGAGCCACTGCCGACCCAGCAGAATTCAAGGATGTCTCCAAGAACCTAGTGTTATCTCAACCAAAGAATTGCATACTAAGATAATGAAAGTCTATGACTATTACGATGAAAGATTACCCATTGAGCCCAAGCCAGAAAATATATGGGAGTTAGAAGGCTTGATGGAAGTTAATTGTAAGTTAGATTCAAATAAAATTGTATATTTTCTAAACATGCCTATTGTGGAAAAAACAAATTTTAATATTTATAAGTTATATTCTTTACCAGCTAAGTATGAACCAGTATTTGTAACCATTATACCAAGTGTAAAATACTTGTTAGTGTCTAGTTCTGTAGTCTTAGGATTAAGTAACAATTGTAACAGTAGAGTTAATTCCAAATACTTTTGCTCACTTGATGTAATATCGCATTTAAAAATTGACTGTGAGTTATCAATCCTTAAGGATAATAAAGCAAATGACTGTAAATACACAGCCCTAGAGATCAAAGACAATTTAATTAATTATATCCCAGAAATAGATCAATATTTGGCCACATTTCCTAATAAAGAGACTTTGAAAGTTATTAATCCAAAACAAACCACCACCGTCGCACTTCAAGGAATATTTTTAATAAAGCTCAACAATAATACTGTTCTTTACAATAATAAGAAACTTTTAACTCTTCCACAACAACTGATGGACACCCTAAGTTTTTTGAAGCCTCTGATCTTAACTTGCAGTTAGACCAAAGACCTAACTGCATATTCTTTCAGTAAATATAAAGAAGGTAGAACTCGACAGGATCAACATAGATACTGTCTCCAGAATTGATCGGAAATCACACATCACATCAGTGTTTGGCTCATCACCTTATACGGAGTTGTAATTGGAGGACTACTATACTTGGCATCTAAGAAGCTAATTGGGAAAACTTTGAGGGAAGCTGCTGTTCAACCACTCCCTGGAAGTTTTGTTTAGGGGTGGAGGAGTTATATAGACAACAATTGTAGACTTTGATAGATTTAGTGTTGACAATGTAGTTTTTAGCATAATAAGCATTTTCATTGTACGTAGAGAAGGAAGAGCAGAAGTTCACTGTTAGACGAGGTTTCACTCAGTTCTCATTTCAATGAATATGAGACGAACTTAAATAATATTATAAGTTTTTAAGTGTATATTAAATTTTTATTGTAATTAATAAAAGTTGTTTTTTTAAAAAGCAACATCCTCGAAACCATACCATAAGAAGAATTAACAAAGGCCACTCAGAAAACCATTTGGTCTTGGGGTAATCCAGGACTGGAGAGTGGAATATAAAATTAATATAAAATACAAAGTGAAAAATGCGTACATTTCAAAGTCCAAAGGTTTAGCAACTACATATATCAAACCGTACCAAGCTACCATACCATATCAACTACCTATGAACCATAGGGTTCATAGCTTAATCATCTTGGTGAGCTGATTTCAAGTAAATTCACAAAACTGTTGAAATGACTGAATTGTGTTCCAATAATGAAACATTCATTTACTATTTCATTTCTCTACCCAAATCAGCTAAACAATGCTGCAGCCTAGAATAGAATAATGACTAGAGGAAACATTAATAAAATCTCAGAAACTGCAATCAAAGGACCTATTGTGCAACTAAACCTCTTGAGTTCTTTCAGCAGACTGCAGTTTCCTCTTTTATCTTGCGTAATCTATACACATATTCTCCATGGTTCATTCCTATCCTGTTCATGTGGTGGTAAATTACAGACCACAGTGCCCCGCAATAAGTCTCATTTTTCTTAAGTTGTGCTTTGCCTAAGATAACAAAAACACCTCTAAGACCTCATAGAAAGAACTTTCTTAAGAGACATTCTGCTGTGGGTTATCCCACCTTGCCTAGTGTTGCTTGTTTATCCACCTATTGATAGCAGTCCCAAAGAGATTCGTATAATTCGAGTCTTATAAACTCAGATGCAGATCCCAATCTAGCTAATTTGTCTGCCTCCTCATTACCCTAAACCTAAATTTTGATGTAAAAACCATTAGGCAAAAATTAAACTTTCTATAACTTTATAATGTCACATTTTTCTATATGTTTATATCAAGTACTACTTTCATGTAAAATTTCAAAAATGAAAGCAAGGGTATTCAACTAGTAACAGAACATAAATATAGTTCCCCTTGATCATTTGAGTCCCAAAGTGGTTTTAACTTGAATGAGTACCCATTTGTGCATCTTATATTTGTTCAAAACCATTTTTTTCTGGTTTCAATCAAAAAAAATTCAAACTTCAATTTTAATCAAATTTTGCTTAAGTTTAGTACACTAACAATGTTAATGAATTGCTATATTCTCCAAAAAATCTAATTTTGAAGCTACTCAAAAAACCACACGAATTTCTCAAAATTTATAATTAAACTTTAAAGATTTGTACTTAAGACAGTGTAATTTAAAATTTTAAAAATTGATACAGTTTGTGAGTAAATTAAAAAATAATAACCCTGACCATCAAATAACTAATTTTGATAGGTAAGACCCATTTTCTATTTTTTTGCGATAAAGTTTTTATAATATTTTTGTAACATTTACTCTACTTACCAAAGCAATTCCTAACCATCTATTGCATGAGTTTATTATGAGAAAAGCATTGGTGTGGCTGTTTAATTTGTGAAAGAATGCATTTGTGAAGCGTCTCTGTTGGCCGAATGCACGTATTGTTTCTAAGCCCGTGAGAGTCTCGGAGAAGTGTGATAGAATCGGTGTTCGAGACAAGCTGTCCAGCCTTTGTAACTCTCTGAAAACAATAGTAATTATGTTCAATAAATAATTTGAACAACTCAGATGAGAATATTATATAATTTTTTTAAAACTATAGGGTGTGATTACCTTAAATAACTTCTTACCCTTAATAATACAAAATGCAGTTCTATATAAGTAGTTTAAATTATCTGCAGTAAAAATATTTAAGTTCAGAAATGCAGGAATCAGATCTTCTTAAATGAAAATGTATTTGCTCATTATACTCAATTTGGTAGATGCAAAACTATCAAAGTCCAATTTTAAAAAGTGTCTCCTGAACAAAGTTCTGATCCTTAATAACAATTTCAAATACTGCTATTTGTAATTCTCTGAAAGCAATGTTAATTACATGCAAAAAATAATTTGTGCAAGTCAAACAAATGTTTTAAAAGTTTCTTTAAATTAATTAATTTGAATATCCTGAATAATTTCTTGCCTTTAGAAATAAAAATTACATAACATAATTTTACTTTTATAGATTATAGTAATAATTTTAAATAAAATAATAAATAATTTCTCTTCTATTTTTATTTTGTAACATTTTTCTTGTAATATTTATGGTAACACAATGAATGTGTTACATAGTAATTTGTAAGTATTATACTAAAGAAATTTTTTAAAAGAAGCCAATATTTTATATTTAATAAACCAATATTTTATATTTAAAGGCATTTTTATTTCATAATTTGTAAAGAATCTATTGTCTAAAATTTTAAAAATGCTTATGAACCTAATAATAATTTAGTAACATCATTTGCGCCTGATGATTATAAGTAAAACTAAACACTTGCAAAGCATCACACAGTTTACGCTTGTAGGTTGTTTATAATAATATAAGTATGCATCAGACTTAGCTAAAAAGTTCAATTTTATTTACCTTGAAGAACAACGATAAAACTTTTGTACCATATAATAAACTAGACATATGGGAAGAGCTACAATGAGAAACCATGGAGTCACTATAGAGTTAACCAGAATGGCAGAAAAGCAGAGGAGCAGAAACTGCAGAAGGCGTTGAATAGATGTGGCTATTTTCTGTGAATTAAAAACAGTAACAAAACATTTGTAGTTAAATATTAGTTTATAATTCTGTACAAAATATTTTCTTAAGAGTTTTAAGAACTTTACTACACTTAAACAACCATAAAAACAATCTCTTTTATTGCATAAGGGCTACTTTGTTTTCCTCAAAATACAAAAGATAAATAATAACAATCTAAAACTATAATAAAGTTGAAAGAACACCTGGCCAACATTCCATGACAGTGCTCTGATGTGCTTGCTACCTTCTCTGCTAACTTAACCAGTAATTGTATTGTTTATGAAAAATATTTAATTGAACAATTTAACATTGTACAATTTTAACTGAACAAATTTAATTAGAAATTGTATGCTGTTTCTCTGTGAAGCAGTCGAAATTGTGATAGGATGAGTTGTTCAGCCATTATTACAGGAAATAGCCAGCGACTACATTTTCTATCTTTAAATTAAAAGCCGCCATCTTAATTTGGATGTGAATGAAAATATCTTACAGATCATCATTCAGGCTTTGTACAAGGTAACTTTGTACTGAATTTTAAAACAATAGTTCATTTCGTTTGGCTAAAACCATGTAAGAAACAAACACAAATCAAATGCTGAATGGTTGTGTTGAATTAGAGACCTCGCTATTCTTGTTCAATAATGTAGATGACTTGTATAGTTGTATTAATGTTATTACACGAAATATTTTTACAAGTAAATTTTATTTCATTATTTTCATACTATTTTTTAATTAGTTATTACATTAAATAATACTAGCGTCTTTTAAAAATAAAGTCATTTTAACTTTTAAAATTTTATTTAGGAATATAAAACACGTTTTTTTGAAATATAAAATGTTTAGACATGAACTATATTTGTTTGGCATAAACTGAAATTAATTGATTGTTGAATAATCAGTTACAAAATAATAAAAAATATTAAGTATTACATAGTTTACGTACTTTGTCTGTAACTTACTTACCTTGTCTATAACACCAAGGTCTGTAGAGAATCTATTCATTATACGACCTAGCGGTGTAGTCTCAAAAAATCTCACAGGACAATGGAGCAATCCTAGTAACATTGCATCATGTAGACGTTTCCTCGCTTTGGCACCACAATACTGACCTAAACCATTGCTTAGCAGTGATAATAGGATTGAAGAAACAGAGAGTCCTCCATAGATACTTAAATATATTAAAGTCTGCGAAAGCAACAAACAAATTTCATTATTGTAAATTTACTCATAAACATAATCAAATAAAAACATTACAAACTATGAGTCACATTCATACACTTATCATAGCAGTCGACCAATTTACCCAGTCCTTCCTCAAAGAAATATCCTGCCAATGATGACAGCTATAGCTGTACAGAGTGTTTCAAATCGTTGTTGTTTCAAAGTGCTTATCATCAAGCTCTGCAAAAACAGGTGGTAGTCGGATGGCACCAGGTTTGGATTGTATGGTGGGTGTTGAAACTGCTGTCAACAGAACTGCCGAATAAGAGCTTGAGTGTCACCAGCAGCATGAGGCCGATTAATGTCATAAAGCAATACAATTCCTTGGCTGAAAAACCTTCTTATTTTGTTTTGAATTATGTGCTGAAGGTTTCTCAAGATCTCAGTTAATGGTTTGATGGTTAATCTCAGTTAATCTCACATTGATGGTTTGACCTCTGGGAAGGAATTTAACAAGCAGAACTCCTTTTCTATCTCATAATATGGTACACATGATTTTCTGGGCTGACATTGTTGTTTATAATTTTTGATTTTTTGAAGGTTAGGTGTGACTCCACTTCATTGATTGCTGTTTTAATTCTGGGATGAAGATTTGGTTTAAAAAGTCCACTCCCTCATCACTGTATCGAGTAAGAAATTTGAAATTACTGCCAAGTCGCTGGAATTTTTGGACATCAATAAGTATTTTTAAAACCCAGTGGGAACACAGCTTGCGATAACCTAAATGGTTTAAAACAATCTTATGCAAAAGAGATTGTGAAACTCGTGGAAATTCATCAGAAAGCATTGTCATTGTTTTCACAAATTTTTTCATCAACTTTTCTTACAAAATCATCATTGATAACAGAAGGCCATTCCATGCCTCATCGTGGACATTGGTTCATCCTTCAATAAACTTCCTAACCCACTTTCTACCATTCCATCACTCATTGCATTTTCACCTTAAACATCTTAATTTTGACGATGAGTTCATCGCATTCAATACCAAAATGACAGAACAAATCTCACAGTTGATGGGTCCATGAATTGTTTTAAACATTTTAAATGCACACATAAAACCAGAAAAACTATACAAATCAATCATAATGGCATTAGTGAAGAAGCATTGAACCAGGAAGTACACATGCATGGAGCACAAATAGTAATGCTGTGGTGGTGGTATAAGAAAATAATACTTAATTTCTAGATGCGCCTCGTATTTAACAGAACAAAAGACCATTAGAAGTATGAACATAATACTGTTAAATATATGTGGAATAGAAGATCCAATTTGACAAGCAGAAAACTATTATTACAGTTCAAAATCTGATATCACTATCATAATCAGAACTAAAATCACAAAAAATTAGCTTTTTAAATGTTCAAATTACATGGAAATATGAATGTAATAGCAATCAAGGTTCATGTTTAGTGTTACTTCAAAATTTTAGAAGGTAACTAATATTGATTTCATTCAAACGGAACAAAAATCAGTTTTATTAATAGCTTGGATAAGTTTGTTTTTCAGTAAAATCCATTCAACCATTTCAAAATAGCAGCCATTTAAAATCCCCCTTCAGTGTTATTCATAATAGTAAAATCAAATTTTCAAAAAATTTCAAGATAAAAAAATATATTGAAATTGAAAAGTGAAATTATCTTACAAAAAATAGTGAAAATAAAGTATTTCATTGTTCTCACCTCTGAATTACTATGCGTTGTTGAATCATCAGTCCATTTACTAAGCCAAAAATCTGTGTAAACTCTGAGTCCTTGCCACGAAATAGTGGACACTATGTACGTCAAACCCAAAGCTACTCCACAAGCACTTAAGTAAGTAAGGTAAATTCTTCGCTGAATTTTTCCATATTCTCGTTCTTCTTGACCTGTTTGGGTCATTCCCCAATCCACTAAAAAACAATGGAAGACAAATAAATCAAATGTTAAATAAAATTATTGTTTTGTTTATACTTACACTGTCTGGTAAATTGTACACAAAGACATTACACAAACTTTCTTACATTCAGTATCTTACAAAGAACCTGGTTGCAGTGTTTAAATATAAAAAATAACGAAGACATCATATGACGTTCCTTACTCATTCACGTTTAATAAATGTCTTATGACGTCCTCACTCGTTGTTGTACTTTTATTGCACTCCTTAAAGGGTTAATCGTTATTTGCCAGATTATCGAAGAAGGCCACCCACTATGTCTGTTACCTACTATAGTCTGTTAGCACTTTGCTAATTACTCTACATCAGCTTGTTTTGGACAAAATATTAGAAGGCAGTACTTCTACAAACTAACTTCTTATTTCTTGCCAACATTCCAAACAGGAAAAAATCTACGCAACCTGGATGATTACCCCTCCTACATTACTTGCACAGGCTAACAACAATTGTACTTTTGGCTATTCAATTTTCGCTACTAACAGACTATATCCGGGAATTTACACTATATTACTTTTAAACTATTAACTATGCTTAAACTAACAAGCTATCAAAAAAATTATGTAACTTACAAACTTCTTCATCGTCAAAGAAATCATCACTGCAGTCCGAGGTTGTAGAGGATAAGCGGTGGATGGTGTGTCTCTCAGGTTCTGGTAACACAGAAGATCTGCATAGAAAATGAAATACCAGTCTAAAGTTTACAAATTTACTATGTTCATGTCAAAAAAAATCCATATTTCATAACTGTTGAAAGCTAACTTTACTGAAAGTACAATACAATGCTTATAAAACATATGATAGATACAACATTTTAGAAATATTTTTACAGGTAATATATCATAAACAGAATTAATAGAAACAAGGTGTCAGTTAGAAAGAGATTGTATATGAGATTGTATAACATTACAAGTTATACTATATAATGTACATTAATAAAAACCAAGTAATTGTAGCAAAGTTCAATTCTTATGAATTATCATTCTAATAATACTTAATATATTATAAACTACTGTATACTTATTGCTGTGATTTATCATGTTGTCAATTGCTTAGTTAATGCAAACTTTATCTGCCTTGAGTATTTGGTATGAAAAATGATAAAACAACAAATACAGAAAAGTATTTATAGTTTTTTATAAAAAAACAACACCGATATTACGATGTACATATAATAAAACTGAATATAAGTTTTTGTTTTTGACTTAAGTAATTCATGAAATAATAAACAATACAAAAAGGGTTTCAAATAACAAATTATTCAAATATCATTTTCCATTTTTCTTTTTTTAATGTCCGACTATTGTGCACACTTGGGCTAATGCAGACGATGGGATGATTTATAGCGCATGAAAATGCTAAGCACTCGCCGGGAATCGAACCCGGGTCCTCGGGGTGAAAGCCCAGTACGCTATCAACTAGGCCACCATTTTCAAATTAAGAACAATGTGCATCCAAATAAACAGTACCTAAATTCAGACAGCTTTTATTTTATTGCTTATTCAATAAGCTGATTTTATTGTTTATTATTTCTGTTTAAATGTGTTTAGATTCTATTTTTAGTTTGTTTTATACTAAAAAGGTTTTTACTGCAGAAGAGAAAGTTATTGTTGTAGCATACTATTTTCATTTACAGAGAATTTCCAGTTGTCCAAATTTAGTAAAAACTGCTTATTATTTTCAAAATCAATTTCATAAGCTGCCACCTACAACAATATTAGCTGCCATTGGAAAAATCTGCCATACAATTGAAATTGTGTAATGGTATCCATCCAGCATGATAACAAATTAGAAAGTTGGCAAGGTTCTCAAGCAAATTTTACTGTTTCCAAAGAGAAGTACTTACACTAGAAGAATTTTTAAGGATATTGATTGATTTGCATATAAAATTCTAACCAGTTAATGTTTGAATGTCAGAAACAACAACAAGATAGACTTTTTTTATTGTGGTTTAGTTTTAGAATATGTGTACGTCAACACTGAGTTTTTTTATCAGTATTTGGTTTACAGATTGAAATCACATTCATTTAAATGGATTCATAAACCGGCAGACAAAAAATTTTCTTGGTTTTTAACATACAGATATAGTTATGGAAAACTGCAACATAGTGAGCATGTAACCACATGGTGTACAGTGTCAGTGCTTGATATATTGGGACCATATATTGTTGATAACAATAACAAGAACTACATTAATGTAAACCAAGATACTTACAGAAAGAATGTCAATCAACTTTTGAAAGAGATATTTTGAGATTTGCACTGTGATTTTTGTTTCCAATAGTTCCAACAACATGGCCCTACTAGTCACTCAGTAATGCTTTGAGAAAATTTTGGAAATCACCTCATATCCAAGGGAGTCAAATTTTCATATAGCTTATCTTTTCCACCTGATGCATACATTTTGGGTATGCTGAAGGCAAGCATTTTCCACACCAACTACCATTGCTAAATCGTAAGGAAAAATAATTACAAGGGTCATTTATAAATTATTACAAGGGTTAGAACCGTTTTTGTGCAGGTTGTCATGTGATGTCTGTTCAAGGTTAGCTACTCTCGGCCAGTCTTCAACTGTTCTGAGAATATGTTTTGTGTTTCTGCTTGTTTGGTTGTTACATAATACTGCTTTGATTGTTGCCATGTTGAAAATGAATTCCACTGATTGTGAAATGTGAGCTGCAATTTGATTTTGAAATACAAGAAACATTTGCTCTGCTGAAATTCACCGGCAGCTGGTTAAAGTTTGTGGGAAAGGTGTACTGAATGATGGAAATGTGTGTAAGTAATGCAGGGTTTTTAATGAAGGAAGAAAAATGTTCATGAAAAATGAATCGGATGGCCTACTATCATGAATGAAGAGTTGATAAAAGGTTGATAAGAAAATTCCCCAAAACAAGTGCTTCACTATTGACATGCTTAATTTAAAATTTCCTCAAGTTTCAGGATCAGTAATTTATGAAATTGTTTGTGACAAAATCCAATACAAAAAATGTGTGCAAGAATGTTGACAGAATAACACAAAACAAGCATATGGCATATTTGTTGGCATTTTTGGAGCGCTGTTATTAGAATGATGAATTCTTGACATACATTGTCACTGGTGATGAAACATGGATTGCTTACTACATTCCAGAAACCAAATGACAATCTAGAGAGTGGTATAATTCAAATTCTCCAACAAAACTACAAAAATTCAAGCAAGCACCATCAGCACCAAAAATCATGGCCACAGAGAAAGGTGTTCTGTTTATAAACTTCCTGCCAAGAGGAATCACAATAAATGTTGGAAAGAATTGTGAAACCTTATCAAAGCAGTATTCAAAATTGTTGGCGGACACTGCTTTCAAATGGCATCATTATGCTTCTCGATAATACTCGACCTCACATTGCAGCAAGGATGAAGACGCAACTGATGAACTTTCGATAGGAATTACTGCACTATCCACCATACAGCCCTGATTTAGCACCATCAAACTTTTATCTTTTTCCAAGACTTAAGAAATTTGTTGGAGAAAAGCACTTAGAGAATGATGTAGTGTTGAAAGAAAGTGTTACTGAGTGGTTAAATGAACAGGCAGCAGAGTTCTTTGAAGATGGTATTCAGAATCTTGTGCCACAACTTTACAAATGTTTAGATATTAATACAGACTATGCTGAAAGGTAAAAAAATGCACAAAAGTAGTCGAATGCAACAGCTTCTTTGTAATCATAATTTGACAGTACATTATCACAGTGAACTTTTAAACAAAATGGATAGTGTAAAGAATGTTTTTGTACATTAATTGTCACTGTCACCACTGAATTTTAAAAATAAAATATTGTAAATTTATGTTTTCATTACTGTTCTGTTATAGGCTATAATAATAAAATAAATAATTTTATCATAACAATGTTTTTATTGTGAAATGCTTACTTTATTGAAGATGATGACATGAGCCTTCTGAGCAGACTGTGATCCTTAAAATTGACACTCGTTGAATCTGAAGATGTATTTATATTTCTGAAAAAAATCAGTAAAATAAAATACTGAATATTAAGATACTGTATGTCATAAATCTTTTTCTCTATATGTATACTAAAAGTAAATAATCATTTTATTTTTCAATAAATTTATTTCTAACCTGGGAGAAGACATTGATAACAACTGACGAAAAATACCTCCTCCGCTTTGAGTTTGCGTACCATCGAATGTGTATGGCCTAGGTCTGGAATCACAGGAAAAAATAACTAGCATTTCTTTTATTTGTAATGTACCATATTGTATAACATGCTGTCTTAGTTATCAGAAAACTTTCGTTGGAGCAGCTATCATGGTAAGAGACTTTAAAATTAGCCTAATCCTGACTTCTAGATCAATTATTGAAGGATTATTAAAAATGGTTTGTGTGTGTGTGTGTGTGTGTGTGTGTGTGTCTGTGTGTGTAAAGAGTATCTTCTAAAATTTCATACTAGATATTCTCAAATGTAAAAAGTATTATTCTTTCTGTTTGAAAATTAATGTCTTTTCCAATTATGTTGTGAATATTTTAATGTTAATAAAAATTATTTTTTAGTAATTTCTTCTTTTTTTGTAGTTGACTCTGTACATAATTTTGTTTAGAATTAAATTTTCTACAAGTCTTAATTAAAAATTTTATTTGTTTATTGGGAAAATAATAGAATTATTGTAGGCCAAATGTAAAAAAAATGTGTTGTTTTGACTCCTATTTTTGCATTTTACACAGTTTTCTCAAGAAACTACTTGACTTTCAGCTCTGGGGCCAGTATTATTCAATTTATCAGGTCAAAAACCATATGAAAACATCAAGATTACCTCTTAATTTAGGTTTCTAGAATTTCAGTATGGCTTAATTTCTTTTTTTTTCAGGAATCATGGCTGTAACTTGCTAATGAAGCATCCGGAGCCATGTTTATATAGACATTTTTATCATTTTTACTGGTAGAACTCGCCCTGCAATTCTTTCCATTGCTTTTGAAACACCCTGTATGTGTTTGTTCTTTGTGTGTGTATATATTAACATTCTAGTGTTAGCAGTTTCAGTCCTGATAATAGACAAATCCATTATCCAGACAAATCTAATACAACACAAATCTAATACAAATCTGCTAAAAAATAGCAGCCATACGAAATACAAACATACATTTTTTGTCTTACACTTTTTTTAAATATTTGATTTCATCATCATATTTCCGTAATTCGAAAGATTTCAATGCTAATTTATACTGTTTTGATTCAAACTAAGCACAAATATCGATTTTAATAATATATTGGACAAGTTTGTCTACGGGTAAAATCCAAACAACCATTTTCATCATTGTTCATTTTTCAGTGTGATTTTAAATGCTAATTTATGCAGATTTGTAACCCTTATTGTAATTGTGCAAGTAGATTTTTTTAAAAAATGTTAAGATAAAAAAATGATCATTATACTGTAACTTTTTGTACTTCCCTCTGACCAGTTTAGACAGCTGTGTTGCATGATTATTCAAATTTAAAATGCCAATATTAGTTAAATTATTACCTAAAACTGTGATGAATGCTTGGCGATGAAGACTGCCGTATGACTGGGTACATAGGTTGTGACTGCCGAGCTTGCAAGGATGTGGCCCTGAGCACAGCCCTGTGCCTCACAGGAAGCAATGAACTGCTGGTAACTGATCTCGTCCGTCTTTCCAATAGTTCTTCTTCCTCACACTCATCTGTAGGCAGTGGCAGATCATGTGCAAAGTATCGAGATCCAGAAAAGGTTCCAAGCCTTTTCCGGAACGGCACAAATAATGGATGGGCCTAAAAAGTTATGTTTTTATTTAAATTACAGCTATAGTATAGTTAATGATCTTAAAGTATTGATTTTTAAATAGGAACTTACCATGTTCTATTGTTAGATGTAGAAAAGTATGCAAGATTTAATATTTAATGTAAAGTTTAAAATATTTGGAAGATTTTAAATACATAACGACCTGTTTATCAGATAGTGCATTGTTTATATTATTGAGTGTCAATTATGACACGTCCAACAAATTTAATGACTCAGTATTAATCATTAACATTAAAATAATATTGATTACATTTTCAAATTTATATGAAAGTTTTAATGTTTGCCATTTGTTTCTTGATAAGAAAGGAGAAGGGACTAGCACATATTAAATTGATTTGTTTAACACTGATATGTTTTCAACAAGAATTTTGTAACCAAAAATATTTATAGAATAATAAAATTTGTACTGCTATTCTTCGGCTTAAGATAAAAAATATTATTTATTGTTGTTACTATTATGGCCAATTACTATTTACTTACCACATGATCTGCCCTCCATGTGCCATCAATAAGATTCCGTTGCTTCAACTGTTGGCCAATGCGAGATACTAATTTAACCAATTGCCACCTTTCTCTTGCAGTTCGTCCTTTATGAGCTTCAAGGGCTGTGGATCCGGAACGCCACTCCCCAACAAGACCTACGCCTCCTCTTTCTACTTCGTACAGGCCTCCACATGCTTTAACACTGCCTTCTTCTAAAAGAATAATCTGAAAATTAGAAGTAAATATTGCTTAAAGAATATATGTAAATTTTAGATAACTAATTTAAATAATAATTATTTTTTCTTGAATAACTTAAATTTCTTAATTCATTAAAGTAAATATAAGACAAATATTAATTTAGTAAAATTTTATTTTGTTATGTATCATCTAGGCCTACTAAACATTCCCAACAAACCACTATAAGCTATACTTTAAAATTACTGTATTTTTGTTTTTCATTATTAACAAATTTATATTGAAAAATGTGCATTTGGAGCAGCCATAAGGACAGGACTTGAAAGATATAAAGCTAGAATCTTGAATGCCAATCAACTAATTTGTCCATTTATGAACATTTAAAACAATTTTTGCCTGTAGGAATTAAAATAAATTTATTATTTCTTAGTGTATTTTGGAATAACTCTATTTCCAGATCTTCTAAATATAAACTTTAAGGCATATGTATACAAATTTTCTTAATCAGTGCAATAGTTTTGTAAAAAATTGAACCTACATGTTTAAAAAAAGGCTTAAAGAGTTCTTATAAGATATACCTGATGTGCATGATGCAGGAGTTGCAAGGAATGTGTGACCAGAATAACAGTTCGCTTCTGTTTCATGAATAGCTTTCTAATACCATCATCAAACACTTGCTGTGCAACTTGATGGTCTAATGCAGAAAATGGGTCATCCTAGAACACAATTAATGTAAATGTTAAAAAAGCAACCCTTCACTTAGGCTATAAGTGTTTTAATAATTGCTTTTGATAAATTTTTAATGAAAATTAGATAAATTTTATGTACAGAGTAGAGACTAAGTATTTAGAACACATATTATGATTACCAGTATGACAACATTTGCTTTAGAATATAATGCACGGGCTATAGCAACTCGTTGACGCTGTCCACCTGACAAATTAATCCCTCTCTCTCCAATGTCTGTCATGTCTTTCCCAGGAAGGATGTCTATATCAGGTTGTAATGCTGTTGCAGAAATTACACGGCTGTAACGACGAGCCCTGTATGGTCTTCCAAAAAGTATGTTATCACGTAAACTGCCATTAAGCAGCCATGGTTTTTGTGAAACGTATGCTATGGTGCATCCCCTGTAACAGTTGTAAATATATGAATATTGTTGAAATAAAATTATTTCAAAATCAATTTCAAATAAATAAACACTGGCTTTGATTTAAAAATCAAAACCTGTTGTGAAATTATGAAGGACTTTGTTTTCACATACTTAAATTTCAGACATAATAATAATTTATGTTTAGATAGTTTGGAAAGTAAAGAATTTTTTTCTCTAGACACATTTTATTGACTTAATGAAACAAAACTTATTTTACAACACATTTGATACCTTAGCTAGTTTTCTAGATAGTTGCCGCTAAAATTTAAACATTTATTTTTGCGTTTCACCAGCTTTTCTATGCCTTCTGTATACTCAGTGGCAGCCAAGTTGTTGAACCACTCACTTATCCTCTTCAGTTTTTTTGTCACTTCCATAGTGGATTCTGTAAAAAAAATCTCCAATTTGGGGAAAAAACTTGGGATGATTTGTGTAATCACTTGAGGCTAAGACTGGGCTATAAGGTGGATGTTCAAAAATTTCCTACTTAAACTGCAATCCTACTTAAACTTGCTACTCCGGAAGCAAGTTTGTCATCAATGCAGCAGCATGCGGATATGCATTATTGTGAAGAAGCACAATGCCATTCATTTTACACCATTTTTAATTGAAGCTTCATTCATCTCGTTAGCATAAACCACGGTTATCTGTTTGTAAATTTTGATAGGGCAAACTTTTTCGCATTCAAAAGCATATTACACTATGAACTTCATGGAGGGATTATAAATTTTGTCACATATTTTAAAGTCACACAAGTAAACAGTAAGTGACTGTACTAACTTGCTGTTAGCATCAGACTGGTGCAAAGGAAAGGTAAGGTCAATGACAAAACAGTGGCTGTGGTGATGGAGAGTCAGAAAGTAAATGACTCATCACATCAAAACATTCTTTACTTTCCAAATTACCATCGTAATATGAACATATTGATTGAATTTTTCATAAAAACCTTGATTTTGAACATTTATAAAATATTTAAAATAAGTATTACAACAATCTAAGGACTCACTTATCCCAAGTGACTGTGCCTCTGATACAGTGGATTTCCCCCAAAATGGCTGACAAAAGTGAAGTTTTCCCGCTTCCAATCTTACCAACTACGATCGTCAGTTTTCCTAAAAACAGAAATATTATATTACGAAATTGTAGTAAAAAAATAACTTCTCTTAATACAAATTAATTATAACTGTTATTGTTAAGATAAACCTAATTCTCCCTGGCCTATATGAAGTACAAAGAAAGTTCGGTAAGAATGAGAAAAAAATAATCTTGGGATTTTAATTGATCTTAAAGTCTTAAGGTCCTCTTAGTGCAAAAATGTGTTTTTTGCTTGGATGTCTATCCATGCATGTGTGTATATCCACATCACTAGAGATTAAACAAATAAACCGATTTTGTTGAAATTTGACATATTGGTGTCATTTACCAGTATTTTAACAGTATTTTATGAACTTTCAAAAAATAACCTTTTTGAAGTCCTTCTTGTTTAATGATCAGATTTTTTTCAACATTAATTATTTTGATAAAATTTTGCTGGAATGTAGTCAAAATATGCCCAAACAAAGTGTATGGGTACATTTTGTTACAAAAAATGTATAAATGAAATTAAATTTTTGGGGTAATATAATCACAAAAAAGAGAGCTATAAAAAAAATGAAAAATAACCCTAGTTTCTCAAAATTTGAAATTCAGATTTTGCTGAAACTGTGGTCAGATATTATAGTCCATAATTCAAAGCAGTGTAGCAATTTTGAAATAAAGAAATTTGTTATTAGAGTAAATTGAAAAAACAATGTAAATATTGTGTTTTTTGCATAATTTATTTTATTGAGGTTTATTTTCTTTTTCTTAGATTAATCAGTCTTGGATTGCAGTAATTTTAATTAAAAATTCTAGAAAATATTTTTATTGATATAGTATAAAATGAATTTGTTATTGCTAAAAATGAAAATTCATTCCTAATGTCATGTTTGTTCAACAAATGAACTTCATAGCTATTTCCAAACACACAGCTCCTAGTGACACTTTAAAAAAATGAAAAAATTAAGAAAAATATCTTCTCTAATATAATGTAACACTTTAGTTTCAGTTTGTAAAAATTTTTAAATAATTATGGAAAGTATAGATTGAACAGAATATGTTAAGATAAAAAACCTTTTCAAAGAAACAAGAACAATAGGAATACCTCTTGGTATATAGAGAGAAGTAATGCACAGAGTTGGATGTATTTGGTCTGACCATGTGAACTTCGCGTTTTCAATGGCCACTACAGGAACTTCTTTTTCATACTCTATGATGTCGTCTCCGTCTTCATCTGGCTCCTCCTGTTCAGTTATGTTACCCAGTCCGAACACACTGTCTGTACCACTACGTCTCTAAAGAGAAACAAAAAAAAACCTGATTTTGCAGATTACTAAATTAAAACTTTAAAACTCAAGTCAAATATTAAACCTTCAATCACTAAAAAAAAAAATTATTATTAAAAAAATATTAATGAAAGAGTTTTTTTATTAATGATACATTAAAGCTTATTTGTATCTGATTCAAATCACTCCATTAATGTATTTGTTCTACCAATAGGTTGTGTTACCATTTTTGTCATGAAATAGAATGGAGACAAATGATATCCTTTACAATGATCCTCCAGCAACAATGTTATCAAATCCTCTACAATCTTCTGCAAATCTTCTAGCAACCACTAGATATTCATGAAAGTTGCCACTTGATATTTCGTACTTGAAAAGACTAGGAAAATTTTGAATTATTGAGGGTGGCGAAATATAAAGAGTTCAAAATATAGAAATTGATTTAAGAAATTTGTAATTGAGAGTGTATTTTTATTTATCAATAATTTACAGTGCAGTGGATATATATACAGTGCAGTGGACATATAATACAATATGTTTTTTTGTCCATGAGAGAAAGAGACTTATATTTTGACACATTTATTATCACGATTAACAAGTAACAACAGTTCTACATACATGATATTGAAGTTGAACAGTTTCTATAAAAACTGACCAACACCTGACACTGTTTTAATTAGGCCACTATTATCATTTATTACTTAAACATTTACTGTCTCAGTCTGTTTAATCTGTGTATCCAACTACAAAGTTGCTTCTCTTTAGCAGTACAGTTTATTGGAGCACCAGCTTTATGACACTGCTTTTCTATTTTATAATGACAGATGAGCCATATTTTATCAGTAATGTGTTTGAAATGAGCAGGTTGGGTTATACTTGATTATGATACAGATTTATGATCCAACAAATAAAAAATGTTGTGCCTACACAGTATAAACAAGAAATATACCCAGTTAATACGATTTATAGAGGTGAAAAATGGGTCAAGTACAAATTGTAGAGTGGATATCGAACTTCCTTATATGAAATAAAGATGGGACTAAAATGAATTGATTTTGTACAATTTTTCAAGAGTTTTTCAAGAGTTAATTCGTCTTAGTACAAATTAAAGAGTTTTATGAATTATAGAGGTGTAAATTATCGAGTTACAATTGTACTACTATTAACATGATGTATGATTTTTTTTTTAATAACAGTTAATATTCTGCTGTGTTCAAGCTCATCAAATACATTTTCCACTGCAGAAAATTGGGTAATGTGATAGCTGATAAAATTTTACTTTGGCTTCTAAAGTCGTACAACAATCTCAACAAGATATTCATTCCAGAGCTGTCTTGCAAAATGCAATTAGTCTTCTAAAGATGGACATGGAACTGAAAACTACTGCCTGTCAGCTCTTCAATGTATAAAAAGTTTCTAACAATCTTATTGTCTACAAGAATATCAATTGATCATGCCAGACTTTTGCGTGAGATAGGGATTTGACCATCTACTATGACAGAGTTAACTGGAGAGGTTTCACTTTGATGATTCACCAATGTGTAAAGTATACAATCAGGGCTTTTGGGTTGGCAAATCATTGACAAATAAGAAGAGAAGAAGAAATATATTTAAACAGTTAAAGTTCTTATGTCTAAATAAATATTAATTGTTTACCTTAGACTCTAACTCAGATATAGGTTCATTTTTTTCTTCACGACAAAGTGTTGATGAAGCATCATCAAGTTCTCTGGCAGGAAGCACACTGTTTGTTTCTTGAAGATTTAAAAACTCTTCTAACCTTTTAGTACTAACCTACAAAAATACATAACTATAACAAGTAGTCATTATATGTTATTATTTTATAATTATCAAACATGATATGAATTCAAACACAATTCATTACAACAATTACTTAATTTCAATATTAACTGTTAAAATACAATTAATAACGATTTATTTATTATTATTTAGAATTAAATTATAAAGTATACAATGGCAATAAAGAAACTTAGTTAAAATAATATTATCAAAGGTACAGTTTTGGGAAACCAACTGTTTAAGCGTACATTACTTCTAACCCAACATCATAATACTGTAACAATTTCTTCATTATATATTGTATGAATGATTAAATGTTAAGGGTTACAAACATACTGCGACCTTCGTAGATCTATTGTGCCCCTTCCTATACTCCTGAGACTCTCATTTATGATATCTTCTCCAGTCCTAGGCTCTTCATGAAATTCAGGATCTGGAGAGTATTTAAGGTAGATAGATCCCTCACTTCTAATTGGTAACTTCCCAAGATAACTCTTCTTGTATCAATCATCTCACAGTCTACCAGTAGGTGCTGGAAAGTTTCCTCTTCCCTCCCACAGTGTCTGCAAGTTGGATTTTCTACTAAGCCAAGATTTTGAAGATGTCTCTTAAGGGCACCATGCCCTGTACAGAAACCCGTCAACAGACTTAGCTTATTTTTTCAAAGGTAGATACAGATCCTTATAAAGTTCCCAAAGAGCTCATTAGCCTTTCTTAAACCTTGTTTATTTTTTCAGAACTTAGATCTTTTATCCTCTATTTTCTATTTAATCTTCATCTTGAAGTTTGTAAAACAGTTCTGGTCTTGTAAGTTGTTTGATGCCCCCTTTCTTGCTTGCTCGTCTGCTTTCTCATTTCTCTCTATCCCAGCATGTCTTGGTACGGAGAGTAGTGTAAGCTTTCTGATCTGGCCCAGTTTGTTTAACATTTGCAGGTATTGCGATTTGATAAATTAGATTTGGAAGGTTGGCTACAATGCTTGAGATTAAAGAGGCAGTGACTGGTACAAGCAGTGGTGAACTGGTACTTAACTGATGAATTAAGTTTTAACGTTTATAATAAAAGTTGATAAGATTATGAGAATCTTAATTATTATTAAAAAGCAAAAATATAACATTACCATGGGGCATATATCTATGTGCTATATGTGATATACCATATGTGCTAGGAATATCCAAGCACAAAATTCCTAGACCATTGCCCAGCTGATGGTTGGAGAATTCAACACTTTAATTGCCTCTTCTTGAATGTGTGACATAGGGCAATGTTTCCCATTATATTGCCTGTCAAGGTTTTTTTCCACATGTCTGTTAATAGCATATACTTTTGCCAGAAAGATGCTGGGGAATTTTCATTGTATATTAAACCTTATGTTTTATGTTTACTATAGACTAGACTAATTAACAAATCAAACAAATACTTACTAAAGCTGAAATAATAATAGGTACAGTGATTGGGAAGATAAACAATGGAACAGTCAGCTGGTTGAAGAGAGCTAAACCCGTGAAAACATCAGCTGGTTGCAAAGAAATGCCTTCTAGAAGGTAGAAAGCTGCTAATGTGATAAGTGTGATTAAAGCAGACGCAGCATGTGTTAAAAAAGCTGTGGAACAAAACAAGAAATTATGAATGAAAAAAAGCAACAAAAAAAACATAAACTTACTTTGTTTTTTATGTTTTTGTATTTTACTTACTTATAATATATGCTAGTCAGGAAATTATGTAATAGACTAAAAAATATTATTTATTGTGATTTCAGGTCTTGTGGGTCCCAACAAGTGGTTTCAAATTATATCTACCTACTCATCACCAAACATGTGGATTGGTGCTTATTAAATCACTATGTGAGTATGTATTGTTTATTTATACTTTCTAGAAGTTTTCCATTTTATATAATTAAAATTTAAGGGCAGCTTTTTAAAAAATGAAATTTAAATCTTTATAAAAATCTAATGGTTTTTATTTAATTTGTTTCAAAATAGATTTGTTTTTATTTATTTCTTATTTATTTTATTTATTTATTAGTCACATATTGTGACTTTGCCTTTACAGAGTTTATTTTATTCTGTTATATTATCTGTACTAATTATAACCAAATAAGTGAAAGTCTAGCTATAAGTTTCAAAACAACAAATCATACAAATATTATACAACCACTCATTAATAACAAAAGTAGGTGCGTGTGTGTGTGCGTGCACATGCGTACACATAAGGGCTCGCCAACTAAATCTTTGACAGCTTCTATGGTGTGGAGATCTGGAATTTTTATCGTAGGCGAATAGGAGAAAGTCAGACAACAGCTTGAAGCTCAATATTTAGATGAAAGCAGAATTATACTTGTCAAATAGAACATTCACGGTAAAATGTTTGAATTGCACTGGCAACACCATGAGGTTACTACTGCTAGTGATACTTAAATGATGGCAACTTAATTTCGTTTCCTGTCAGTAATTACACTGCTGTAAGTCGAACAAATAAATACTTATTCAGTTTTACAACTTTTGGTATGTACAAACAAATTAAAACATGGCTACACACTCACACATACACAGAACTTTCCTTTTGAAGTTCGAAAAATCTTTTGTCATTTAAAATGCAAAAAAGTCTTCATTCCAAAACGTCTTCTTTTTGTCCAAAAAAATGTGAATAATTTTCTTGTGTCATTTTTACGTAGAATCATTACCAGTTTTAATTTATACTTCAAAAACTTCTCCCATTAGTATGTTATAGATTATAGAAAACATTTACTATTTGTTATCTTAATAAAAATATCAGTTTTTGCACTGGAAAAGAGTGTTGCAAATTTAAATTTAACTTACTCATCAGTGCCCAGTATAAAGAATCCTTATCCAGTAGTTTTAATTCCATTTTTCTAGTTTTTAAAATTCTTTTTGCAAAATCCATTTCCCAACCACACAACTTAAGAAGCCGTATTCCTTGAAGAACTTCATTTGTCTGTCTAAGACGTTCATCGCTCCAATTCTGTAAAAAGTAAATGAAAACCGATATTTAAAATGTTTTAAATTTAAAAATTCATGGTTACTTGAATCTATGTTTGCATTACAAATAAATAAAATATATATGCACGTTCCATTTTTCTGTTCCATTCTGAGAAATTATTGAACCGATTTAAACAATTCTTTCACCACTGGACAGCTACTAACTTCCTAAATAAAATACATTGGGAAAATTAGAGAAGATCACAAGAATGGTTTTCTCCCGATATTTTTATATTATATAAAAATTAATATAGTTTTTTTTGTGTAATCTTTAAATCATTTACTTACTGAAATAGCCTTTGAATTTGTAGACATGTTTTTGCCGATTAGAAATTGCAATGGAGTCAGAATTAAAATGCAACATGTAGCACCAATGATAGCACTGATTCCCAGTTTACAGTAGAGCAGATACATAAGTACACCAATCTGTAACACAGAATCAATTACTTTGAAAATAAACAAAATTTGTAATAATGTCTTTTAATAGAAAAATTAATAGTAATCTATTCCCAGTTTCTACAAATGTCTATCAGGAGAGCAAAACCACGTCATCATTCTCGATGATACAACTCATTTCTGAGTCCTGGCCTCCCTCAGAAGTCGTCGCCATCTATATGAGTCTCTTGCAGTAATCTATCATCCTCTGGCATCTTGATTCACTCCATCGGCCTATCTTAGTTTCGGCAGTTCTTTTCCCCTCCAGTGTCAAGGAATATATTTTCTTGAAGTTCTTGTTCTTGAACTGCGTTGTTCTCATCCATTCTGTCAATGTGGCTTGTCCAGCGCAACATGTTACCACTTGTTAAGGGACCAACATGTTTCATAGGAACCCTCCCTATCAGATCACAGGTATATTCAATTTCAATTGGATACAGACCTGGTGTTAGAGTCCTTTAGGAATCCACGTAGGACTGATTGGACTCAGTATCGTAATAACCTTGCTAGTCGGATGGAGTCGCTGGACAAAGTAAGAACTTTTGCAGATCTGGAATTTACGGCATCACAGATTGGAGATGCCATACTGGACTGCTATCAATATAGTTGCCCAATCAGCACTAAAAGAGTGAAATGTAGGGCAAAATGGTGGAATAAAGATCTCGAGCGCATGCGAATGCAGACTCAACATCTTTTTAATATAGTAAAACATAGCCGTGAGTGGAGGGCATATCACTTAACTCTAACCAACCACGGGAAAGCTATCAGGAAGGCCAAATAGGCTTCCTGGAGAAGGTTCGTCCAAGAGATGGACAATCTGGGAAGTACAGCAAGACTGCAACGAGTTCTGGCCATCTGTCTTGTGAATCCAGTAGGCACACTTTTGATGCCCTCAGGACAGTACACAAGAGCGGTTAAGGAAACGTTGAGTCTTCTTTTAGAGTCGTTCCTCAGTCGTCGTTCCATTTAGTAACAAGAGGGCCATGAACAATTAGGATTTATGGCTGGAGGGAACCAGATTGGTCCAGTGAAATATCTGGATGTGATATTTCAGAGTCAGTGAAATCTGGCACATTTCAGAGTCAGAGAAATGTGATATCTGGGTGTGATCCTAGATAGGAAGCTGACATGGAATGCCCATCTGGACCATGCAATTTTAAAGGCAAAGTCGTCACTTATGGTAACAAGGCACCTTATTGGACATGAATGGGGAGTGTTGAACTTTGGATATACACGGCTATTGTCAGACCTCAACTGATATATGGCTCTCTGGTATGGTGGCTAAAGGTTACTCATACTACAGTGTGAAGTAAATTAGCAAGCTTGCAGCGGTTTGGGGGCTTGTTGGTCACTGGTGCCTTTAAGAGCTGCTCTGGAGGTCTTATTAGACATGCCACCTCTTGACATTTTCATGTCAGAGGTGAGACAGGCTGCCTATAGGCTTCGTAATCTTGGCGAATGGAGGGGGAGCATCCTTGAGGTGGGGCACTCCAAGATCGTCGAGACAGTTCTAAAAGACTCAGTATTGGACATGCTACCTGATAGCATGCGCACTCAGTACATCTTTATTCGACCTTTCACAGTTCTTCTCCATTCACGAGAGGACTGGGAAGGTGGCAAGCGACCGTTACGTCTAGGTCAGATTGTCTGGTATACAGACGGATCACTGCATGATCAACAGCCTTGATATGGAGGTTACTGCAAAACCTCTGGGGCAGCATTCAATGCTAGCCTTGGTAGGTATTGCACATTGTTCCAAGCTAATATCTATGAAATCTCAGCATGTGTTCATCGAGTATTAGTATCAGAGGATGGATGAAAGCTGCATCCCAAAAAGAATTATAAAACAAGCTAGTGTGCAAGAAATTGTCGGCAGCAGTGATACGCAATTGTGAGATATTTTTCACTCAAGACAATCCTATCGTATAACATAACAATAGAGTGAACCATTGAATCCTAATCGGGTTGAACAATTGGGATATGTGATGACTGTCAGCACGATGGTTCGTAATTGCTGACTAATTTTAGTGTAATGCTTTTCTTTTTCTTGACTTGACATCGCTATTTAATTTTTTCAGTTCAGTCAATTGTAAGTGGTAATTAATAACAATAATAGAAACGGTGCTTTTATTATTACCAAAAATGTACAAAACTAATATCAAACTGTAAAGCTTACAGTTGTCAAAAAAAACTACTTTATTTAAAAAATAATTAAAAACTAAAATATGTTGTTTCATACTTCAGCATGATTCAAGGGACTGTCTGGTGGACTAATAAGAAAATGTTACAGTTTATGACTATACTGTATATATCCCGCAAAATACCCGTGCGGCGTATGAATTGCGTTCTGATTGCAAGTTGACGATTCAGTCCATTGTTTTTTGATGATTTAGGCCTGCTTGAATATTAATGTAGGTAAAAAGACAAAACAAGATGACTCAGTGAGTTGGCGGACTCTTATAGAATCGGCAAGTGTTGACTGACAAGTCCAATTCAATCGAGAAGCATCAAGGTGTTTTTACAATCAAAACAATCGACTAAAACATCTCATAATTGTGCACCACTAACAATCATGTCGGTAGTCCAACAATACATTGGCTGGATCAGTTCAGCAAGGAGCAGCATGATAGGTAGCAACAAATTGGGAATTTTTTTTCCAGCGAAAAACCGTTAAGGTTATCATCGCCGTCACGCAAAATGAAAGTATAAAAAAAATAAACGAAATTTTACTTAAATAAGTAGAAAACAACAACAACAAACTATAATAGTAAAAATAAATTAAACAGAAATTTAAATAACAGGTATAACTATATTACAATAACGAATACTTAAGAACTAAATAACAATGAATAATGAATAAAATTTAATAACAATTCGTAAAAGTATACATAAACATAACAGAAATAAAGTTATTTAGATAAAATAGATAAATAAAATAACACGTTAGTTTTGCCGAGCGATTCATGAACGAAGATTTTACGAACAAGTGGCACAGGGTGCACCCAAACGACCACCAGCAGCCCAGGATACACGAACTAAAGCGATAATCCCCAATAAATTGGGGGACCTCCAAATATCCTGGAGCCGAAATACATGTCTGTCAGCACTCTAGAATATTTTAGGAATGGGTTCTGGTACACAGTTACGGTTCCCCAAACCCAAGTACCACTGGCAGCCGCCCTCTATGTACTCACAGAATGCAACCATTTGTTTCGATAGACTCAGCTATGGGCTCCGACACCCATAACTCAACATTCATGTGCTTTCCAGGCGCCTATAGGCTGCTCGGTTCCAGCACTTGTCCCATCAGCGGTCCTCGGCAGTGCTAGGCACACATCAGGTTCCACATACTTGGCCCCGCCAAAGATAACCAAGCAGTATTGCCACTCCCAGACATAACGGAACAAGCAAATCCCTAAATGTACGTGTGTGTGTGTAAGGTGTTTAAATCGTAAGTGTAGTGCTGTAAGTGTAAGTGTGTGTTAGACTCGGGTGTCGCGAGGTTCGTTTAGGTCCTCTTACTAGGTGCAGCTAGTCTGCACCCCCCTGCAGGTGTGAATGTGTTTGTGTGTGAGAGAGAGATTGTGTGTGTATGTGTGTGTTGTGTGTATGTGAAGTAAATGAGTGAGAGTAGAATGAGCTAGAGGTATGGTGGGGTCGCTAAGCCCATCAGCTGCTCACTTCAGCTGCCTCCGCCGGCACAAATTGGGAAACCAGTGCTAGCTACAAAGAGAAGTTACGACACCTTCTACAGAGAGCCAGGTTACACACTGGTAAGAGAGCCAGGATAGATGTATAGATAGTGGTTAATACTACAGTTATATTCTTTAACCATTCATTGGAATACCGAACAAGAATGAATTCCATGTATTCCTGTACATGTATGGTTACAATGTCAAAATTATTTGTTTAACTAGTCAATGGTCCAAATTATTTCTTTAATCAATTCAATGGTCAATTAAGTTCATCTGCAACTAACAGCTAATTTGGTTTATCATTTGACTTAATTTATAACAGGCGCAGGTTTCATAACTGATTCACCTAGTTGATCTTGTTATATAAAGATTTTGATTAAACATACAAAAATCGTACCTTAAGAGGAATGGCCCAAATGTAATGGCCGATCCAATAACAGGACATTACATTATATGCATCTTCAGAAATTAGATTTGTGGTGTTGCCAGTTCTGCTTTCTTGTACCGACTCGTCGTCTTTGCTCCAACCACTTAATCTTAAAGCTTTGCTATATACGAGAGCCTTAAACAAATAATTAAATTCAATTGTATTTTTGGAATGAAAATAAAATGTAGTGCATGAATGAAGGAAACTCAAAATGAAAATTATACATCAATTTGTTAATAGTTGAGATTTTATTAAATATTGTTAAATTTAATAAAATTAATAGGTATTTGCTGAAATACAATATTTTTGAAATTTTAATTTTTAAAACAATATTATACATGTTATTATTCAGACATTTTGGCATGTGTGTATATGGAAACAATACATGATGTTTCGAGAGTACAGATCAACGCAAGTGCTTAACTTAAAACATAAATTTAACAAACTAGAACATCATACTCTCTAAATGTGTATTGTTTCCATACACAAAAATACAAAAATGATAACAAGTATCCGCATAAACAATAATAATAACAACATGAATATTCTGTCGTTAAATAACAATTATATCAACAGAATGTTAAGCAAACAGATTTTACAATTTTTTAAATATATTGTTAAGAATTTCATTGGGATCTAATCGATATTTTATGTTAGATTAAAGTATTTTTTCTTTTACTTTCATAAATTTTGTGTTGCAGTATGGATGCCTTGAATACATTTTACGTAACTTCAATTTTCAGAATATGAAGTTGCAAGATTTTAATAAACTTTTCTTAGGTAATAAAGAAAGGTACTATGGAAATAATGTGTAAATAGACAATCAATATTTTTTTAAAAATTGGTTTATAGAGACTATGCACGTTAAACTTTCATTCAATCTTTTTTTGGAACTTGTATCCATTCTTTAACTTTCTAAAATCGATACAAAAATTCACAATTTAAAATTGCCTTTTAAACTTAGAAATTACACAATCACTTACTACATAACATCTGTTTAAATATGATTACATAATATCTGTAATACACATGTGTATATTATTATATTTTCTATTATTGTTACTAAAATTTGTAAATAATACTGTTTCACTTTCTTTATTCATTTTAACATTTTAAACTTCTAATTCTACTATTATTTTACTTAATATTTATTCCACTCTCGCCTTTCAGTATTCAAATTAAGCAGTCTATCTATGGTCAAGTCGTTTGATTTTATAATACATATTGTTCTTATTCACTCACTGGCATCACTGTAATAACCAGCTATTTCATGAATTTTACACCATTTCCTTCCGTTACTCTCAATTAAATATCACTACACCACAAAATTTGCTGTACCCGACGTAAAGAAATAGTCACTTAAAAAAACTTAACTTTATGCCATTCCAATTTTAAAACTTAACAATTATTATTTACCAGTACAGAGTTTATGTTGTTTAACATATTTTTAAAATATTGGTTGTAATATAATTTGAAAATTTATAAAACTTCTAACTGATTATAGACTCATTATACTAATGATATATTATGTACTATTTCATATACACAAAAGGTATGATTAACAAAGTAATAATAACACATTAAACTACTTGCCACTTTAGTTGAAAAGGTCTGCTGCATTTTATCTTTAATGAATTTTGTTTATAAATACAAAGTATAAGTTTTTCATATCGTGCAATATGAAACAATAAACTATAAATATATTGTTTATAAATATAAACAATAAGAGAGAATAGTACATAACAAAAATGAGAAATTAGAGAGATTTTAAAATGTTAAATGACACTTTTTTTAAAAACAAAAATCTACTTTCATTTTATGTTACAATGTAATATCATTATCTTTTTCTATAATAATATTTTGGTTTTTGTTTAAATCTTTAAGCAAAACAAAAAACAGATTTACTTTTAAAAAAACACAGTACCTGCAGAGCCGTTTTGAGTCGAATGCCTTCAACGTTTAATATATGCGTGCTCGCTTGAGAGAAACTACCCTGAGCGATTGCACTGACAAACACAATAACGGCCATGACATAACCGTTGTTCAACAGTTCATCCATTGTTGTGTAATGTTTATCATGCTGTAACATTTGACAATATTAAATTACATTTTGTAAATAACTATTACAAAAAATTAATAAAAATTCACTACATTTTTAAAAACTAGTGTAATGTCCATTGCAATATCAATACTTTTTCAAAATAAAATACAACACCAGTTATACGAAGTAAAGAGGAGAAAACTGTTTTGGATAACGATTTTTTTGGTTAAGCCATGTACATGTAATAATTTTGTGTACATAATTAATTCGAAAAGATTACCAAATGATTCTATTTTTTTTCCATACATGACTCCTGTTCTTTATTAATGTTAAATATTACAGTTCTAGGCTTATATCAATAAACTGTATACTGTACTTAATGTGGATAGGTTACAGTATATTACAGTAATTATTTCATTGAACAACTCATTAATGTGCATCACTCGCAACGTTTTCAAGCAGCGATGTCTCATGATCTTCACATTAGAATTATGTCAATAAACATTGACTCATTGCATTGTTCAATAAATTTTGTTCAATCTAAAATTAAGTACTATAGAAAAACTTCTGTATGACAGCTAGAGACTAATGCAAATGTCACTGTTGTGAAGTGTGGATGCGGATTAGCAGTGTAGCTCAGGACTAACTCAGGATTTGGTGACTGGGGAATCAACTCAAGGTCAGGGGTTTACTTCTTTGCTAGCCCATATGATTTTGCCCTTATATTCCCCTTATATTTTATTTTTTCCCATCATTTATTTTTTTATTTATTAATTATTATTTTTTAAGGGATTTGCGATTTTTGGTGCGTTTCGGATAACCTAGGATTCGGTTGACCCAAGTTCGGTTAACAGAGGCTTTATTTTGGTAGCTTCATTTTGGTATTGTAAGGACAGAGTCAGAAATGTTACTCTGATCTACTCTAAACGTTAGTTCAGTAATGAAGAAGTCTTAAATGAGATGGGTCAGACACATGCTCCGAAAGGTAGAAGAAAGACTATAAAGGAAACTGTACAAGAATGGTGTAAGTGTATATGGTCTAGAGAAAGGCCAAAATTTACTTCGGTAGACAATGTGCGAGGGTCCTTAGAAAACAAGAACATGCATGTGCAAGGGTCCTTGGTAATCAGGCAGGTGCACTCAATCTCCATAGACAACAATGATGAACTTTGCAACGCCTCAACAATCCAAGGTAGAAGAAAGCACAACTAAAAGAGAGAATAGTTTTGCTAGATTCAAATGTTTTAAGTAAAACACTAAGCAAAAGTGGACAATTTTATAATTATTGTTTTTTGTTATATTAGAAATTAGGAATGAAAATATGAGAGTGGAGATACATTTGTTTATGAATTATAAAAGGACTTAAGTCATTTAATTGAAATATTTGAAGAGAAGTTGTTTGAAACTTGGAACAAAAATATAACAATATATAAAGAGATATAAAAAATTGATGAAAACTTTGTCTTACTGTACCTACATTCCTTGCGGATGCAGCAGTGATGAACTGAATGACAACCGCAATGCCCAGAGGTGGGATGAAACCAACACCGTCTCCAAGGAGCTTGTAGAGGCCTCCGAGTAAGAACTTCTGCCAGTAGCAACGACAATAACATCTCCATAAACTGGCGTGATTCTTGGTGCGGACCTACACAAAGTTTATACATACAATTTAAATGATTGTGTTTAAACAAATTGGTCAAGAGGACTTTTGAACTTATCGATAATTCAAAATACATGTTGTCGCAATACAAGTTTCAGACTGAAATATTCAATCAATATAATAATACTTTTCTTTATAATTTTGTTTATTCTATATCCAACCTCAAACTCATTCTCTTTTTTAAAAAAGGAATTTTTTCCAGAACACTGTCTGTAAAATGTACATTGACATTTCTTCATTTATTTTCAAGCTGTTCATTCACTTTGTTGTGATCTGAAACTGAACCATCACAATGTCTAACTGACAAATAAATACATTAAATGAGAAAATGAAATCAGCTGTTTTGTGTTGACCCAAACTATGGCTGCACCTGAACAAACAACAATGAAGTTAAAAATCAACACATCGCTATTACATTGCTTGTTATTTTATAACTATTTAAATATTATTTAAGGATGTTTAAATCATTGAACATATCCTGTAAAATAAAATACCTAGTTTTTTCTAGTGTTTTCTAAAAATGAGTGACATCAATATCGAGGCAAAGTTGAACTACAAAGTTTTGCTTCACACTTGGACCACAGTGCAATGGAAACTTTTGAAAAACTTCAGCAGGCCTACATATACAGTATTTTGTAAAGGGCACAGGTGTTTTGGTAGTTCAAGGCATTTTTAGAAGGAAGAGAAGAGAAGAACTGAATTTGTACCATGCTTCAGAAGGCATTCTTCTTCAAGAACTAATGAAAATGTCGATAGAATCTGGGATCTTGTAAGTTCAGATCTTTGATTGGAGAAGAGCTACATTTTACGCACACCACAGATCATCAGATTTTGATGAATGAATTGAAAATGAGAAAAATTTGCACAAAAGTGGTTCCCAAAAAACCAGGATCAAATGAATATCAGGAGGGAAAAGTGCCTTGGAATCGATTGAAAATGATCACCACTTTTGGAACGTGTCATTACTGGTGATGAACCTTTGGTGTCCCAGAAACCACACACCAGAACATGGAATGTCACACTTCAACCTCACCAAGGCCAAAAAAAGCAGAAATGAGCAAGTCGAAGATCAAATCCATGCTGATTTGCTTTTTCAATAGCCAGGGAATTGTCCACAAAGAGTTTCAAGATTGTAATTTTGATGCTTATTGTAATTTCAGTCGAGTATTTGGGGAAAAAACATTCCTATGGCTTCAGCACTCTGTAGCTTCCCAAGGAAGGTATTTTGAGTAAGACAAAATAGATTTGTACACCTCTTCATATAATAACATTTTAAATGGTCAATCTAATTACTTACTTTATACACTTCATATATACAAAATAGTCACTATTTTATATTATAGATTATAGCAATTTTCAAACGATGTATATAACCGTAATACATAAATATTAAAGCTATAAGTTGGTGAAAAATATTGTTTACCTTTTCTTTGTTATAAATATAGTTAAACTTTTCAAACTGCACGGCAGCATTTTCCTTTTCTGGCAACTGTCCTAGGTCCTCGAGTTCCAAAGGGTTAGCGTACCCAGCTGTTAGCAGAGGTGTTAACCAATAGAAAGTAACTTTAGAGAACCAAGAGGCGTTGTTGTGACAGTAACTCTCAACGCCCTTCAGTCTGTGCTTGGTATCCTTCTGGCCCAGGAGTCGCAACTGAAATCAAAGTGTTAATGTGATGCATGGACATGCTTGCAAAAATGTAATTATTTTAAAGAAGTTAGGGTAATGTAATTATTTTAAGAAGCTGATCAAAACTTATGTAATGTTATTTAATTTTTTTTAAAACTGGCTAGTTTGGAAACAGTAATGGTTTGCAGCTGTCTCACTGACATCATGGAAGCAAATTCCTAATGTTGAGAATGATAAAATGAACCCTGAACACATTAAAACACTTTTATTTAATTTGTGCAGATTTTAAATCCAATTACTATGGTGAAATAAATGTTTTTAAACATATACAATAAACAAGTTTATATTTTTATGATATGAAATGGCTGCCATTTTTAAACTGTTAAACGGGTTTTGTTAAGTAATGAAATGAGATTTTACAACCTATTATGAAAATAGATTTTACTCCAGGTTTGAATCAAATCAGACTAAAATTGAAAACACGAATGTATCAACACAAATACATATATATAAAGCACGCTTAATTAGATCAGTTCGTGAAAAAGTATAATTCGTTTAACTTCATAATGGCAGCCATTTCAAATATCTAAAAAATTATAAATGTTTTCGTCTTAAATATTTTTAGAAACCTGATTTCCCCATTGTAATAAACGTTAAAAACTGCATAAATGTACATTTTGAATTTTCAAAATCCCTTCAAATTAATAAATTTAATTTGACGGAGATCAAGGTTTATATTCATATTTCCAATTTGTAATTTGAAATTTTAAAATGCAGATTTTATTACTGTTTTTGATGGTGAAATCAGAGTATCAGGAAGAGCGTAAGAAAAAAAAGAATTATTTTGGAATTCGTTTCCATCATGTCAGCGAAACAGTTGCGTGCCGTCCATGGATTTTTTCCCGCAATGGATTATTTCGTACATATTTTATTCTAGTTAGGCTAACGAGGACGAGAGATCAGCGTTAACGGTATTGAACTTTTATAGCAAGAGAACTAGTTCCGCTCCATTTTTCTTTTTTTGCCAAATTTTGATTCGAATCAAAACATAAATTACATTTTTAAAGTTAAGAAATACAGAACGTTTGACCATTACTGATTAAATCATAGAAAACATTAAACAGAAAAACAATTATATGCTTTCTTCTTTTTGCGCAGTTTAATATAAAGGCAAATAATATTCAGAAAGCAGTGGTAGTAAAACTACAAATAGATTTAATCTCCGTGACTAAGCTCAGAACAGGTTAGGTTATGTTTGTATAAGCCTTGCTTCATAAAATAAAGCCTTCTGAATATCCTGCTCGAACATTTCTACTGATGATTCAATAACCTAAATAAGCATTAATTAGACCTCATTTAGATTAGATTGTTTTCAATTTAATTATAATTATGATGCGTTTTATAGTTGTGTACCACTGAAGAAACTTATCTTTAATTTTTTGTTTATTTTCGTTTGTTTACAAAGTAAAGATCTTTTTCTCGAAAGCAATGATAGCAAAAGGGATTTCCGTTAAACTTGAATTTGCTTGATAAATGACTTGGAACTCAAATTTCAGTGTAAATTACGTCGCAATTTCGAAATAAACACGTGTTATTTATAAGGTTTTAATTAGTATAATAGAATAAAAGTTATTAAAAAGTATTCACTTTGTCAATTATGACAGTTTGACATTAACTATAGCGTCTAAACGATAAATTAAGGATTTTTAAACCAAGAAATTGTTTGGACACAAATTATTTTTTTTAACGTTAAATCTATGTATTATATTTAAAATTAATTATACAAAGCGGATCAAGAATAAATTTACACAATATCGTTTGGTATTTATTTTCATGATTTTTTATTTTTGTCATCGACAAAACAAGGAGAAAATATCACTTTGTTTACAATGTAACTTTCTCTTGTAAACAAAATTGTGTTACCCAGAACCGTATAGGCCTACTGGATACCGATCCTGACATCAAGAAAATGTTTGACTGGTTTTTAACATTTATGTATGTGTTTGTGTGTTTTAACACAATTCAATTCAAAATTGAAATAAAGATTGATTTTTCTAATATGTACTTCTGACAACATATGCCAGCAAAGTTTGTTTAAATGTTTCAAAATGACGGACATTAGAAAACTTAAAGAATCCTGACATTTTTAGATTTCGTAACCAGCATTAAAATCTGCATAAATTAGCATTTTAAATTCATCGCAATGAAATTTATAAAGTTAAAACTATTATAATTTTTTATAATATTATAATATAAAATATAATATATAATATTATAATTTATAATATTATACAATTCATTTTAAGCTGATTTTCAAGTTAAGTTAAAGCAGATTTTCAAGCTGATAATGATGATGAAATCATATTTTAAAGAAAATGTGAAAATTATTTAAAATTACCTCGTTGTTAAAATGTTTAGAATCATTTTAATGGATAACGAACTTGCTAACAAATTTCTCTTAGAAAAATGAGCTATATGAGCTGTGATCATGGTAAGACCCAGACCCAGGATCTTGAAATTTGTCTGGGTCTTACTAGTATGACAGCTCCAATAGCTCATTTTTTCTATGAAAATTTGCACGCGCGCGCGTGTGTGTGTGTGTGTGTGTGTGTGTGTGCGTGTACTTGCATGCGTGCGCGCGCGCGTGTGTGTCTGTGCTAGCGCGCTCGCACTTGCAATTTCGGTCCGACTTAATTCAAACTTGGCACACAAATCTATTATTGTAATAACTTGGATAAGTTCGTTACCCAGCAAAATGGCGGTGATGTTATGTTTTTAAAAATTCATATTTGTTTTATATTAAATGTTTTCTAATCTGATTTAACCAACGTAATTGGCGTTATAAGTTGCATATATTAGCATTTTGAGCTGCGGTCAGGGTTCATTTTCGTATTTTCAACGAAATTTGGGAAGTTTGAAATACTATGTAGGGTACGCAGATTTTAATGCTGACTATGGTGGTGAAATCATAATTTCAGAAAAAGAATAAGATAGAGAAAAATACTTGCTGAAATTCGCTCCTATTACATCAGCGAGACAGCTGCGTGCCGCCATAATAGATTTTTGTACAAAGGTTGAAACTAATCGCATAAAAATTACGAAATATACAGTGCTAATATTAATTCCTCGGAAAGTGTTATAGAGTCAGGATAGGCGCTCATTTCGATACCCCAGGTCTGGGTATTACCATGATTGCCGCTCCAATAATTCATTTTCTAATAGAATTTCGTTTATAACCGATAAGAATTTAGTAATTACGTTATACAATATTTATTAGTAAAAGCCATTAGTTTTAGTGTATTAAAACATGGATTAATGCAGTGTCCCACGAAGAGGTTACGCATTTGATCCTCCATTATTTTCTCATTCCTTCATTGATTATTTTAAAACTATACATACATTTTTAAAGAAGGCACCAGAAATAGTATGTAAGCATTGCATCTGGCTGATGTTTGTAGAAAAAAATGGCGGCCAAAATAAATAAATTATATCCCTGTTAAAAATCTCACTGTACTGCAGTATTAGGGTAAATCAGATTGTTGAACAGCTGTTAATTCTTTATGATTTAAGAAATGTTCATAGCTATTTAGTTTTCTTTTAATTAGTTTGTATCTAATTCAATTAAAAAAATTAATAATTAAAAAATAAAATTTTGTTTGAAAAAATAAACAAAATCAGTTATATACTTTATTTAAATTACATTTTTGCTACCATTTTGTTTCTACAAACGTCAGCCAGATGCATTTCTCACATACTATTTCCGTACCTTCTTTAAAAAGTAGTATAGTTTCAATTGAGGAATGAGAAAATAATGGAGGATCAAAAGTGTAAACCTTTTCTTGGGACTGTACGTAATTATTTTTGAAAATTATAATTTGGTTGTACAGAAATTAGGCTTTCTACAGAATGTAGAACAAATGACACCAGAGAGCCCAGGCTGAATGTAATAAGGTTATGCATTAACACGACTCTACCCTGCCACAGTTACTGTAGTCTATTTTAGCCTTCTGACTTTACATTTTGGTTAGGTAAACATTTACTGTAGGAGAGGCTAGTTTTAAATATTGTTGACTGAAAATTTAAATTATAGCGGTACGCAGCTGTCTCGCTGACGTGACGGAAGCGAATTTCTATGTTTTATTTGACAAATCATTTGGAAAACTGATTTTACAGACGTAATCAGCATGAATTAGCATATTTTAAAATTACGAAAATAAACCCGTCGAACTTAATTTTTTAATGATTAGATTTTCAAAATTTTACGTAGTAATTCATGTAGGTTTTAACGCCGATTACGATATGGTTTCAGATTTTTTAAAAAGTGTAAGATAAAATTATATTTTTTTTAAGATTTGGAATGGCCGCCATTTTGAAACCATTGGACGGATTTTTCTGGTAACGAACTTATCCAAACTTGATCTTACCACACAAATGATTTTTCTGTTAAGTTGGAATCAATTCTGAATGAATTAATTGGCATTAATTTAACATTCAAATTGATATATGAAAATGGACCCTGACCGCCGTAAAATCTATTTCCTTAACCGAAGTATTTTTTTGAGTTTAAATGCAGATTTTAACGGTGATTACAATATGGTTAAAAAAATAGGTAAGGAAGTATAATTTTTTTAAGTTTAACATTTTGAAACTGTTATGACTAATGTCGCTGTAAAAACTTTTCCGGAACGGCGCTTATTGCAAGGTCCTAATTTGTGTTACAGGATGCTTGTTCGTGTGTGTGTGTGAGAGAGAGAGAGAGAGAGAGAGAGAGTTTTGTTTGTTTGTTTGTGCGCTCGTGCTCGTGCGTAGCACGCTTAAATTTGATTCAAACCTGGCACAAAAGCAATTTAATATCTTGCAAAAGTGTATTAACAGGTAAAATTCGTTCTACAGTTTCAAAATGACAGTCATTTAGAATCTTTAAGAATTCGTAACTTTTTTGTCTTTAGCATTCTTGAAAAATGATTTCACTATTGTATAAATTAGCGTTTTTGATTCTCTAAATACGTTGAAATCAAGAAATTTAATTTGACGCAGGTCAGGGTTCATTTTTGGTATTTTCAATGCAACTTATAAAGTTTGTAATGTTAGTGTATGAAAATTTTACTGGTGATTTTGATGGTTAAATCAGCATTTCAAAAGAGGATTAAGATTAATAAAACTTTTGGAAATTCGCTTCCATCACGTTAGCGAAACACAGCTGCTTTCGGTGAATTGTACGTGTAGCCTATAGAGTTGCGAGAAATGAACAATGTTGTCAGTTTAGTAAATGCTTCCATGCAACTACAGCAGACAGTATGTACATCGATCATAAAGGCAGTGGGCAGGCTGGGCAGGATCAAGTAGTGCCAAAAACAAGTGCACTTTACTAGATTTACTGCTTCAAAGCTCTCCACATAGTTTACAGTTCCTGTTTTAGACTTAAGCGCGAATTTACTTTATAGCAACACTACTGGACAGTGTTTACATTGACTGATGATTATTTTGGTTGTGTTTGTATTTGATTTGAAAATAATTATGACATTATTTACAACGCCTATGTATTAGACATGTGTGTGTGTGTGTGTGTGTGTGTGTGTGTGTGTGTGTGTGTGTGTTGTGTTTTATGTGTTTGGCACGCTTACGTTTGCAATTTTAGTCCGACTTGATTCAAAACTTGACACAAAAATTGATCTCGGTAATAGTTTGAACCAGCTTGTTAACCAACACAATTCGTTCAACAGTTTCAGAATGGCGGTCATTTCAAAATCTTGTAAAAAGTCGTAACTTTTGTGCTTTAAATTGTTTTTAAAATCCGATTTCACCGTCGTTATCAGCGTTAAAGTCAGCATAAATTATCTTCTTGAACTTTCAAAACGCGCTGAAATTAAGTTTTGATTTCACAGCGGTCATGGTTCATTTTCTGTTTACAACGTAATTTTGAAGTGTAAGAGCTAGTATGTGAAAATTGTAGTGCAAATCGTGATGATGGAATACGAATTTCAAAATGGCGGTCATTTTTTGTATTAAAGTTTTTTTAAATATGATTCTACCATCGTAATCAGGATTAAGAACTGCATATATTAGCATTTTTAATTTTCAAAATGCATTGAAATTAGGAAATAAATTGACGACGGTCATGGTTTATTTTCGTATTTTAAATGTAATTTGAAAATTTAAAATCCTGTGCAGATTTCGATGGTGAATTTTAAAAAGATTAAGATAAAGACAAATACTTTTGTTAATACGCTTTTATCACGTCACCGAGACAGGTGCTTGTCGGGATTATTTGATCGTTGCGGGATCAATCTTGAGTATGTGTTCTTTAGTTTGTATTTTATGCTCTAGTTGATTTTCTTATATACACAAATGATGGCAAAGGTTTAAACAAACCGTGACAATAATACGGATATGCCATCATTAATAAGTAAAAGTTTAAAGAACAGAAAAAAAATCCAGTCGAAAAGTTCACGTGTGGAACTCGGATAGTTACCGACAGAACTTTTGTTAATGATATTTTTGCTAAATGTATATTTAGTTTGAAGATATTTTACAAATATCGTGTTTGGTTTAAAGAAATAAATATGTGAACCTAGCTTAGATACTATTTACTGTAGTTATAGACCAGCTGTTTTCTATTATTTCGTAACGATCAGCTGATTTCATTGAACAGCTGATAGGCTGTAAAAAGTTCCAGGTTATGTTGTTAAAAACTATTATTATAAACGTTTATATTAATTACGAATGTATTATAAACGGTTACAACGTGCACGTGTTCTTCAACTAAAGAAAAGTACCGAAACCAAAGCAACACAACGATTTCATGTAATACACGTGTACTGTTATCGAAAAGGACTAAGAAAAATATACAGAAATAGAGACAAAATTCGTTTGCTAGTTCGTTCCGTATTTGCGTTACATTCTTCCGTTCGGCAGACTTTTTTCTATTCACTTCTCTCGCCAAAGCTAACATTAAAAGCTTCGTTTCAAAACACAGAATTCTAGGAATTATGAATATGATTTAATTACAGAAATACGATGGTCCATAAACCCCCCTTGTTGTTATTAAACGTGTGTTTCGTTGTTTGAAGGTGATGATATTTAACAAATATGGCCGCCAAAAGTGCGTGTAGAGTGACATGACGCGTGTACGTGATGCCACGTGGAGTGAACAGTGCTCTAGTTACGCGGACACGTCCTTTGTTTCAATTTGATTTATTGAACATTTTGATTGGTCACAATTAGAGCTAACCATCGCCATTGCAAACCCTCAGCAAGCGTGCATGCTAACTTTTTGCGCTAACCTTCTGTAACTGTTCAATAGAAAAGTGAAAGTTGTATTTAATAATCGCGGCACGCAGCTGTCTCGCTTGCGTAATATCCAAAAGTCTTTTTTTTTTTTTTTGAAATTTCGATTTCACCATCGTAATCGGCATTAAAATCTATACATACTAGCGCTTTAAATTTTCAAATTGAATTGAAAATCCAAAAAAAGAACCTTGACCGCTGTAAAAAAATGTCATAATTTCAACGGATTTTGAAAATTACAAATACCAATTTAGGCACGGGCGCGCACACACACACGCACAGAAGAGAGAGAGGGGAGAGAGAGAGAGCCTGTATTTACCAGTGGAAATTCACAATTAATTCCACGTGGTGGAAGTAGGTTCGGAACGTTAACACGCGTTAAAGATGTTGGCAAACAAGATTGCATCTCATAAACCCTGACCAGTGTTTCGTAACAAATAGATTGAGTATCTTGCCACCTTGACAAATCAGTAACAGATATCCGGACTGCAGTAGGCCATGTGGAGCGAGTGTAACACCTCTATGCCATTTGTTGACCTTCAAACTTTGTAAGCAACTAGCTAGCACTACCCGTTGCGGCTTTGCCTGCGAAACTTAAACCGTTTCGGTAAGGTAATAATTTATAAACATAAAAAATATATTAATAAAAGCGTGATCTCCTAATTCACCAAACTCGTGATTATTTTACAGTGAATATCTGGAAAAATATAGGCTATCCGTAATATAGTACGTTTTATTGACTTCAAATATGTATTCGAATTAAAATGTTCAAAAAATCATAATATAACCCCGTTGTAACATTAGTGTGAGTTTTAGAATATTTTTTAAAGTTTTTAGAAAATCCGCTACAAAAATATGTTTATCCAATGCAAATAAACCAATTTTTAATTTTTTTTCTTTTAGGCGATGAATTCGAAAAAAATGCTGAAATATGTGTTACATTATTATTGTTTCCGAGTATCTAAAATATACGATGAATAAAATATTTTTCCGCTGCAAAACGTTTATACCCCCTTTTTACATTTTATACCACGTTTTAATATCTTTAGGGAACGATTTTTGGTAAATGAAAAAAGTATTTCATTAATTGTGTTTTAGAGTAATCATGTTCAAGAAGAACCTTGACATGATCATAAGAACCTTGACATCGAAATCATATTTTCTTTCAATAAAAACTTTTACCCCATTTTTACCTCTTTAGGAGTAGAATATAGAAAACTCTTTTCTTGGTGCACCCCTACATGGTGGTAATAAAGTACCCTGAAAATGTCAAGTCTCTATTATAGATCCGGCTGTGCGATTATCAGTCAGCGTTTCATAAAGAGAGAATTTAAAGTTACACTACAATACTTAGATTAACATACACACATAAACATCCAAGTAAATACACTGTTTTGTATTTAGATTATGTTTTCATACCGCTCTATATTCAGCTAAACATTTGTATTTGTGTTTGTGTGTTTGTGTGTGTGTGTGTGTGTGTGTTTCAATGCTATAGGGTTCGAAATTTCGGTAAGATTCGAAATCAAACGTGGCACAAAATATCGATTTTTATAGAAGCTTAGACAAGTTCATTATTTAGTGTATTGGATTCGTTTAGACAATCTGACGGTGATCAATGGTTATTATCGTACTTTCAGTGTAATTTAAAATGCTAAACTATAAGAGTAGTTCGGGTGCACTGTTCGGTTTGTTTCGCGGCAAGCTTGCAGGACGACATTCCATTCTGGCTCATACAGGTGCAGGACTGATACGTAACTAGAGTGGTTCGGGTGCACTGTTCGGTTTGTTTCGCGGCAAGCTTGCAGGACGACATTCCATTCTGGCTCATACAGGTGCAGGACTGATACGTAACTAGAGTGGTTCGGGTGCACTGTTCGGTTTGTTTCGCGGCAAGCTTGCAGGACGACATTCCATTCTGGCTCATACAGGTGCAGGACTGATACGTAACTAGAGTGGTTCGGGTGCACTGTTCGGTTTGTTTCGCGGCAAGCTTGCTGGGACTGATACGTAACTAGAGTGGTTCACGTTACATCCTGGCTCATACAGGCGCAGGACTGATACGTAACTAGAGTGGTTCGGGTGCACTGTTCGGTTTGTTTCGCGGCAAGCTTGCAGGACAACATTACATCCTGGCTCATACAGGCGCAGGACTGATACGTAACTAGAGTGGTTCGGGTGCACTGTTCGGTTTGTTTCGCGGCAAGCTTGCAGGACAACATTACATCCTGGCTCATACAGGCGCAGGACTGATACGTAACTGATCTCATACAGGCGCAGGACTGATACATACATTCCATAACTAGAGTGGTTCGGGTGCACTGTTCGGTTTGTTTCGCGGCAAGCTTGCAGGACGACATTCCATTCTGGCTCATACAGGCGCAGGACTGATACGTAACTAGAGTGGTTCGGGTGCACTGTTCGGTTTGTTTCGCGGCAAGCTTGCAGGACAACATTACATCCTGGCTCATACAGGCGCAGGACTGATACGTAACTAGAGTGGTTCGGGTGCACTGTTCGGTTTGTTTCGCGGCAAGCTTGCAGGACGACATTCCATCCTGGCTCATACAGGCGCAGGACTGATACGTAACTAGAGTGGTTCGGGTGCACTGTTCGGTTTGTTTCGCGGCAAGCTTGCAGGACAACATTCCATCCTGGCTCATACAGGCGCAGGACTGATATGTAACTAGAGTGGTTCGGGTGCACTGTTCGGTTTGTTTCGCGGCAAGCTTGCAGGACAACATTACATCCTGGCTCATACAGGCGCAGGACTGATACGTAACTAGAGTGGTTCGGGTGCACTATTCGGTTTGTTACGCGGCAAGCTTGCAGGACAACATTGGTTCCATCCTGTTCATACAGGCAAGCTTGCAGGACTGATACGTAACTAGAGAGTGGTTCGGGTGCACTGTTCGGTTTGTTTCGCGGCAAGCTTGCAGGACAACATTACATCCTGGCTCATACAGGCGCAGGACTGATACGTAACTAGAGTGGTTCGGGTGCACTATTCGGTTTGTTACGCGGCAAGCTTGCAGGACAACATTCCGTCCTGGCTCATACAGGCGCAGGACTGATATGTAACTAGAGTGGTTCGGGTGCACTGTTCGGTTTGTTTCGCTTCAAGCTTGCAGGACAACATTCCATCCTGGCTCATACAGGCGCAGGACTGATATGTAACTAGAGTGGTTCGGGTGCACTGTTCGGTTTGTTTCGCTTCAAGCTTGCAGGACGGCATTCCATCCTGACTCATACAGGCGCAGGACTGATATGTAACTAGAGTGGTTCGGGTGCACTGTTCGGTTTGTTTCGCTTCAAGCTTGCAGGACGGCATTCCATCCTGACTCATACAGGCGCAGGACTGATACGTAACTAGAGTGGTTCGGGTGCACTGTTCAGTTTGTTTCGCGACAAGCTTGCAGGACGGCATTCCATCCTTTGTCCTGGCCCGCAGCAACAGCAGAACACGTGAATCGAAATTAACTAAAATTTTCTTGTTTTGTATAACAGCTTTTATGCAGTACAATTTACAATTGCTATGATGAATACACTGTTAACGGAAAATCACGCAACCCAAGTTTTATTTTTGATTAGGAATGGTTATATAACGGAGTGGGGAGGCAGACCGACTTTGGGGATCTCTTTATCGTTCACCGAGTCTATAGACTGATTCTATTTGTGTTATCTATAGGTGGATTACTCATGGAGGACTTAAAGAGGCGCATGAATCTTGGACAGATCACAACTCAGGAAAATCATGAGACTCATTACAGGGCACTGTGATCTGAGGGTGCATATGTACAGGATAGATATGTACCATGGGGAAACCATGTGCAGTACAGAGTAGGAAACTGTATGATTGTGAGGCTCTTGATAGTAGGAGACGAAGGGTTTTTGATTTCCAGACCCTAGGGACCAGCAGGATGAGCTAGTCAGTGGATTGTTGGAACTAAGAACACCAATCTGCTGAACTAGTACTTAAGAAGTTTAGTTGCACTATAGGTCCGTCGATCGCTGAGTCTGGGGTTTTATAATCCCTTCATGTAGAATAGAATAGAATCTAGCGGTGTAGGGGTTTTTGGATGCGAGTTACAGTCCTGCGACGATAACTCGATTAAATGAATTTAGCTTTTGCAAATCGCTAGCGGTTCAGTGCAGACCGAGTACGTTAGCCAGATCTGTACGAAAAATTAATATTATTATACTATAGTAACAAAAAGAAAAAGTGGTGTCAACCTCATAAAAAATATACATTTAATCTTGTAATTTTCACACAAAAATGTAAATGTTAGAATTGTATTGGATACTTGCACACCCGCACTTTGCTACGGAATTTATAAAATAAAGATTGTTACATACAGTTTATTAATTTGAAAGTTGACACTCTCTCTCTCCCCTCATTGTGTGTGTGTGTGTGTGTGTGTGTGTGTGTGTGTGTGTGTGTGTGTGTGTGTGTGTGTGTGTGTGTGTGTGTGTGTGTGTGTGTGTGTGTGTGTGTGTGTGTGTGTGTGTGTGTGTGTGTGTGTGTGTGTGTGTGTGTGTGTGTGTGTGTTTATTTTAAAAACCTGTGTTGTGTGCCTATTTTTCGTAAAAATAACTGTTGATTTTTATTTTTAAAAACCTAATTTTGTGCCTATTTTTCGTAAAAATAACTGTTAAAAACAGATTTCACAAAATCGGCTCTAAAGATTTTGATCAAATTTTTCACAATTTCAGTACGAAAAAATTACAGTTTCAAAAAGCCCGGTTCAGGAGCTTGATCAATTTTTCAGTTTTTTATCGGTAATTCCCTAACGGAAGATTCGAAAAATTGTATTAAATGCGATCATTAACGTTTTCATCACTAACAGCCATACTTATTGTATTAAGTTAAATTCATTCAAATTATACATTTTTACAGCTGCGACAGTAGCGAGATGTTTGAGATAGTTTACGGCAGTGCAGTGTAACTCACGAAATGTGTTACAAGTTAAGATGAGATGTTAAAGTTAGGTTCAGATTGCTTGCAAACTTAATCAGAAGTGAAGTGTTAAATTGGGAGTCTAAGGAAATGAGACGCCCTGCCGACCCACCGGGCAGACGCCCTGCTGTGAAATTTATTTCAGGCAAGTCATGTTGGACAATAACTGCTCGCTGTCAGTATCACTGAGAAAAGACAAACTAAGGAATTAGCAACTAATTGTTTCCAGGCAGTGAAATACTTTTTGCAAAAATAAATTAAGTACTGTACGAATACTTTAATTCCATTTGCAAACCCCAAAGTTTAAACATTATATCAGTTTTTTTTTATTTTTTAACATTTTTGTTGACATGTCTCATGTTTCAGGTCTGGATGTGATGTTGGATTTTGTGTGATGCGAGTGCACAAATTTATAGTGATAATAATAGTATATTTGGCGCGTCTCATATTAAATTAATTATAATTAAAATTTCCTTTGTTTCTGCCCGGGATCGAACCGGGGACCTTGCGCGTGTGAGGCGCGCGTGATAATCACTACACTGCGGGAACTGCGAAGAAGTTTGACCGATGTAAATATAAGAAATTAATCGTTAATTAAAATATTGTTTAGTGAAATTTCTACATATTATTTGTAAATGTTGTGATATTAGGAATGCTATACTAATATTGTAAAAGTTCTTATTATTTAATAAAATACAATACATATAATTATAATTTTTAAGAAAAAAAAGGAAAAACTCTGTTACTGAAGCAAAAATGAAAAATCAAGTGTCTTGTTTTCTAACAAATTATCCTAATTAAAATAAAAGGAAGAGAAAACATGATACATGATTTTTATTTTTGGACCAATAACAGAATTTTTTTTGAAAATTACTTATTTAAACCATTATATGGACCAAGCGAAACGAGATCTCTGTTTCAGCTCAATCATTCGGCATTTGGCCTTGTTTGTTTGTTACGCAGTTTTCACCAAACGCATAGACCGATTTATTTTGAAATCTGGTACGGATACCTTGTATATAAACCAAACGACAGTCGTGTAAGATTTTGCTCACTCACTTCCGTTTGAGTGATGTCTCTATAAAATCACTGAAAACAAAACAAATTAACCGTTTTTAATGAAATTTGTTATATAGGTGTTGTTTATTCAGTCTAAACCATAGACTGTTTTTTAAAGTTTATTTTGGTCAAAACTAGTAAAAATCAGGTTATTTCAAAATAGGCTCAAAATATTTTGATCAAAATTTGATTAGGTATGAAAATCCAATGTCGCTGCTAACCGTAGGCTATATATTTTTCATTTCTAATTTTTTATAAGGACTTGACTTACGCACTACCGAAAACCGGTTTTAAAAATTAGGCAAATATTCCGGTTTTTTGGTTTTCTTTAGTAAGACTTTTGAATTAAATAGTAACATTTGAGAAAGTATGTGCAGTAACTATGTACCACGTATTTTATTACAAAATAGATTAAAAGACGTGTCGATAAAATGTATCGTGTTTTAAAACTGTTCAACCGTTTTGTTTATTGTCACTGGCGTATTAAACTTGTTAAAATATTTCACATTCGGAAAAATATTAACATTCAAAGCACCGGCTTATTCAACAGAATGTTAATTATCTTGTTTGTTCAATAAGCATTCGCTCAATGGCTCTGACATCATTAGGGCCTATTGCTGTTGAAGTAAGCTATTAATTATCACATTCTGGGTTCCAGTTACAAGCCACTTACTGGCCGCAAAAAAGCCTAGCAAATTTTCTGAACGTTTTCAAAAGGTATATTTGTGTGTGTGTGTGTGTGTGTGTGTGTGTGTGTGTGTGTGTGTGTGTGTGCAGCGCTCAAATCTGCATAAATTAACATTTAAAAATTTTAAATACATTACAAATTAAGACAATAAATTTCAGGGCGGTCAGAGTTCGCCTTTCGTATTCCCAGTGTAGGGGAAAGAGGGTAATACCGCTCAGAGGGTAATGCCGCTCACCTAAATGATTCCAAACTGATATTTGTTAAGTCATTTGAATAGTGTTGCTACCTAATGAGCACAGTAGTAAATATATACCAGTCGAGTGAATGACGCCAGAGAGAGTGTTTGGTATTTGTGAATGATATTCAGTTTAGTGTTCGTTTCTTTTAAAATCTTCAACATCTAAAATCAAGGTAAGTAGGAATATAACTTATTACAAATATAATTTTTAATATAATCATAAACAACATGTTTTTGGCCTGGAATTCATGATTTTATTTGTTATTTTAACAATAACAAGTTCTAAAGAAACCATAACCTAATAAATTCAAAATGGCAACGTCGGGTAATGACGCTCAAGTGAGAGCCAATGACCGCTTTCTGAACGGCGTTGATTTTGCCTATAGTCTTCATGTTTTGCCGAGAAAAAGGAATCCACGTTGTTTCTATTCCACCTCATACTTCACATTGACTCTCGACCTTACGTTTTACGGGGTTTAAAAACAGCTCTTAATAAAGAATGTGATATTTTTATGAAAACTCGTGGATCTCAAAAAATAACTCCTTATAATATGGCAGAACTTTTCAATAAAGATGCCTATAGTAGAGTGTCTTTTTGGAAAAGGCAACTAAAGGATTCAAAAAGAGTGGTATTTGGCTGTTAAATCCTAATGCATACACACAAGATTTTATTGCTGCAGATAACTTGTGTAGATCTGCTGAAGATCTGAACATACAAGATGCTGAAGAAAAAACACGAACCGGATGATCAATTGATCAATTGACGAATTCTAAACACTGTACCCAAAGCAATAACACTGTAGACCTAAACCTTATTTCAATACCATCAAATTCATCGCCATCAAATCTAGATGTTTTCGCTGTGTCATGTGTGCGAGTCAGTGTCATAAAGATTGTAGTGGTGTGGATAGTGCAATCAACTACAAGTGTGATTATTGTGTTCTAAAATAGCAGTTATTATTTTGTGGTAAAACATTGTCATTAGATGTAGAAAATATTAGTATTAGTAAAAAAAGCGTATTAGCTAGTATTAGTAATATTAGTATTAATATGTAGTAGGCTAGTAGCTACATTATTATTAGAGCGCCATTACCCAACTCGGTGAGCGGTAATACCCTACCATGTCGGGCATTGCCGCTCAATGAACATTTTTTTTAAACTACATTTTTCATAATATTTTTATGTTTTACTATTTCTTTACCACATATTTTGTTTAGTACATTTTGAAGTTTTCATTACACAAATAAAGTTTAATTTTTTGAAAAAATATTATTGTACTTAAATTTATTATTTCCTTATGTGAGAGGTATTACCCTTCCTTCCCCTAATATTTAATGATTAAAATGATATTTTTTTAAATGATAATAATTTCACATTTTTGTAAGATAAATAAAATTAATAAATAAATAAAAATTTATAAAAATAAATAAAAAATAATAATTCGTTCCCACCTGTCAGCGTAACTGCTTTAAGCTATTTTTCTGTTTTTATTAGTGCTTATAGAATTTTAAATTAATAGCAGAATATGTACGCATTAGTTCTAACTCTTCCATGTGTGTTTCCGTTGAAAGTCAGCGCACTTCCGGTTGATTCAACCCATTATTTGCGGCAGCCAGGTCTCCAGGACGTGTCGCAGAGTGGTGCGTGTGATCGCTTTCGAGTAGCTTTACAAATAATTGACTATTGACTCGAGTATTTCCTGCTAACGATATGAGCTGGGGTGATGGGACCTCGAAACTATGATCTCATCAACACGTCACGTTCAGGTTCAGGCCTCCGCTCGCTGTTAGGCCCTGTGTTTATTTAAAGCATACACGTTTATTGTCTCCGCTTTAAATAAATATATTGTGATTGTTTTGATTCGTTCTTTTACAGATAGTGTTAGAAACCAATCTCGAAAAATCAAAAAAAAAAAAAAAAAAAAAAAATAGCTTTACATTGTAAGTTCAGCACTTATAAAATGTCAATAAAATCAATAAAAATTCATCATTTTTGAAGTGACTACTTCTTATCGCCAGGTATAGGTGAATGTTTTGCACGGGGGAAAATCAGTTTGCTGTTACGGAACGCTGTATTACGTTAATACGCACATTCTTGTGAACATTATTATTCCAAAACATTATTACTTTTTTTGCGAATAATAAAATGTATTTTTGAAGTGAAAACTTGTATGATCGCGGTTGACAAAACATGGGTTCACAAAAACATTTGCTTTCGCATCACGCTTAAATCCGTAATGCATACCTCACAGCATATATTGCTCTTGTATATATCTAGACTGGAAGTGACTACTTCTAAACAACTGATTTCCCACAATAGCTTCAATACTATTTCAATTGATTTATTGTTCTTGTTAATTTTGAAAATGTGTATTTTCTAAATTTGTGCAATGAAATTATTTAATGTATATGAGTTATACCAATTTTTGATTGCCAGAATCACAAATATTATATTTATTATTATACTTAGACAGTATAACTGTCAAAAGTAAGGTTATAAATTGATTAATTATCACAGTCCCTTTTTAAGTTGTGTACCTACACACACGCGAAATTGAATAGAAAATAATTTTCAAGTGTTGCCCTTTCCTGCATGCATCTAAATTTTTAGAGAAAAAAGTACAAGTCAGGCATGCCAAAATAAGTAGTCGCTTCTGTCGGCCAGTCCCGCACTGCCTAATTTTTTTTCTTAAATATTTTCAAAAATGTGATTTAATCATCTTAATTGCCGTTCAAGACAGCATAATTAGCATTTTGAATTTTCAGAATTTGTTTGAAAAAAGAAATTTTATTTGGCAACAGTCAAATAAATTGGTTAATTTTCAATGTAATTTAATGCTTTAAAATACCAAAATATGAAGATTTCTAAGCTGTGTGTGATGGTAAAATTAGAAGTCCAAAAAAAAAGGTTAAGACAAAAATTACTTTCGGTAATTCAAATTTTCGTTTTCAAGACTTTTTTGGTATAAAAAAACGTTAAGAATCATTGTAAATTGTATTTTTATAAATTAGCTATAAATATGACTTGCATTTTGTTTACACCGTTTATAAATTTTGTTTAAATTTTGCGCAAATGTAGTACTAAGAACCTAAACAAAACGTTTTGGTTGTTATTTTTCCACAAAAATAGAGTTATCTCTGATTTTTCACAAAGTTTGCCGATATCAAGATTTATTATTCAAGTTAATTCATCAAATTTGATATTGAAATCAGAAAATGTTAATATTTCAGAGTAAATCGGAAGAAAAAATAAAAACGAATCATTCGTGGCCAGAATTACAGTATGGTATTTCGATCTAGTTCGAAAAAATCGAACGTGATGTCGATTTTGAAACATACGACGATTTTCTGGTTTTTTCGGTAGATAAAGAACCAGTTTTGAGGTGATATCAACAAACGTAATTGGGTGTTTGTGTTTTACCATATTTTAAATAATTTAATAAATTGTGAGAATGTTTGTAATTTGGTTCTATTTAAGATATTGTAGAACAATGTTTTTCCAGAAAATGATTTGCGTAGTTTGGTTTATGGTAACGCTTGAAGGTGAAGCAGATAGGCTTGTGGTGGGGGAGATGAAGGGGAATGTCTACGTATACAGCACTCGCCAATGTTAACTGCACTGTAGTCTAAATACACCTGAGCCGTTTTCTTCCCCCCACCACTAACAGTAAGCAGAAAACCTGTTAGACCGCTAGAGGTCAAGCGCCACGATTAAACAAAAGACGTATAAATTATTTTTCTGTTATCTCGTCTATAATAAATCATAAAGTTTTCAGTCTTATTTTTTTTCTAAGATATATTTTCAGTAGAAGAGGGAGTTTTAAAATCTAGGAAAGGATCTGATTAGCTGTTTTCCCTTAAGGAGGCAAGACACTTAATAAAAAAAGGTTTATTGCATCTTTTTGTCACTACCATACATGTAAGTGAAAAAATAAATTCATAAAATGATAATCTAGCTAACCTAAATATATTTTGAATTTTTATATAGTGTGATATAGGGGAAAGAAGGGTAATACTGCTCAGAGGGTAATGCCGCTCACCTAAATGATTCCAAACTGATATTTGTTAAGTCATTTGAATAGTGTTGCTACCTAATGGACACAGTTGTAAATATATACCAGTCGAGTGAATGACGCCAGAGATAGTGTTTGGTATTTGTAAATGATATTCAGTTTAGTGTTCGTTTCTTATAAAATCTTCAACATCTAAAATCAAGGTAAGTAGGAATATAACTTATTACAAATATAATTTTTAATATAATCATAAACAACATGTTTTTAGCCTTGGATTCATGATTTTATTTGTTATTTTAACAATAACAAGTTCTAAAGAAACCATAACCTAATAAATTCAAAATGGCAACGTCGGGTAATGACGCTCAAGTGAGAGCCAATGACCGCTTTCTGAACGGCGTTGTTTTTGCCAAGAGTCTTACATATTTTGCCGAGAAAAAGGAATCCACGTTGTTTCTATTCCACCTCATACTTCACATCGACTGCAACCTTTCGACCTTACGTTTTACAGGCCTTTAAAAACAGCTCTTAACAAAGAATGTGATATTTTTATGAAAACTCGGGGATGTCAGAAAATAACTCCTTGTAATATGGAACATTTTTTCAATAAAGTCTATCTTTTCAGTAAAGTAGAGTGTCTTCTTTGGAAAAGGCAACTAAAGGATTCAAAAAGAGTGGCATTTGGCCGTTAAATCCTAATGCATACACAAGATGATTTTATTGCTGCAGATAACTTGTGTAGATCTGCTGAAGTAAACATACAAGATGCTGAAGGAGATCTCCCAACAATTGTAGAACAGAAAAAAACACGAACCGGATGTTCAGATCAATTGACGAATTCTAAACACTGTACCCAAAGCAATAACACTGTAGACCTAAACCTTATTTCAATGCCATCAAATCTAGGTGTTTTCGCTGTGTCATGCGTGCGAGTCAGTGTCATAAAGATTGTAGTGGTGTGGATAGTGCAATCAACTACAAGTGTGATTACTGTGTTCTAAAATAGCAGTTATTATTTTGTGGTAAAACATTGTCATTAGATGTAGCAAATATTAGTATTAGTAAAAAAAGCGTATTAGCTAGTATTAGTAATACAAATATTAGTATTAGTATTCAGTAGGCTTGTAGCTAAATTATTATTAGAGCGCCATTACCCAACTCGGAGAGCGGTAATACCCTACCATGTCGGGCATTACCGTCAGTCAGCATTTTTTTTTAAATACATTTTTCATATTTTTGTTTTACTATTTCTTTACCACATATTTTGTTAAGTCCTTTTTGAAGTTTTCATTACACAAATAAAGTTTAATTTTTGTAATATATTATTGTACTTAAATTTATTATTTCCTTATGTGAGCGGATTAACCTTCCTTCCCCAACTGAATTTCCTAAAGTTTGTAAGTTAAACTATGCCAGTAACAACTTGAACTGGTTGAAGGTAAGATAACAAGCTTACATCAATAACTTCATTATCGCAGCTTCAACCTTGATGTGCACAAATTCGAAGGCACACCAGACTGAACGTTGCGTTAACCACCTCGGGACAGCCTGATTCAAAAGTAAGTTTTTTTATAAGCGAGCTCACCTCACAAAGTACAGTGATGAAATCATTGAAGGCCAGAGCGTAGCAGAGTGTAGAGGCTACAGCGGCGGTGTGAGGACGTACGTGCAGCACCCCGAGGCCCATGTCCAAGGCGTTGTAGAGGCTGAGCCCCCGGACAATGCCGCAGCACAGCCAGAACACTCCGGTAAGGATGACGTGCTTGGGTTCCGCCCTTGCTTCGGCTCTGGTGTATAGCAGTTGTACGAGCAGCCATGTTGTAAGAGCCGACCCGCACACTAGGTAACCAATAGCTCCGGAGGCGCCGAGAAGAGCGTCGCAGAGCTCAGCAAAGTGCGTGAGTAGGAGAAGCAGAGATAGCACTGCTCGCAGTGAGTGACCGACGAACAGTTCTGTCTGGAAGCCATTAGGTCTGGAACATAATAAACTTTGTTAGACAAATGTACGGCTTAAATATCCAGTGTGAATTTAAAGTCACAAAACTGGAAGTCTGCAAGATTTTGAATTCCCTGAATAATCGGCTAGGGAATTTAATAAAGGAAAACAAAAATGAATGATGAATGAAAATGAACAAAAATAATGAATGATGTACATTGGAGGAAAACATCAGGAATTGATAATAGATAACGGTCAAAAAATCAAGAAGTGTGATGAGTGAAAGTATCTGGGAGTTAAAATTTCCCGGAACGGAACACTTGATGAGGAATCCAGGAGCGCAATACATTGGGTAGGAAAGCTATTTCTATGCTTAACAGTATTCTATGGGGCAGAAGTATTTCAAAAGAGAATAAAAAACGAATTTATCATGCCACTGTAAAAAAAAGCATAATATATACAGCTCAGAAGTCTGGCCTATAAAAGAGCAAGCTATAATATCTTTAACAGCTACGGAAATGGACTTTGAAAGAAGGTCAGCTGTAAGTCAAGAAAGGAAAGAAAAACGAACATAGGATTAGAGAAATCATGGGTGTTTACCGCTCTATAATAGAAGATATCAAACTGGTATGGTTCGGCCATGTTCAAAGGATGCCAAAGGCCAGAATACCAAAACAGATTTTAAAATCGAATCCTAAAGGAAGCAGGGTAGACCTCGAAAGTGTTGGCAAAGTGGTATTGACGAGGAACTGAAAGGAAAAGGACTAGAAGATGATCTCTAGAATGACAGGGAGGAATGGCGTTTGGGAATCGGAAGGCTTAGGACGCTCTAGATAAGGATCTGTTCTAGAAAATACTTTGAACAGGGTTTTAGCTGTTTTTCAAATATGATAATGAAGAAACAAAAATGAAACCACCGGTTGTTTTCTCAGTGGACTCAATGCTGATAAGGATTCTTTGTGCAAGATGACAAAAAAAGTTGAAAATGTCTATAAATCAAAATCCACAAATTAAAAAATATGGTGCACGGCAAGAGATTGGAAGCAAACGAGAATGCTGCCACTCCTCAACGCCTGCGGGGTTCTCTGAAGGCTGAAGAGAACAAAGCCCATTGACTTGGTGTGTTAAATGAACTCTGGTCAACTGGATGAGAGTTAGGACAACCATATCATTGTTACTGTATAAGGAAACGTTATTTGTTAAGTTATAATAAACAGTAAAATTAAGAAAAAAAATAATTACAGTCATAGTATGTAAAACTTACTAGAAGTACAGCCACCATTATTGGACTGTCTGCCGTTGCGAACGCTGTAAGCTGCAAAGACAGAGTGGAAGACATTTGAGAAAATAAGGAAATAGGCAGTATATATTTAGGCTAACTGTAGTTGAACAGTCTGTAGCAAGATGCCACCAACAACGAGTGTTCACATATCTTTCATAAGCATCATCATTCTAGTACGTTTATATTCAGTGTTAGAATACATTATTTGTTAAACTAAACTGGAGTACAACTGTAAATTGTACAATCTCTGAGATGTTGCTTTAAGGTGATTACACATTGTACCCCACTTTCATAGAGGCTGATCCTGTATCTCTCCCGCCGACATGGTAGAAGTGAATTTCTAAAATTTATTTTCAAAGTCTGCACAAAGTATAGTCATAAAATCTTTTAAATTTTACATTAAATTCAAAATTAATCTTGACCGCCGTCAAATTTACTCTTTCAATTCCAGCCTGTTTTGAAATTTGAAAAATTTAATTTACGTAGCTTGTATTTTAAATCTGAATGGTAAAATTTTATTTTTGAATTTCTATTTTGAAATTTGAAATTTTATTTGTCATTTTGAAATGACTATATTTCCTATATTCTGTATTTCGTATAAGTAGTAAGGCAACAAACTGAATCTGTTTATGTTTTTCCCTCAAAAAATGAAGTTTAGAGGTCCGAAGTCTGGATCTTACAATGATAACAACTTGTATATATCATTTTTGCAAATTTCCTGTGACATGAGGAACGTTCATAGAAATATATATGGAAAAGCTCCTTTTCCCCACATTTTGTGTTTTATTGAAAAACATCTTTAAAAAATTATTAAATTTTTGAGTTGAAATTTGTTGTAGGCACTACTCATTTTTACGCTACTCTTTACTAGTAAAACCAGCTTGAACAATATTGAAGAAAAGTTCACTTTTATGGGGTTTTTTTTGACCGGAAGTAGTTTTCGGTTTGTTTTAAATTTTTACGAAAGCGTTTATGATAAACTATATAGATATATTAAATTTAATGAAAGTCAGTTAATGTGTTTAGTGTTTAGCGATGACAAACAGATGCACAGACAGACAGAAATAAAAACCTCTATATTGGATTTACAGTAACTGCAAACCTGTTTTACCATCAAAATATTACGAATTTTAAAGAACACTGTGCACAGACGCTAATAAACTTTCACAAAACGTTGTTTATAACCAGAAAACTGAATCCATCACAAAGTAATTTTTTCAAGCTAATACTATCTGTTTAGGGTTGGTTTATTGAGAAAGTAAATAAAAACGTTTGTGCATTGCAAAACGAATTGTCAAATGTGTTAACTATAAATGAACCACGCGTTGTGTTACCAAATCAGGGCGCAGGTTAGGCAAAATAGATACACCCCTGTAGTTACGAGTAATTTGCATACCCAGCCTTGACAACAGTATTGTATTTAACATTACTCGTATCTCTGTACTGTAAAAACTAGGGCAAAAATGTGTTATATTACCGCACAACAGAAAAGCATATCAAGAACGCTAGTTAATTATTTTTAATTTTGCGTAATTGAAAGATATTTTTACAATCGTACAATAAAACAATCGATTCAACCATCAAATCCCAGTCGAGTTGAACAATCGAGATGTGTGACGATTATCATCGCGATGGTTCCTGATGGCTGACTTGGTTTTTAGAGCAATGCTTTCCTTTTCTTTGACTCGACATTACAAATCGACAAAAACAATTCGTTTTTTTAAAATAGTGCTTTATTATTACCAAAAATATATAAAACAAAAATTAAACATCAAATTTTACAAAGTCATCACAAAAAACTTCTTTTACATGCATTACTTCAGCGTGATCCAAGAGACTACCTTCTGGACTGACAAGAAATGTTTAGTTTTTGCCTATACAAATAATATGTGCACTAATAATATTAATAACCACTCATCCAGAATTGAATTTTAAGAAACAATTTATTTACTTTATACTTTAATTGCAGGGTGTAATAAGCAACTGTATATTTACACTTATCAAAAAACAGCTGTGACTCATATTTAATTCAAAAAACATGCATTTTTTAAAGTTAGTAAGAGTGGTCAAATTTCACTTGAAGGGTTTTGACAACACCCGTTCCGATTGCAAGTTGACGATTCACTCGATTGTGTTGTCGGTGATTTAGGCCTGCTGAACACGTAAACATGCAAGTGTAGGCAACAAGAGGACTCGGCGAGTTGGTGAACTCGGATAGAAAAACAAGTGACGACTGACGAGACCAATACAATCGAGAACCATCTCGATTGTTTTTACAATCGTTTAAAACATCTCATAATCGCGTATCACTAGTTATTTGTTTTCAAACTGTTTGTCAAAAAATTAATTTTGTAAAGACTGCAATTCAGTTACGAATTAATATAAGATGAACTTTATGTATAAGATGAACTAGGTGCATCTAATTTACAGTTCCACATTGATAAAAGAAAATGTTTACACTTGGAAAATTTACTTGAACATCCGGATTTTCTTTTTTTATTCCCGTTTGAATGTCATTCGACGAGTTAGTAATAACATTATTTGTTGCACGCACAGACGGTACTTGATGAAACTCCATGACTCCATGACATCAAGGAAAATTAAAGCATTTATATTTTCACAAAATCCTTTTATTGAATGACATACGTTTAGCAGTGATACATCTTCAGACACAGTGAAGCTAAAAATTATAGTGTGCTTATATATACTAAAACTGAAAGGGTTTTTGTGGTTGATGTTAAAACTGGAAGGGAGAAGGTTAAAGAAAGAAAGGACTGACGGTTTAAGGTCAGTGACCATTAGGTTGGGAAAACCATTAAACAATAGGCTTTAGCAACGGACAGGGCTTGAAGTTAGTTTGTCCATTTAAATTTAAATTAGGGTTCTTACAAATAGATCTATTGTATTTCTATAATTTATAAATTATTTAGTTTTATACCTTTTTGGTTTTTTGTGTAGGGAAACTGTCCAAATTAAAGGAATAACTAAATTCTAGTACATTTTGAAAATTTGAGTCATTTTTCGTACTTCCGACAAAAGAAATGTTAACATGATTTTATAGCTTTTCCAGATTGGCACACAGATTGTTTCGTAAACTATCTATTTTATCCCTATTGTTGACAATGTGTTTCCCTAAGTTAGATGCACAGTAAACAGCTGGCTTATAATTATTTTTATCTAAGGTTGAATTTCTAATTTTATAACATATATTGCCTAAAAATGGTATTTTACAATATTTTTGTGTTTCTTTAGTTGACTGTTTTACATTGTATAACATACTGGTTATTAATGATGTCTGCTTTTTAATTAAAATTCTATTCACAAGATCAACGTTATATTTATTATTGACAGCAATCTGTTATATGTCATTTAAATTGAGAATTAAAGTTAAGCGTACAGTTTAAAGTCTGTGGCTCATACTATGAAAGGCGATGTGTTTACTGGAACAGGTTGTCTAGAATTAGCTTGTATTATAGTGTATGTGTATTTAGAATGTCGGTAAATTTTAAAGGAATGTGTGTGATCTATGTTTAAATCCAAAAAGTTAATGTTTTTACATTATGACCATATTCCATAGTGAATGTTATATTTTTATTAATAGTATTAATAAATAAAAAAAGAATTTAGCTGTATATTAGTACTACCAAACAAATATAAGACATCGTCCACATATTTATGCCATAATAACATTTCATCTGCATTATTATTTTCTAATTTATGATTATTTCGTATAAAAATTAGATTTAGATAAATTGTTTTATTTTACGTTTAAATAACGTATAAAATACGTATTAAAAGCTCTAGAAATCATTGTTGTTTAATTTTTTCGAAAAAGATATAATAAATAAAAGCCTTTTTGAAAAAAGTTATAAGGAATGTCAGCAGATAAAAATTTAGTGTTTCTCGCCAAGACACCCGCGATCTCTGGGAGAAGTCACACGGCAAGCAAGTAAACAAGACGATATCGGCACAGCCAATGGTTCCATTTGCATAATATTTACAGTGCTTCGGATATTATCTGCACTGCGATGTACAAATTATCAAAACTATATTGCAATGTTGGGCGGAATAGAGGCTTTGGGTGGAGAGGGTATGTAACCTGAAATAAAAATAAGACGTCTTTCACTTTGTAGTGATGTGTCCAATTTTGCGGATTTTTAGAAAACGGTTTTTAAAAAAAATAATACTTTCAAGAGAAGATTTAATTTGTATTTAAACGTAAGGAAATTGTTTTGCCTGGCTCGTATGTTAAGCAAGCGTGAAGTTATAATAAAGGTTTAATAAAGGAATTTAATTATTAATAATGATAATGTTGTTTTTGTGACTTTTGGTATAGTTTAACATGATAAATTATAACAATTTTAATTAATGTTAAAAAAATAATGGATATTGATATAATTAAAAGAGCGAGAGGGAGAGAGAGTTTGTACAACCAAAACCTTTTTTTTTCATAATTACTGTATTTTCTAAATTCTGTATTTCGTATAGGTAGTAAAAAATTAAATTAAATCTGTTTAGTTTTCTATAATATATTCAGCTCTGTCTATTGCGCAGAGCTGTTATCAAAGCTGGGAGTCTAGAACGCAGTACTCCTATCATTGCTTCCTTGCAATTTGTTGTCTACGCAAGACTTATCTATTCTTAGGAAACTTTATCTGTATTCAAGGCAGGATTAAGATACTGTGTCACACTCAAAGGGTTACGCGACGCACAATAGAACCGACTTATCACGAAAATTGACACCCGTCAAAGCGGATATTAGCAGAAGAACCTGTTTGTAATTGAAATATTAACCAAACCGCGAAATACATTGGGCCAGAACCTGTATGTGGGGGTATCGTATGTCTTCAATGGGTTTTTATTTTAGGGATCACCAAAAGTCTTGGGAGAGAATGGACGGTCTTGTACAGTCCAATTAGGTCTCTCACAGACGAGGTCTTCAGGCAGAACAACACGGATCTGCGGAGAGTGACGGGTCATTGAACATTCCGCAGTCATCTACACAAAATGGTCTTATATATGACAAATCTTTTGTGTAGGAAATGTGGTACAGCTGAGGAAACGACGTTTTGACTGTCAAAAGCTTTGAGATTTGAATCCCTAGACACTCTCTAGAATGTGGACGATGTAACAGGGCAACATCATTCAGAACATTTTACTGTTCTCTAAAGACCTGATATTGGATTGGAAAAGTTGAACCTGTTGACGAGGGTGCACAATAATCTACATAGCTGAGTGGTAAAATCAGGATTATGGAAGTCTTCGCACTCTAGTGGAAAAAACCAGCGAAATAAATGTGCAAAAACTAACATAAATAATTATCTCAAATGCGAATATGGTGCAACTGGGATGGGTACCTGAGCATTGCGGGATTGAGAGAAACGAAAGGGCAGACACGATGGACAAAAGAGGAGCTGCTGATCGACTAGTGGGACCAGAGCCCGCGTGCGGGATTAGTCGCACAACTGCGAGAAGACAGTAAGGAAATGGGCTAGGGATGAGCACATCAAGCGATAGAAGCGATTCCCTGGCCAAAGGTTTGGAAAACGTTTTCTCTCGGGACCAGACCCTGTACTGACAAGAACACTTGTTCAGTTGTACAGGAGGTCACTGAGGCAGGTCGTCACCATGATCACCAGTCACGGCCACATCCGGAGTCATCTACATAATCTTCGGTGGAATTGTTACAAATCTCGCCTGAGTGTCGTCTGTGCTGGTAGGGTGTTGAAACTGCAGCACATATATTTATTGAACAGACGATAAAGACAGAACACAAAATAGGAATTCCCGGCTGCAAGAATGTTCATTAAATTATTTAAAAGACCTCTAATTTTAGTCATTTTAAAGCCCTATTTAACTTAGATTTGAGTTGCTCAAACATCTGTTAAAAATGTTTAAAATAACAGAGTTTTAAAGTTTTGACCTATATTTAAACTAGTGTAGTATGGTGTATTGTTAGGAACGCCTGTTAAAATTTAAAGATCCGTTATATGCTTGTTATAGTTAGTGACCTATGCGTCTTCTTTAAACAATGTTTAGATATATTTCTAGAGATTATGTTTTACAATCGATAATAATGCTTGTCTTATAGTGTTGTAGTATCAGACTTCTTAAACTTTAGTTGTAAACAATCATTAATTTTTGTGCAAATCAAATACTTATTTTTTTAGTTTCTGATTATTAGACAAAACAAAAACAGTCTGCTATTAGACAAAACAAAAAACGAATGTAAACATGACACATAACCTTCAAAACAGTTGTACAAGTAACCTGAAAATGATCAGCTGTTAGTCGGACGGCCATCTTGCCCACCGTTAAACAGTATTAAATTTAACCAAGCTTTAAAAATTCTTTACTTAAAGAGTTGTTAAAAATGTCCTTGTAACAGAAGCAAAGAAACTTTACGTAACGAGAGATTAAACGGATGTTCTTTTAACCGGGCATTAGCTTTTTTATTTAAAAGAATTAAAGAAGAAGCTCCACACTTTTAATCAACACGCTCTTTAACGCGGATGAAGAAAAACTAACTAGTTGTGAACAGCTGATAGCAATCTTATGACTTTAAATTTATGAATCCTATGAACCGATTTTGTGAAATTAGATTTCAGGTTTTTCGACTCAAAATTCTCGACTTTTCAGTTGCTGATATGAAAATTATGAAACAATTAAAATAATACTTAAATATTTGCTTGAGCCGTTTAGTTGGTTTTGTCTCCAGTTTTGTGTTCACACAGATGCAAACGTCAAGAGAAGTTCAGGTAAAATCCACATTGAACTTTAAACGCATTGGGAAACAAGCGACAGTCACTCTATTCCTACCTATGATCTATACTGTCATATAGCGCGATCAATAATAAATGATTCATGGTTGTATCTCACCAAGAGGAGTTCATGTACCGGTCAGTTCTGGGAAACAATGGGCGGTGATGACCTTGTTTATATTAACTCTGATGATGACTGCGGGGCAGCTACCTGTGCGGTAGAGGTATTTTGTGTCCATGATTCCAAGGTTAGTCACCTTAACATTAGCCTGTTACTATAGTCTGCAATGAGGGTTTTGTTAAAGGCAAGGGTTAGACTAAAAGCGAGCAGAGAACAGAACATCTGGTTTACTATTAGTTAATTTCAGTTGGAGGAAAATTAACTACTAGAAAGAAATTTTAATGACATAAATTTAATTGGCGTTGTTTTGCTTAACGTCCATACTTACGATGGATCAGTGTTGAGCAACTGCGGCTCGAATTAAAAACCTTCAGTGCCGCAGTAGACTGACCGATGTTTTAGCCAATTAGACCACCGAGCGAAGAGAACTAACTCTGTTTCAAATCGACAGTTCGGCATTTAGTTTCTGAGCTTGTTTATTTGTTACGCAGTTTTGGCCAAACGTATTGACCGATTGTTTTAAAATTTTGTACAGCGGTACCTTGTATAAAACCCGAACGAAGTAGATATGGGTGTATGTTTTGCACGAGGAAAAAATTCAGTTTGCCGTCACAGAACGCTCTAACAAATCCATACACACCCTCTAGTAATCATTATTATTCCAAACATTTTTTTTTTTTTAACGTCAGACTATTTTTCCGACTATTTAACGTTCGTTCATATTTCTACTCCTAGATTAACTAAGTTTAAATTTATTTGTTTTTTACTTGAAAAAGGATTAACAGAAAAACAATAAAATTAAAGCGCATGCGCAAATGCGTCGTCATTGAGTGCAAGTATAAAACTTTTTCCATGCGTAACAATTTATTGGTTTGGAGCCAACGAATGCCTGTGAGCCGCGCCCGCAAGTAATACAAAAATATCTGTTCCGTGTTTCCAATTTCTCTACTCAATAATGGTAAGTCTTGAGGTAAAGCGCCTCAACATACCTGTAATTTGAGCAGCGGAGGTAAATGAGGATGAGTAGCGTGACATAAGCGTAGCACGAGAAACAAATTGCGTTGAACAGATCGACGTGGCAGGGGTTCTTGAGGGCACTTCGGGTGGTGCCGTTGTTAGGCGGATCATCGCAGAGTATATCCATCACATCACATGGTATTGTTTAGTCAGGAACTCGGGTTGGCAGGAACGGGTGTGAAGACATTGCAGGGCACTGCTGAAACATTAATACAAACATAATCACGGCATGGAAGGGTGTTCATCTTAACATTTTCATTTGAAAATCTGATTTCACCGTCATAATCAAGTATTAAAATGTAATCAGTATTAAAATGTATTAGATTTCGTAATTTTCAATTTACATTGAAAATATCGAAATGAACCCTGACCGCTGACAAGTTCAATTCATAATTCCGAAAGATTTTAAATATTCAAAATGCCAGTTTTTGCAACGCTGGTTACGACGGTCAAATTATATTTTCAAAAACGATTTAGGCAAAGAAGTTATGAATTTTTAAAAGATCTTTAATTTGCCGCCCTTAACTGTTGATCGGATTTTGCTGATTAACAAATATGTTCAAGCTATTACAAAAACCAACTTTCTTCACAAGTTTGAATCAAATCGAACTAAAACTGCAAACGTTAGCGTGCTAAAACACGCACGCGCGCGGACGCACCATATTTGTGTGTGTGTGTGTGTGTAATAATAACACTTGTGTGTGTGTGTGTGTGTGTGTGTGTGTGTGTGTGTGTGTGTGTGTTTTAATTAATAAAGTAGCATTTTTAAATTTTAAAGATACGTTGAATTTAACGGCGGTCAGGATTCATTTTCGTATTTTAAATGCAATTTCATTGTTTCAAATCCTAACGTTAAAAGATTTTCATGTTGTTTATGACTGCGAAATCAGAGTTTCAAAAAGACGTTACAGTAAAAAAGTTACTTTTCGAAATTCGCTTCCATCACGTCACACGACTATTCTGCGTGACACGATTATTCTATTTAACTGTATTTGTTTCTTAATTTGTATGTTTTGTATGTATAAAAAAATATTGCTTTCCTAAAAAGTCGTAACTAATTGCATCCTAATTTTCAGTAAATATCAGCTTCTTAATACGTAAAAAAACAATTTCCAAAGTCCGTATCCACCTACCACTCCAGTCAGCATAATTCATAATTTCCTTCTGATCTGGTGCAATTTCCTTTCCAGCATTGCTATTTTCAATTTTCACTTTATAATCCAATGGCGTGTAGGAATTTCAATCGTGGGGCAATAGGTTTTTAAAGGTCGACTATTTTAATAAAGTCTATACATTCTTGTACGCCTCAGTACAAAAGCAAGGAATTTATATCAAAATAATCGCGGCACGCAGCTGTCTCGCTGACGTGATAGAAGCGATTTTCCAAAACTATTTTTCTCTATCGTACCGTTTGTGAAATTTGATTTCATCGTCATAATCAGCATGTATTAGCATTTAAAACTTTCAAATTACATTGAAAATATGAAAACGAACCCTGACCGCCGACACAAAATTTCTTAATTTTAAAAATTTTAAATGCTGATTTATATAGTTTTTAATGCTGATTACGTTAGTGAAATCAGTTTTTCAAAAATATTTATTGCAATAAAAATTATGAATTTTTAAAGATTTGAAGTAACCTACATTTTGAAACTGTTAAACGAATTTTACAGGTGTTAGCTACACCTGATCTTGTCCAAAATCGATTTTTCTGTAAAAATTGAGTGAAATCCGAATAAAATTACGAACGTGAGCTTGATAACAAACAAAACAAACACGCACGCACACACACACACACACACACACACACACACACACACACACACACACACACACACACACACACACACACACACACACACACACACACACACACACACACACACACACACACACACACACACACACACACACACACACACACACACACAGTAATCTAGAGGTCAGGATCGGTCAAATAATATACATCTATAATACATACTATAGTTGTAAAATATGATTTGATAGATTTGATTCGAATTTAGCGGAACACAATTTTATTATATTCATACAGTAAGCTTGGGATCTGTTCATGAGTTTCAAAATTGGGAATTCTTAATATAAAAACCTTTTTACCTTACAGTAGTCTAAATGTTTTCAAAAAGTAGATTTATCCTTTGTAATTAGCTTTGGAATCTAAATTAGAATTTTTTAATTTCATTGCAAATACAAACATGAACGTGGAAGCTGTTTCAGTCAAATTCTGAAAAAGTGGATGTTTTTTATTTGGATGTTAGTCTCCCTCTTTCATCTCAATACCCCTCTCTATCTGTCTCTCATTGCACGCGCGCGCGGGCGCAAAGACTTTTAAAAAAAAACTTTCTTTCGTCATTGGTGCCCGTTGCACATGATTTGACTTCAGTATTCTGTCCAGATACGCAATTACGAGTAAATGACCATCGTTGTTGAAGTTTTGCTGTAATTAGGCCTACTAGATGATGGTAGCGCAGATGATTGATTGCTTTTAGGCCTACATATGTTTACCAGACGCCTCTCTTTTCTCTTCACTTTTCTCCTCTTTTTTATTGATTGTCAGTTAATTTTGTTTAACCGAGTGCAAAGGTCAAATCCAAAACATTATAAAATTTGAACTCCAGTCGACTTTCTGCTATGAAAACCTCATCTATTTTCTGCTATAAAAACCTCATCCAGTTTCTGCTATAAAAACTTCATTCACTTTCTACTATAGAAACTTCATCCACTTTCTGCTATTAAAAACGTCATTTACTTTCTGCTATAAAAAATAAATCCATTTTTTCTATAAAAACTTCATCAAATCTTTGCTATAAAAACTTCATCTACTTTCTGCATTTAATAAATGTCGCACTTATGTTCTCGCTTGTCCATAACCATGTAGAGTTTTGAGAGAAATATCCTTTATATATATATATATATATATATATATATATATATATATATATATATATATATATATATATATATATGTGTGTATATATATATATATATATATATATATATATATATATATATATATATATATATATATATGTATATATATATATATATAAACGTATTTTGCGCGTCGCATCTCATATTAAATAAATTAAAATTTCTTGTGTTTCCGCCCGGGATGTGGACCTTGCGCGTGTGATTCGCACGTGATAACCACTACACTACAGAAAGAGTAAAGAAGTATGACGGATGTAGATATATGAAATGAATCGTTAATTTAATTTCGATAAATATTTAGTAGTAAGAGATTAGTTGTTTTATAATAATTCGTAACGATCAGTTAATATCATTGAACAGCTAATAGGCTATAAGTTTCAGGTTATGTAGTTAAAAACTAGCTATTTTAATTTGTCGTGTTTTCGAATAAATTATCGTAATTAAAATAAAAAGTAAGAGAAAACATGATACATGGTTTTTTATTCTTTGGTTCAATAACAGGAACTGTTGACCAGCACACATTTCTGTTTTGGTTCGTTATTTGTCAGCTGTTGTGTAACCTTTTTTGTTCTTGATGGTTCTTGGTTGTAGTTTAGACTATAACTTAAGTGTAAAAAGGTTCTTTGGTTCTTCTAATTGCATTTAAGTTATTTTTTATTTTTGTCAACTCGGTGTATTAATGAATCTGTAGTAATTGTTCTTAGTTTTTATTATTTAAAATGCCTATGATTATTTTCTAGCTTATTTGCGTGTTTAGGTTTTACGTTAATCACTTAAGAGCGAGAGGTGATCCATACTGTGAGAAATACAAAACGAGTAAATATCATTTGAAAACGAAAGTTACTTTTTTCAAGCAAATTTTATTGAAAGATGAATAATAATGTTATCAAATCTTTTGTGAAATAAGTTAGACCGATCCAAACCGATTATTTACGAACAAAAACGAATGCGTTTCTTTCCGTGTCACGTGCTTCGAACCTTAAACTGCCGAATTATCAGCTGACCTGTAACCTTCAGTTTCAAAATATAGTTATGGATTAGCTATCCGCGTTATCGATTAGTACAAGGAACAGCACATTAATTTAACTACTGTATAGATTATAACAATCTATTTAGCGAATTGAAATTGAAAAATGAGTTATGAGGCTATCATATTAAGATCCAGGCTCGCGACCTTGAAATGAACGCCGATCCTGATATCTATATCATTTTTTTTAGGGGAGGGGGGGTAAGTTAAAAATTGTTTAATGTAGTGTATCTGCAATTTTAGTCAAATTTTATTTAAACTGTGTGCGAAAATCGATTTCGGTAACTTAACACGTGTGTTGAGTTTTCAATCACATTACCTAGCAAAACCCGTTCAAAACAATAAAAATCTTAACTTTTTTCTTAAAATTAAAAAAAAATGTATTTCGACATCGTAATCAGCGTTAAAATCTGACGGCGGTAAGGTTCTATTTTCGTATTTGAACATTAAATATATTCATAGTAATCAAATTTGTTTTTAAAGGGTAAGATAAAATAAATTTCTGTTATTGAACAAAGAATAAAAATCATTTATCAGGTTTTCTCTTCCTTTTTACTTTAATTACGATAATTTATTCGAAAACGCGACAATTTAACATAGCTAGTTTTTAACAACATAACCTAAAACTTGTTATAATCTAAAACTTGTTTTAGTATATAATATCAGCTGTTCAATGAAATTAGCTGGTCCTTATGAGTTAATATAAAACAACTGGTCTTTTAATATGATACAATAACACGCAACGCGCTAAATGTCTATTATATGCAATATGACATTGGAAAAATCTAACATCACAACCAGTCCAAAACATGATACGTGTTAAAATTATTGTCACAAGAACTTCCATTTAATCTTTCGTTACGTATAGTAACTTTGCTTCTGTTGCAAGAACATTGTTAACAATCTTTTAAGTAAAGTATGTTTAAAGCTGTGTACAAATTTAATTGCTGGCAAAATGGCCTTCCGGTGAACAGCTGATCATTTTCAAGTTATTTGTACAATCGTTTTGAAGGTTATGAGTTTTTTTTATACCAATTTTTATTGTTGCTAGTAGCTGGCCTATTGTTGCTATTTTCGTAATTTCAAATGAAATAATCAGAAACTATAAAAACATAAAGTATCTGCTTTGTACAAAAATTAATGGTTATTTAAAACTAAAGTTTAACAAAACTGTTGCTACAACACTACAAAACAATAAGTACTATTAACGATTGTAAAATATAACCTCTAAAAATATATTTAAGCATTGTTTAAAAGAGCTGCATAGGTCAATTACTTTAACAAGCGCAAAAGGTTCTTTAAATTTTAACGCACGTTCTAGCAGCACAACATCTGTGTTATATTGAAGAGCGTTTTTAACAGCTGTTTCGTCAATCAAATTCTATGTTTAATAAGGCTTTAAAATTACTTTAAATATAATGCTCGTTTAAATAATTTAATGAACGTTCTTGCATTACCGATTTGCTAGCTGCCTATTAATTTTAAGCTCTTACCGAAGTTCAAGTTGGAAATTAGCCCGCCTACAACATGTGTTTACCCACTAATTACTGTATTTATTTAACAAGGCCTTTAATTAATTAAGTTGGACGGCACGCCCTTCAACTGTAAGGGGAACTGTTGTTAATTGTTAAGCAACTTTCTTACTGAACTATCAACTGTGGACCTACAACTTACGGAACAATCTAAATTTAAGCATCAACAGAGTTGATAAAAATATCGTACCTCAGTAACATTTTGAAAAAAGAAAACATTTTAAAAAATTATTAGTAAATTATTTTGCTGACGCATTTCGCTTGCGAAATGAGCTGTTGGAACAGCATCATGGTAAAACCAGATCCGGGAACTTAAAACAAGCACCTCGATAAAACTGATCTCGATAACTTTTTGAGGGATCGTTAGAAATTGTGTGTGTGACTTTTTGAAAGTTATTTTGGAAATCTGATATAGCCGTCGTTATCATCTGCATAAATTAGTAAATTTCAAAGTTTAATATGCTAATTTACGCCAATTCAATTTAAACCAAAAATCGAGTTTTGTAATAAACGATTGTATTACAATGGTGGCCATTTAGAAACCTAATGTATGACAATGTTATTCAAACTTAGCTAAAAAATTGAGTCTAATAATAGCTTCTGTTCGTTTTCCATCAAAATCTGTTCAACAATTTCAAAATGGCGGCCGTTTCAATCCTAAGGCACGCCAATTTGATTCAGACGTAACCCGAAGTTAATTATCCAGCAAAATCAAATTAATAATTTGAACTTTTTTTAAACCATTATTCTTTTTTGGAAATTTGTTTTTACTATCGCGTAACCAGCGTTACAATCAGCTTAAATTAGCGTTATAAATTTTCAAATCCCATTGAAATGTGACGGCGGTAAGTGCTCATATTTTCGTAGATTTCATTTTTAATTATTATGGTGAAATCATATTTTAAAAAGCGGAAGTTATTTTTTTTAATCGCTAGTAACACGTCAGCGAGAGAGCTGCGTGCTGCGATTAGTGTTGTTTTTTTCAGTTCGATGTTTCTCAAAATTATTTTCTTTTTAAAAATATTTACATATAAAACTCAGTCACTACGTAAATGTACAAAAAATGCACTAACTCTGTCTTCTCTGTTATTGCTAACAATTTAATGGTAATTTTCTTAAAATAAAAACAATTTTAGCCTTCAAACGAAACGCATATAAAGGTACAAAAAACTCTATTTTTAATAAAAATGACAAAAACGTATTTCACAATAAAAATGGTTTAGGACTGCAATTTCGTTTAATTTTGTTAAAATTATTGTCTCATTTAAAAATATGCCTGGTGTAACTTGAGTTTCCAAAGTAGAATTTGACTCAAAATCAGCGCTCATTTCAAGATTCCGGGTTTGGGTCTTATCATGATGGTAGTTCCGATAGGTCATTCCCAATAGAAATTCGCTGATAAGCTACGTGAAATTTGTAATCAATCAATCTTCAATCTATATGTACGCCAAATACCACTCATTCACTCATCACGGTTTTTCTAACACCAACAAATGGATTATAATGAAACTTGGCACACAGCTTTCTCTAAGGTTTCTAAACGCTGGGTAAGAAACGATTTTTAAAAATTCCACCCCTAATTGGTTAAAAATGAGGTAAAAACTAACTTTACATTTTATTTCTGTACCCAAAAGATGTAGAAATTTAATTTCATACACAGAATTATCTTAAGTGTTATGGTGCACCAAAAATTGTCTTACAAAATTCCACTTTTAAAAGTTTTAAATTGGGGTTAACATTAACCTTACATTTTAGCTCTTAAGTCGTCACATTAAAAAAAAGACGTAGGGATTTGACACAGGTTTAGTGTTTTAGTGTTGCAAAAAATATTTTTCCAAAATTCTACCCCTAATAATTTAAAATAGGATAAAAACGAATCTTACATTTAATTTTTGTGTTTCCAGATCCAAAAATCGTAGCGATGAAATTTCTCAAAGAGGTTTTTGTTAGGCTTCAGAGATACACACAGGAAGAGTTTTCCAAAGCTCCACCCCTAAAGGATTAAAATGGGGTAAGGATATAATATCTTGTCTGAATATAATATCTTAATGTGGATGGGGTATTTAGGGCTTTAGCCCAACAACCTGATTAATGTTGCCAGTAATTTAATAAAATTACTATATTATAACAATAACATATTAATAACAAAAGTTTCTAAAACATACAAAATTCACTATAGTTTATATTAAAACAAAATGTTTAGGTAAACTTTCAAATTACTGTAATTTTTACTCCCTGGAAGTACCGTAGCACGGGTAGTACACAGCTAGTAAATGTTATAAAAATTGAAACCAAAATTTAAATTATAGATCACTTTTTGCTAATTGTGTCCTTAAATATTACTAATTATTTTCAAACAGGCTTGAATCATAAAATACAGTATATTAGTAGATAAAACATTAAATAATATCACACAAAGTATTAAAATAAAATATTTACCTCAATCCAGTCGTAATTGTTTAAACTGAGGCCTTGTTCACCGCGATAAACAAACCGTACTACTATCAGAATGAAGACTGGACTAATGTTTTAGAGTCTGAAGCCGGTTCATTCGTCCTCCCCACCCGCCCGCCGACAGAGGGGGGCCGAAGGGGGCAACAACAACAATTACCGATGGGAATCCGACTGAGTATCCAAAGTTCGCAGAATTGTCAATCTATCAGGCGTAGGCCTCCCGTACGTTTTCTTGGAAAGCACGAGATGGGAGTTTTGAATTTAATCAACAATGATTGCGCTATTTTATCTGGTCGCTGTTCCAAGAAACTCAATTAAAATTTTACGGAGTACAAAATTTTAATAATCGCTACACGCAGCTGTCTCGCTGACGTGATAGAAGCGAATTTTTAAAAGTATTTTTTCTTTATCGTAATCTTTTTGAAATTCTAATTTCATCATCATAAAATACACATGTTAGCGCTATAAACTTTCAAATTTCATTGAATTTATGAAAACCAATCCTGACCAACGGATTTTGAAAATTCAAAACGCATATTGATACATTTTTTAACGCTGATTGCGATGGTGAAATCCGATTTTCAATAGAATTTAATACAAAAGAATTTAGATAAAAGATTTGAAATGGCGGCCATTTTGAAACTGTTGAACGGATTTTGCTAGTTAACGAACTTTTCCAAGCAATTACCATAATCGATTTTTGTGTCAAGTTTGAATGAAATTAGACCAAAATTACGAACGTAAGTGTGCAAACAAAAAGCGTAAACGCCTCAAAAAGTGATCAAGAGGTCAGGATCGATGCTTATTTCAAGGTCCCGGTTCTGGGTCTTATCATGATGGCCACTCCAATAGCTCATTTTTCCAGTGGCAATTTGCTAATCAAGTACAGTATTGTGTCTAATCCAAATGTAATTTAAGTTTGAATCTTCAGTAATAATAATTTAAATTATTACTTTAAGTAAATAAGCTTACCAATCTTATAACACAAAAATAATAAGCTTTAATATAAAGTACAGGTAACATCATTTTTCCTAAATTAATCATAAAAATGTCACGGATAAATGAGTTTTGTTTTTGTCAATAATCGCCCATGAGCTCAGACAAAGTTAGGTCAGTTTTAGTATGTTTTATTTATTTTGTAAAAAAATATCTTAAAATCTTTAATTTGACTCTGTTAAAGTTAGGTTAGTTTGTTTACAAATTAATCAAAACAACAATTAAGCTCTGATAAAATTAGATTAGTTTATTTACTCATAAATTATAATTTTATTACAGAATTTCTTTTGGAAAATGAGCTATTGAAACTCATCATGTTAACACCCAGACCCGGGTCTTGATATGAGCGCCGATCCTAAACACTAGACCACTTTTTGAGAAGTCATTAATTTACGTATACAAAAATATGTGATAGAACGCTCACGTTTTCAATTTTATTCCGATTTGATTCAAACTTGGCACAAAGATCTATTTTGGTAATAACTTTGACAAATTCGTTAACCAGCAGAATTCTTCCAATGGTTTCAAAATGGCAGCCATTCAAAGTTTTATAAACTCGTATATTTTTTGTCTTGAATATTTTTGAATATCTGATTTTACCATCGTAACCAGCGTTGGTATAAAATTTATGTTTAAGGCGGTCAGGGTTTATTTTTCGTATTTTTAATGTAATATGAAAGTGTAAAAAGGTTAATGAGCTTTAAAATCTGTATTCATTAGCATTTTAAATTATACAAAGTAATTGAAAATTCAAAAATGGGCCTACTGTGGTCAGGGTTTGTTTTTGTACTTAGCAACGTATAAATTTTGAATTCTAATATATTCAGATTTTGTTGTTGATTATAATGACGAAATCAGATTTTCAACAAACTGTAAGATAAAAAAATATTGTTGGAATCCGCTTCCATCACGTCAGCGAGACAGCTGCGTGCCGCGATATTTATGGAAGTTGAGCTTCCAGGTATTTCTTATTGTCAGCTTTAAACCAACGCTTATGAATAGGCTTTCAGTCTGTATATTGCATTTTATACCCAAGGGCCCAATTCATACAAATTTTCCAACACGTTGAACCTGTAAGGCCCCAGGGTCTAATATACACAAAGCCTTTACGACTGGAGGCTTCCAAGCCGTTATGTTTTAGAACACAATAGCATTGCACTATCTAATCAGTTTTTATATAGGCTATGCATCCCTTTGCAAGGTCACGTGATCCAACTCAGCTACATAACTGATACTGTGTAAACTTAATCTCGACTATTTCCTAAACATCCGGTTCCGGAAACTATCAAGACCCCGGAAATAGATCTAGTTTCTCAGAATCAATTCATCATGTTTTACTCAAAATTTTTGTACTAAATTCAAAACTGATTTTACCGCATTTTTATAAACTCGCTTTTTGTCTGTCTGTTCGGTACAAATGTTGCAATCGATTTTAAACTAACTTCCCGATGAGCTCTTGAAACGCTACTTAATACTACTTTATGCTGGTTATGTTGGCGAAATCAGATTTTCGAAAAAGTGCAAGACAACTTTTTTTATTGTTACATTTTGGAAATTCGCTTCCATCGCACCGTGGCGAGACAGCTGTGTGCCGTGATTATTTCTAATTGATTAATCACCATCCGTCCCCAAGTACAGGTCACGTGACTATTCGGAGTGGGCAGTATTTCTTGTTATTACAACATACGATCTTTGTATGACATTTTTTAATTCGGAATAAATAAACTAGTAGTACAAAGGACAGTTGACTTCGCAGTATATTCTTAATTAATTGCCTGGCCACCGCTCCACGGCAGCGCTAGTAATCTCTTCCGTCAATTTAACATATTTAAGAAATACATGTTACTGGACCAACGTTATTGGAAATTTTGTGCTCTTTCTCCGTGTAGCGGTCACAATTGTGGTAGTATGAGCCGTTCAGCAATATTACTGGAAATAGCTGCAGCTACACTCGTCATCGTTAAATCAGAGGCTGCTGTCTTTTTATGGAAGTGAATGAAAAAAATCGTACACACACGTTGTTCGGGCTTTATACAAAGTACCTGCATAGCAAATTTCAAAACAATCGGTCATTGCATTTGGCCAAAACTGCGTACACTCGTTATCGTTAATTCGACGCCGCCATCTTGAAAAGGAATTGAATGGGGGAAAATGTTACACATGTCTCGTTCGGACTTTATGGAAGGTGCCTTCTTACGAAATTTCAAAACAATCGGTCAATGCGTTTGCCCCAAACTGCGTTCACTTCTTAACGTTAATAAGAGGTCGCCATCTTTGAACGAAAGTTAACGGGGAAACATCAAACACATTCGTCGTTCGGGCTTTATATAAGGTACCTCCTTATCAAATTTCAAAACAATCGGTCAATGAATTTTTCCAAACACAAACCAAATGCGGAACAGTCGAATTGAAACAGAGACCTCGATTCGCACGTTAAAAAAATCTATTAAATTTTCCTGAATGTATGGAGTAATTCGGTAATTCGGTAATTCGTTCGTTCCATAAAGTCCGAACGAGATATGTGTAACATTACCCCCTATTCAATTCCTTTTCAACATGGAGACCTCGTATTAACGTTAAGGAGTGAATGAAGTTTTGGGCAAACGCACTGACCGATTGTTTTGAAATTTCGCACGGAGGTACCGTGTATAAAGCCCGAACGACGTATTGGTAAGATTATTGCTTATTCACTTCAGTTACAAGATGGCGGGCTCTGATTCAACGTTGAGATTGTAAATTCTGGTTATTTCCCGTAATACTGGTTGAACGGCAAAACCTATCGATTTTGACCGCTTCACGAAAATGTCTAGTAAAGTTGATCCAGTAACAATTTCAGTAAATATAACAGTTACCGGAAGCGCTGTCTAAATAGTTAAATTTTGTTATAAATGTGAATTATTCAAACTGTATTTGCAGACAAAAGAAACAATAATAATACTGTATGCCTATGTTTAGCCGTACTAGGGCCGGAGTGTACAGTACAGTACAGTACATTGAAGTTTGTATGGAACAAAACGACACGTAAGCCATTGTTTAACATGATACACTGGCGTTTGGAGTGACTAATTGTTGTATGTTTCCTGTAATAAAGTAAAAGTCCAACTTCCAACGTTCATTTAGGCTAAAATTTGCAAATAGTACAATACTTCTAAAAGCCTGTGTTTATGACAATGGAACACTGGCATTGACCTCTTCCCTGTACATAATTTTGTTACATGTCTACCCAAGAACTGAATAGTGGTACTTTCTTGGATCTACTGACATGTGTACAGTTACAGAATGTGGGGGCGTGTTCGGGGTAGTTAAGTTAGTCTGCCTCTTTAAACAGGCGCATATCTCAAGGTCGTACGTTCTAGACTGGAGTTACTACCATAAGCTCCTTGCTGTGAATGCCATTCCCTCCCAATCATGAGGACTCGGTGGTCGATGTGACTAAAGCACCGGTCACTTATTCAGTTTGACATTAGGTCACTAAGGCAGGTCGTTGCCATGATCACCGGACACGGCTACATCCGGAATCATCTACATAAGGTGGGATTGTTACAAATCTCACCTGAGTGTCTTTTGTACGGGCAGGATGTTGAAACCACAGCATACATACTCCTTAATTGCGAGGTCCTGGAGGCCAAAAGAAGGAGACTCTTTGGACATCATCAACCAGATAAGAAGTTCAACCTGGACACCTTACACAAGATTCTGGAGCTCGTTTAGGGCACTGAAGTCAGTTTAAGGTGAAGGGATAGGGGTACACAAAAAAAAGCTGATGTAATGGAGACCACAGAGCTGCTGTTGATCCTCCCCCCCAAAAAAAGAAAAAAAGCACCAGTCAGTCTGCTGCGTCTCTGAACTTCGCACCTTAAATTTCTTAGTTCTAGCCGCAGTTACTCCTTTTGCATTTCCCTTACCATTAACACTGATCCCTCGTCCTCATTTGTCTAACTGGCACAAAGAATGGACGTTAAGCACAAAAAACCCTCCCCCAGTCATCATTAGCCTAAGCTGGAGTCCTTGTTGAGAAGTGAAAATATTAGTACCACATAAGTGTAATTAGGATAACATTCAATTTACAACCTTCTGTAAAGACAGTCTACAATTTTGAAGTCTTGTACCCTTATTTTGGTTCATTATTAACATTCATGCACCCAATGCAAGATGATTGTGCATGTTATCAAATGTTTTATAACAGCTAATTTTACAAATTTGTTACACATTGACATCTACTATACTTCTTAAGATTTGTGTAGGCCTATTTTGCTCTATAAGTACTCTATAAGTGTAGGCCTATAAGTTGAGTTTAATTATATTATGAGATTTATTAGATTTTTTTAAAATCAAAAACACCTTAAAAAATTGCAATAGAATTTTCTCAAACTCAGTTCTAAAGATTTTTATCAAATGTAGTTTTTAAATTACCAACTATTTCTATCGTTGGTTTTTGAAAATTTAAGATCTTTTCTGCTATTGTTCATAACTTCTGAAGGAGATCTTTTGAGTTCAGAGATATTTTTTGCTTGAGTGCTTTCCTATCTCTCTTCTGATTAATTTAATAGTCTACAACATTAGGACATTTGTGCAATTATAACATTCCATTTTTTTCCTTAGATAGGGAGCTACTATAAGTAGGAAATAATCAAACACACGATTCAACAAAGCTGAATATTTTTTTTATATTTGTCATTTAAAGGAAAAAACAAACATTGTATGTAAAAATTCTTATCCCCAGAAGGATCAAGCACTGTTTTTTCACGTTTCAGTCAGTGTGTACTGATGTGTTAAAACCATAGGCTCATAGAGCAGTGACCCACTAATAAAAACTGTACATGTTATTATTTGATAATTTAATTACTACATTTGGTCAAAATCTTTAAAACTGAGTTTGGGAAAATCCTATTTTTGTTACTTATTCTTTTAAGGAATATTTGATCTGAAATTTTTAAAATATCGTGTAATAATATAAGTAAACTACACCATTGAATATATACGGACTAGAAGTAAAACACTATTATAAAAGTGTGCTCGTTATTAGTGGCTCAAATCCAAGTAGTTGGACTCTTTGCCGCTACAAACGTTGCAAGCTGCAAGAACAGGGGTCGAGACGTTTGAGGATATAAACAGTACTATTATTTATTTAACTGTAGTTGAACACTTTACCACAAGATAGCGCCAGCAGTGAGCGCTTACAAAGCTGTCATAAGGTTTTGTCATTCTAGTATGTTTATATTCTATGACATGCAAAACACACCTATACAAGTCGTAAACAGTGTAGATAGAGCAGATGTCAATGTGTATTAAATTTGTAGAATTACATGTTATAACATATTTGATAACATGCACAATCATCTTGCATGGGGAGCATGAATGTTAATAACGAACCAAAAAAAGGCTTCAAGATTGTAGACTTCCTTTTTTTGCACAAATTGAAAAGAGTAAAAAGACAGCAATCAATTTCAATTGTAAAATTTAAGAATATCCCCACTTTTGTAGACAAATTATCTTTCAACATCAAAAAGAGGGGTTTTCACAGAAGGTTGTAAATTGAATGTTATCCTGATTACACTTGTTTAATGCAGTACTTGCTAAGACATCCCTGCCTTCCTCTTGCAACCCTTCTCTCTCTCTCTCTCTCTCTCTCTCTCTCTATATATATATATATATATATATATATATATATATATATATATATATATATATATAATATTAGTTAAATAAATGATGGAAAACAGTACACAAACTTTTCACATTTTAATTATTTTATATTTTCTCACCATTCAGAAACAATCATTAAAAAACAGAAAAAATCAACCTAATTTCTGAAAATAGTTTCATTTTTATTAATTTTGGTTATGTGGTTATGGTGTAGTAAAGAGTAGTATACATTTTTGTGGTTCGAGAGTAAATTGAAAAAAATGAACACCCTGTTTATTCTGGTGGTGTTTATTTTTTAGCCGCCTCGGTGGTCTAGTGGATAGCGAACTAGGCTTTCACCCCGAGGACCCGGGTTCGATTCCCGGTGAGGGCTTGGCATTTTCATACGCTATAAATCATCCCATCGTCTGCATTAGCCCAAGTGTGCACAATAGTCAGACGTTAAAAAAAAAGAAAAAACAGTTAATTTTTTCCACTCATGAATTGTAACTTCTTTTTATTTCAAATTTGTTTCTCTGACTGAAGTTAATCTTTAAAAATGACCAGAATCTGGTAAACTGGTTTTAAGAAACTAGACTAGCTTTCAACTATTTATTTATTTGTTTTTTTAATAAATAGAAAAAAAAGAAGCACTTTATTTACAGGGTATAATATAAATACAAAATATTAGTTAACATAAACAAGAAATTTAATAAACCGCTTCCAGGTAGCAACAAATCCTTACATTTAAAATTATATGACTATAATGTTTTTCTTACAACTTCTCTGTTTAGTGTAAATAAATCAAGTTCCAGATTATTCCACTAGATAGCAGATGCTATTAGTTTGTGAATGTAATTACTGGTAAATTTTTATTTAGGTTTTAATACTTTTGTAAAATAAAATTATCTCTAATAGACGCAGATTAATACGGAAATTTTCAAACTGAAAAAAATACTTATTTTATAAAAGAATTTTGATAAGTAAGATGACGTAAATTGTAGGGAATTTATTGTACTTTATAAACAATGTTTGACACTATATTTACAGCAAAGCTGCTGTAAATTAGTGGGTCAGTCCAGGAGGCAGTATCACAAGACTAACTAACACACTGGTGGAATCAAACAATAATACATTTTTAATAACAATTTGCTGTTTTTCTTGCTCTGTTAGTTTTGGAATTTACAATATTCATTTCAAAAAAGGAAGCTCTAAAATTTAATGGTACTGATTTACTTAGAAGGGGTCAGTGTATGAAATTGTTTATTTTTGTTTTGCAATTGGCCTTTATCAAGTAAAGAAGCAAGCTAAGTTTGAATTTTATTGATGAAAGTGTTCTAGATATATAAAATATCTTGTTAAAAAACAAAATGGCAGCTAGTTGGAAAGCAAAATGTTTCCAGACATATGTTTATATGAACTTTTTTTTATATTTTTATGTATAGAATCAGCTCCTGAATTTTGAATCACATTATGTGTTTACTTTTGGTACTGAAGGACTACAATTGCTTGAATTTTTATCAAAACTATTACAGGTTATTGAGAAAATCTTTTTTTGTTAATTTTATAAAATAAAAATTGGTTACTCAAAATTTCCGGTTTCAACCACTTGACAAACTTCATCAAATCGGCAATTTAGTTTAGTAAGCAGATGTGTACATACAAAGATACATGTATCCAAGTATAACCACTTGTTTTAACTACATTTCTTACTAAATGTAGAGCTTGTTGGGATTGAGTGACCAACATGTTGACCAAGCTTGTTGGGATTGAATTACTTGTTGAACATGTTGACCAAGCTTGTTTAGATTAAGTGACTTATCAAACATGTTTACTAATCTTGTTGGGATTGAGTGATTTGTCCAAAATGTTGACTGAGCTTGTTGGAATTGAGTGACTTGTTGAACATGTTTACTAAGCTTGTTGACATTGAGTCTAACATGTACAAAAGTTTATGAGGTCTATCTCAACATGCTTGACAGATTTGTTGGGTTGGGCACTCAGCTGACCATCTGACATGTTGTAACGTGTCAGCCTGCCTGATACAATCCCACTTCTCCTCGTCTTCAGTAGTGTAAAGTTGTGCATGATTACAGTAAAATTTCTGTAACGTGACTTATGGAAGACAAGATTTAATCACTTAGAGCAAAGCAGTAGAGATGGTAAATCCTGTAATAATATGACTTATTGTTGTTTGTTACTGATTAAGATAAAAGGTATATCATCGTTGAGCAAGTTACACTGGTAGCCAGTTCTGTTAGTAAATTCAAGCAGCTAAACCTGTATTGATCTAAAAACCATTGTTAAAACAAGGATGTTTTTTTTTTGTTCTTTAAACTAAGAACAGCACACACATCTGCTGCTGACTCTAAATCATTGAACAAATAATGATGTACCCGACATGCTTGGTCAGGTATTCAAGCATGTGGATACTTCTCAACTTGTTGAGTTGAACATCATGTGAAAACTGTCAGTCTGCAACTATTATAAATTTGTTTGATATTTTTTTAAATGATAGGCTTTTAAATCAAAATATAGCATCAAGCATTTATACTTTCATTTTCCCCTTAAACTATCGTTGGCCTTCAAATTTCCTATCTTTGAATCCTCATCTTTATCATATAGAGAAGATTTTAGCTGATCAGATGATTACTTCAAGACAGGAGAGTTAATTTGGTTCACCTCAGAATGAAATGAATAAAATAGGTTTATTCCAATTTTATGTTTACACAGATAAGGGGAAAAAAGATATTTTTGTAAATGTCGTGAAACAGCTGGTACAGTTTTAGGTGTATTTGGATACTGATATTTGTGTTATGCTTATACAGTATCCATGATAAAATATGGTCCCCTAACAATAAAATATACAATAAAAAACCCCTAACGCTTGCCAATAAATATGACAATTGTCTCATGCAGCTCAATAAATCTAAGTTGAACAGTAAAACGATAATTAAATTACTGTGGCCAAAGACTAATGAAGTCAACAACAACAACAACAAAAAAACTACAAATACATAAAATAACAAGAAAATATGTCAAAGTCACAGAAATATTACTAAGCAATCATTAACGAAAGGAAGTGTCTAGCTGCAATCATTCAATTACCACCATTTTTACTGTCATTATTAATAAGTTACTATCACTTTGTTACCACCAGTCCATCACTATTGCCATGTTTATTTATTTATTGAAGTGTTCTGCTGTCTCTATTGATCCTCCACATCGACGGCACCTTAGTTAACAAGAAATTATATTTAAGACATATTATGAAGATGAAACAGTCCATGGTATGAAAGAAGAGCTGTTATCACTCTGTTTAATAACATGACTGGCATTAAGTAAGTTAATCCCTTCAAACCTGTAACTGATGTGGTCAAACTAATATTAAAAAATATCAGATTTGTACAACTGTATACATTCTGTTAAGTTTCATAGTGCGAGCCCAAGAGCACAGTTACATCTAAGGAAAAATACAAAATTCATCTATTAACTCCTTATTGCAATATGTCCACTGGACCAAATATTTAAATAATTAGTATTACGACTATATCATCTATTAACTCCTTATTGCAATATATCCACTGGACCATATATTTAAATAATTAGTATTATGACCTATTTTCTTCCGTCATATAACTCACTTCATAGAGGCCACCGCGGTTTCGAAACTTCACTGTTTCACCTTCAGGCCGTAGTACAAATGGTTAAATTCATATGTTGAGATTGTCACAAAGTTAACAAAACATTGAAAACACATAAATTGAATGGTGATTTTATTAAAATACACAATAATAAGATTTGGTTTAGCCAAGCACTACTATGCAACTCATATCTTTCTAAATCACGGTAGCCTTTACGAGTCAAATTAAAAGACCACTAGACAGAAGGAATAGGTTAACCCTAATTATATTGTTTTTATTCTAATTATTTATTCTAACAATTTTATTCTAACTGTTTATCCTAATTATTCATGTTTTTAAAGTTTGTATTGATGAGATGCCAATGTATCGCTTAGTAATTATTGATAATGAAAATCATACATTCAATAACATACAGACAAAATAAGAAATTTTTGAAGATATCTTCACAAAAAAATAGTTTAAAAAATTGTATACCTTAAAATTTTACACAATGCAGTGTTATGCCTTATTTTATTATGATTCACAACTTGAATCCTTATTTTATAATTTGTAAACTGTTTGTTTGCTCGTTTTATGTTGGTGTCATAAAAAAAAATCCTAGAGCAATTAAATAGCCATTATTTTTAGATAAACTTGCAATTTAACCAATGGAGTAACCAGCTGCAGGCTGTGATAATGATAATGTAGATGATAATATTCATGAAGAGGAAAATAATTCATTCTAGTCAAAGCAATCTGGAAATAAATCTAATTAAAACCACAGCGGAAAACATGGTTATAGCATGGAGGTTATATAAGTTCTGCAATTACAGCATGAAGGTTCTTGTATACTGTTTAGGTTTACATGGTATAAACGAATACACCATAAAATTTACAAATCAGCTTAAAAAGAGGAAAAGGGGAAAAAGAGAAAAACCATATTCACTTCATGTCCTATGATTTGTCTATTATTAAATAGATAATTCAAAACTAAAATAGATAATATTATTGTATTATATGTATGAATTAAACATTATATATTAGTACAATGTTAAGATTGTTGCTAAGGATGTCTGTATAGAATGAAAAACTCTAACCTGCAACATTACTAACAATTAAAGTAAAATTTAATTGTTCACGAATAATGAACAGTTAAGTTTTAAATTTGTTTTTAAAGTTTTTATTATGGTATTTAAATAAAATTTTTATTTAAATTAAATCTTATAAAAACACAACAGATTCTGTTACTTTATCACAACGTAGAATCTAGTTCTAAACTTTGTCATTAGATGGTGCTGTAATCTTGAAATATAAGTGAGAGCGATAGAGCGAGCCATGATCACATCTGCTGTTTACTTTGTACCATAGTGGAGTTGAGAATTTCATGTATTTTTGTTTCAGTACTTGTCAATTTTTGGAATTGTGTAGTTGCTTGTTATGTAGACTCATGGAAGATGAACGCAGTACATCACTTTTTATTGTAGTGACTGAGGCTTACTTCATAGAGAAAAAACATAAGCTTTGACATGCTAAGACTTTTAAGTTTCGCCAATCTGATTAACAAAATTTTGAAGGACATGAGTATCTGTTTAAATTCATTCCTCAATGATTTCAGCAACTAAATATTCATCAAATTGCCTGTTAAAAGCATGACTTCTGTTTAATAGTGAGCTGATGCAATCACTGTTCCCACCGTGGTAGGCTCAATGTTGCGCCTTATATTTACTCCCAACATTACACATTTTAAATGTTTCTAAGTTTAATAAGTTTACACAGATTCTATAGCAAAAGAGAGAAAAAAATTTGTAGATACAAGTACTTCATTGATTTTTAAAATTTTACTACAATATATGGTATATGAATAAAAGCTTGTGGACTACATTTATTTTTACTGTTATTTTACTAAACTAATAGATTTATTTTTGAGGAGAAGGGAAATACTACAGAGAATAATTATAATTAAATCAATAATATCCATAATTAGAATTACTTTATCCATTTTTCAAATTTAGCAGTAATGTAGCTTTACTAAAGTTATTAAAATCTGGCAGACAGCTGAAGTGAGCAGCTGGTGGGCTTAATGATCTCACCATAACTCTAGCTAGTACTACTCTCACTCATCTACTCAACAGACAAATACATTCACTACTCTACATAGCTTGGCTAATTTTAAAGTATAAAGCAATCTGTGCTGATGGGGTGAATGACATCAGCGTAATGATGTACTAAACGGACTCTTAAGAGACCTCTTAGTGTATCTTAGCCTTACCAGTTCATGTAAGACTCTGTATGTGCAAACCTCATTTCTTTAGCTATTTGTGGGTGTTCCCACATAATTAAAAATGTACACACACAACAAAAAGTTTGACCAGATGGAGCAGAACCTCAATTAACCTATAAGGGTCAAGAGAGAGAAATATTAAATGGGAATTAGCAGAGAAAGGAACTGGAAAGTCAAGAAATAGAAGTAGGGGAGCTATCCACCTTGAATCCTCTCCAAATCATAAATATTACAAAACGATTAGGAATGGAGAAGGTGCTGTAACTGATTATCTCAGGAATATAGAAAGGAGGCACAATAGATCTACAAAGGTAGCAGTACAACAGGAACTCTACAAACTCATTCATTCAATCAAGGTTATTAAAATAATTTTATATTTTATGTTATAAGCCATTAAATTAGTTTATCTTTCATAACGTTTATTTAATATTTATCAACATTTTATGTTCATTTTAATAAATTAATACATTAAATTAGGAAGGCCTGCGATTTATATATAATAAAACTAAAGATTACTGTATATATTTTGTAAAACATGATTTACATGAATAATAAATAGTTAAATTTTAAATTTGTTTTTAAAGTTAATTATATACAAATATAATTAAATACTGCCTATTTAAATTATAAAAAAACAAAAACAAAATCTGCTACTTTATCGTATCGTAAAACCTAGTTCTAAATTTCATCGTTAGATGGTGTTGTAATCTCGAAATAGAAGCAAGCGCCATAGAGCGAGCCATGATCGCGTCTGCTGTTTACTTCGTTCCGTAGTAGAGTTGAGAATTTCATGTATTTTCGTTTCAGTACTTGTTCAATTCTTGAAGAGTGTGGTTGTTTACGTGTTTGCAATTGTTAACGAAAGATTGAAACATTTGAAGTAACCAGTTTATACGTTATATCAAACTAACGATGTGCCAAAACGTTTTAAGTTGTGCAGTGAAATAAAGCGTTTAAGTAATATCTACGCAGTAATAAAGCTAGGAATGTGGAATCAGAATGTAGGCCTACGCGGACCCAATATAGCCGGCGGCCCAACCGAGTAGTTTTCAGTCAAATGTGGTTTCAGCTTGAATAATTCTGTGATTATTTGCTTACCGCGAGAACGGCTTAAGTGAAATTTTTCGCGTTTTTAATTGATATTGCATTGTGTGTTAGGTAAGTTCGGTGAAAATGTCCGGTCCATTGCTCAGATCCGGAGAGTGTCGGAAGTTTGCACCTAATATTTTTAACAAAACAAAGTGTACCAACTGTTTTCGTCAAAAAGAGGAACACAGTGCCGAGGCTTTGGAAAGCAATAGGGTGAGTTTAAAATATAAACACCATATATAAATTTGTTTTTTACTGTTGTAAACTTGATAAAATCTTTTAATATAATTCCAACTAATTAATTTACTGTAATAAATACTGTAGTATTTTATTTATTTTCATATTTCGGTGTGTATTATCTAGGCCTAGATATTACCCTAACTTTTAAAAATTAATCTACCCAACTGGCAGAGCTAGGTTATAGGCAGTAAATAGCTACATTTAACTCTAATAAATAAGCTGGCGAGAGTGTATAAGAATCTAAAAAAAACTTGGTTAGGTTAGTTTTTTCAAAAATAAAAATAGGTCTCATAGTAGGTGCCTATATTTTCAGTTTGTATAAACAGTGCAGGGATGTCTTCCATTGTACATTGTACAAGTTAATCATCAAAATGTTGACCTTGAATGGTGGTTTTAGGAGACAAAAAAACCAAACCTGAAGTTAGAGAGGCTGTTTCTTAAGTTATTTTCAGCCTTGACTTTGACTCCATATTATTTCATTAAATTATAGGGGGCTACATATGAACTAAATATTATAGTTATTCAAATGTTGCAACAGAGTAGGCTAGTTTTTTACCAATGGCCTAAACATAAGCACAGTTTAAAACTATTAAATTCAGGTTTAGTCTGCCTTATATTAAGTTTGTGTAGGCTTACTTTCAGTTTTATGTATACATTATTTTTAATCTATTCACTAATATTCCTAAGACCTAAAGGTGCGTGATTGTTCTTGTTAACAGTTTTTAAAATTATCTAATGTGCGTAATTAGTTGTTGATACTGGGATGTTGTTAAATTCAAAATAGTAATTTAGTTGTAGTTTATTGGTTAAATTAGAATACAAATGTTCGCAAATATTGTAAATATTCCTACACAATATTAGTCCTAGTAGTTCAATTCAGGAACTAGGCTATTTAATACCTAATAAAAATAAGGTAGTATAAACAACAGACAGCATAGGTTAATCAAACTAATTCATATTGTTATTTTCAATACCTTAGTGAAGTATTGTGTTTGTTCTTTAAAGTGATATATGAAACATAAACTACCATATTTAAGTTGCATATGAAAATATTTAGGCTATATTTAACAATGTTTTCAATATTGGCAATATTTTTTTAATTAAAAAATGTGTAGGCCTACTGTATTTATAAACAGCAGACAGCATAGATTAATAAAATGAATTTATATTGTTAGTTTCAATACCTTAGGGAAGTATTGTTTGTGTTTGGTCTTTAAACTGATATATGAAAAATAAAGTATCATACTTAAGTTGCATATGAAAATGTTTAAGCTATATTTAACAATATTTTCAGTATTGACAGTATTTTTAATTAAAAAATGTGTAGTCCTACTATATTTAGGTAACTATTAACAATTACAAATACTGTAAACTTTCATTATTAATTAAGCTTTTGAACTGTTTTGATTTATTTTTTAATACATTTTCAAATTAGGAACTAGGCCTTGGAGGAAAGAGGGCAAGTACGTGAAGTGGCTAGCCAATTTTTTTCATATTTACATTTTCTTTAAAATCCAATTTTTATTCTGATTAATAAAGTATAAAACAGTTTAAATTTCAGCTTACTTATGCTAATCATACAGAAATTAAAAACTTCTAGGTTTATTAATTTGTTAGGTTATAAATACTTACCCTCTTTAATATTTAAAATTATCTAACAATTCTGACCACAGTTTGGGGGGGGATTTCGAAGTATCGATAGCAGGCACTTTGCTAGAACTAGGACTTGTACATTAGTTTTGGGTCTACTTAGCCTAATTCGGTTGTCTAGCTTAGCATTGTCATGTTAAACCACATCTACCGATCTGAAGTACTACAGATACAATTTTAATTAGTAGTAAAGACCGCACAATGAGAGCAAGCATTTCCCCAGTAAAGTTCAGAAATATCCATCCGTCACAATTCGTTATTTAAAAAAAGATTTAACTTTACCCTTCAACTGACGGTTGTTTAAGCTATTTTTCAAATGCAAAATTTATCTATTCGTCACATACTGTATAACAACAACAAATACCAATAGTTCAATGAACAGTAAACCTAGCAGTATATTCTTAATTAATGTACATATACGACAGCGCTCGTAACTTTTTCCGCCATTTTATCAGGTAACCGTAATAATTACGGAAAATGTTACTGCGCCAACTTCATGGAAATTTTGTGCTTTTTCTTTGAAAAATCTGTCAAAATTATGATAGGTCTTGCTTTTCAGCCAGTATTACAGGAAATAACCAGCAATTATACTCTCAACGTTGAATCAGAACCTGCCATTTTGAAACGGAAGTCGAATGGGAAAATCTTAAGCATACATCTTTCGGGCTTTATACAAGGTACCTTAGTATCAAATTTGTAAAGAATTGGTTACTGCGTTTGTCCAAAACTGCGTACACTCGTTATCGTTAAATCAGAGGTAGCCATCTTGAAACGAAAATCCATCTTGTATGAGGAAAACCTTACATACAAGTCATTCGGGCTTTAGACAAGATACCTCCCTACCAAATTTCAAATCGGTGCAATGCGTTTGGCCAAAACTGAGTAACAAACACACAAACCAAATAAGGAAGAGTCGAGAGGCCTCTCTTCGCTCGGTCAATGAAATACGTTATTTTCGTACTGAAATATATTGTTTATTTTTGCTTATTAACAACACATATACTCGTTTAAAAAGTTGAAACAACAAGAAAAACTGAAGAACTTACTTTACTTCCACTTAGTAAGTTAGTTTAGTTTGGTTAAGAAACTATGGACTCTGCCGTCATTTTGAATTTATTTCTTATAGCCTAATGATACAGATTAATTCACTATTTGTTAAGGTAAGTTATGTTTGCTATCTCATTTTAAAGATCTTTTACGTGGGAATGTGGTCCAATTTTTAAAAATACGGGAGCAAAAAATACAAAATAAAAAAAAACTACGAGAAAAATTAAAATTAACCGATCCTCTTCTCCTACATGGAAGTGACTGTACCATCATAAATCCACATTAATATGCCAATGTGCTGTTTTTACACTAATTTGCACATTACTGATAACAAATACTTTAATACTCGTGAAGGTGTACGAACCATAAAATAACTACTAACACCAACACCCCTGCCCAATGTGCTACCTATGTTCAGTATATACTTACAGGGTCAATCCATTTTCAGGTTCTCCAAAAACAAAATCGGTTTTCCTCTTGGACCATATTCAGACTGACATCCAGGGGTCTGTTTGATAAAATTTTATAAGTATGACAAATATGTCCAAAAACAAGGACGTTTTTATAATTGTTGAGAAGTGTGATAACTATGACTTTAAAAAAAAGTTGTTCAACACCACTGTTTGGAATGGTGTTTCAAAAAGCTTCGTCATTATTTAAAAAACACCTGTTATGTTTAACAGAAAAAATTTTGAAATCATATAGGAGCCTAGCTCATACATAAAACTTAAAATTGTTGACAAAATAGGCATAATCTCTAATTTTGAAAAATGGATGTATGTGTGTAAAAAAAACTTCTTGTAAATATTAATTATTAAAACTTATTACAAAATATGTATGGCGAACTAGGTCATTAATAATACAAATGTAACGTAGGCTATTTTCGATTTTACAATTAAATATTGAAAAATGTCCGTTTCGCATAAGAATTGTTAAAAAAAATTACAAATTGTTGTATTTTTCTGATAATTTGTAATATTTTAGCTGTCACTTCAAAACATTTTTGAAACATCAGACAATTTAAAATTTTCGTGACACAATTGTCACGATTGTTTTGTCATTTTTATGTTGAACTGTAAAATTTTATAGAACAACATAATTGTCATCTGTCATGTCAAGTTTTTAAAACAGGGTTCAGGAGTCCAAAAAAGTAGTTCCGATTCGGATCTCTCTGGGGATAAGCTTGTAGCTAAATATTAAACAATTTGGCCAGTGAAAAACTAACAATTGACTAAACAGTTTCGATCATATTTGACTCTTGGTCTAATCGTCCCATATCTCAAGACCATTTTAAAAATGGGCTTACTTAATAGTGGTTTTATTTTATTTTGACCAAATTATTATGAAGATGCATAAAGCTAGTCAGTGTTACTAAATTTGAAACAAAGTAAAAAAATTAGGCTACTGTTCGGGAGTAAATTGGAAAAAACAAATATACCCCTGAATACCATTGGGTCTGTTTTGTTTTATCGTCTGTTTTAAAATTGGCACACTCACTTACTTGTAAACTTCATTGTAACCAAAGTCGAACCGAATTTGGGAAAGTAAGGGAATGTTTTGAATTTTTTTTGAACGTATGAATCGGATTTTTGTAGAAATAATCGAAAATTTTTGTGAATGTTTTTGCAGCATTTGTTTTGATAGCCTATAATATCACATAGGAGGGGGCCTCCTAATGTGTGAAGTTAAAAATAATAATAAATGCTGTGTAAATGTTTTAGTAGAAATTATATGTATGAATCAATTAAATGCATTAGTTTTACTTTTTTAGTAATTTTTGCTGAAAATAGAGCAAAGTCATCATGGTAAGACTCAGACCAGAGACCTTAAGAATGAGTGCTGATTCTGTCCTCTTCACGAGATTATGTTTTCAGTGGTCGTTAAAAATGTTACGTGTATAATGGTTTAGGACAATTGCGGTCACCATTTTTGTCCAGCCTAATTTGATCCAAACTTAGCTTAAATATCGATAGCTTGGACAAGTTCACTACACAGCGAAATCCGTTCAAACAGTTTCAGAATAGCGGACATTTCAAATCTTAAAAATTCCCAACTTTTTTTGTCTTAAGTACTTTTTTTTGTTGAATTGTCCTGGTTTAGAACAATTGCGGGAACCATTTTTGTCCAGCCTAATTTGATTAAAACTTAGCTTAAATATCGATAGCTTGGACAAGTTCACTACACAGCGAAATCCGTTCAAACGGTTTCAGAATAGCGGTCATTTCAAATTTTAAAAATTCCCAACTTTTTTTGTCTTAAGTACATTTTTTTTGAAAATCACATTTCACCATTGTAATAAGCGTAAAAATCTGTACGAATAAGCATTCTGAATTTTTAAATTCCGTTGAAAATACGAAAATTAACCTGACAATAGCCATAGTTAATTTTCATATCTTTTTATTTAATTTGAAAGTTTAAAATGTAGCCTAATTTTTGTAGGTTTTGATTATAGTGAGATAAGATTTTTTTAAACGTTCATGATAAAAATTATAGTAGGAAATTCGCTCCCATCACGTCAGCGAGACAGCTGCGCGGCGTGATAATTATATGATTTAGGCCTGACGTCTGTTTTGTGCCAGTCGCAGTAATGAAGAGATCGATAACATCGGTAATAATCAGATTCGAACCTGCTCGTTATCCTGTCCACAGCTTTACAGTCAGCTGTGAAGGTGGTTGTCTTAAACTACAGTAACCGTTAAACGGCGCTAAAACAACGGTTCTTATTTCCATACCTAATTGAATATATTTCTTGCCTTCGATACAATAAAGTACAGTAAGCCATTTCCCTGAACGGAGCGCCTACTGAGTATAATAAGGGGGACAATTGGTCTAGCCGCGAGACTCATCCTCAGGGTCCCGGGGTCACCTTCACTTATCTTTTTGGAGTTGTGATGTTTCGGTACCTAACAAATAATATGATGTGTGCTTTGTCATGATTTTATAAACACAGGATACTGTGAAAGAAACTACTATAGTGTGTTCACGAAAGAATACACCTGAATTTAACACGTTATAGCGTTCCAATCGGTTATTTTACAGAAATTTCAGATACACCAAATTAAAGCGCGTTCTTTTTGTCTGTAAATCTATGTTAATTCCGTTAATATATTTTAAAACGTCGATTTTATATATCAATAAATTTACCGGAAAACATAATTTTCACACAGTTTTCCTACTACTAGCTACTTTGAAGGTTCATAACTTTGTCAACTTTTACTCCACAACATTTCTGTTCTAGTATGTTATGGTATGGACATTTGTTAATGTTTCTGCCTAATTTGACCAACTTTTGATAAGAATTGAAATTATGGTGAATTTTTTTTTAAATGTGCTAATTGTGTTACCAGCAATTTTATTGAAATATTTTTAACAGACGTCTGTAATTGTGTAACAGTATTATCAATTCAATCAAATTTATAATTATTTTTAATTAGTATACGTTAATTTAATTTAATATTAATATTAATGAAGGGCACCGAATTATTACTATATGTATTGTTTTTGTATAGTAATATAATATTAATGAAAGTTAATGTTTCCAATTCCTTTATCAGTTGCACTTTGTAACTACGCCCTATGCCCGCACGCACTTTCCCAAAGTGCCGTTATCAATACAGCGTACACAGCCTTATCTTTAACAACGATTGTTTTCTTATTTGTACCAATAAAGTCATTGTCTTTATGTTTACTGCCGTCTATCTTGTAGTGTCATTGTGTACACTACTGATATGCCTAACGGTTACCGCCAAAAGGATATCACTGGGAAAATCAGTGACGTGCAGATTTTTTCCTCGAAGAAACGCTTTCCGTGCTGCGGTTTTGAATTAAAATCACGGTAAATTATAAATAATCTGTCTAGCTGATGTGATAGAAGTTTATTTTAAATAATATTTTTATGCGCTTTTTTGAATATCCTCTATATTATCATAAACAATATTAAATCTTATGATGACATTAAAAATGCGATAATATATCCTTACCACTGCCAAGTTTTAAAATTAAAAATGTTAATTAATGCAGATTTTATAGCCTATTACGACGGCGTAATCGTATATATTTATGTATATTCAGTGGCGTATGATAAGTTGAATATGCAGGATACCTCATTTTGTTTTTGGTGTTACTCTACCATATTTAAAATATACATATAGGCCCAATTATTGAAATTTAGAAATAAATAAACGAGTTTATCTTGAATTTCTTACAAAAAATGATAGTAAAATATTAACGATTGAGACATTTCAACAAACTACAGATGGATCTAAAAAAGTGGTCTAAAAACTAATACCGTTATGATTATCTAATTTAGTCTGTTTAATTTGTTTTCATACTAATTAAAAGAACAATGCATAAGTACAGAAGAAGGCTGATCACGTCTACCGTCACGAAGTATTTAAGATTAGGGTCTAAATAAAAAATAGTATTTTTAAAAATAAAATATACTGTATAAACTAAAATAACTAAATTACTAAGTGTAATGTAAAGTACTAAAATTAAACAATATACCAGCATGGCACATACACTAAGTCCATCAGCGAGGCACAAACATAAATAGTTTACGTGCATTTTTACGCTAGCTAGCTATTCACAAAGCGAAGACTTGCTCTGTTTAAACGTCATGTCAGGGCTTAGTACTAACTCATTTTCTATTGTTGTTGTTTTGTCGTCAGTTAATGTTGGAGAAAGTCTTCGCTTCTGTCTGCGAAGACATGTAAAGCGATTGCGGTAAAATAGGAGCTATTTTGCTGCAGTGGATACCTCTTAAAAACAGTATTAATTTTACATTCAAAGTAACGACGAATATGTGTAAGTTTATATGGTTGAGCTTTAAAATGTACGTTGATCTTTTTGTTATCAATACTATGGCTTCGCAGCTAGACTAGCAAGTCTAGAAAATAAGCCACTGAAAACAAACGCGCGCGTTTATAACACAGTAGTTGGAGTATTACTTGTTCACTAGCAGTGTATTGTGTATTCTGTAACAGAACCATAGGCCTTGCATTGCAAAGGTATCATCTTGCATCGATTTGCCAGGCTTCATAAGTCTATTCAGCTCTGACCTTACCTGCACGGTAAGACCCAAAGCCGGAGAGCAAATTCGCAGTTTGAGTTCGATTTTATTCAGACTTGGCGCGATTTATCGATTTTGATAATAGCTTGTACGAGTTCGTTAACCTGCAACACAGTTTCAAAATGGCGGCCATTTCGAGTCATAACTTTTGTCTTAAATATTTTTTGGAAATCTGTTTGTACCGTTGTAATCGGCGTTAAAAACGGCATAAAAATTTTAATTTGACAAGTCTCAAAAAATAGCTTCCATCACGTCCGCGAGACAGCCTGCATATCGCGATTATTTAAAAACGTCCCTTGTTTTCCTTTAGGCTACAATTTTAATAACCAACAGTAGTGTTTTGAAATGTTTTGTTTTTTCCCGAAAACACCAGTTTTGTTTTTTCAAACTAGGTTTTATCTATTTTAATCAAAACTGTTTGCTCTTTCAGAAAAAAAACAATGATTGGAAAGTTCGCGAAATGTAATTTTCTGCCTATGAATTACCATATATATATATATATATATATATATATATATATATATATATATATATATATATATATATATATATATATTTTTTTTTTTTTTTTTTTTTTTTTTGACAACGTAGACAAATTATTTTCTTTAGTGGTTTTCTACTTCGTAGAGCGTGTACTTTTACAAAGAAGGTTGTTTAGACACTGAGTACCAAACCATTCTGTATATTTAAAACATAAAGCGAAGCACAGGTATTCAGGTAAACTGTATTTGCTTAAAGTCAAACTATCGAGTAGAATCGAGACGGCAGTGTAAATGTGAAAGTCAGGAGATAGAAAAAAAGATTACGTGCGCAGAAAATATCGAAATGCTATTGCCAACTTTCCAAAGCGAAAGAAAGAGTAAGAAGAAAAAAAGTTGAAATTAGGCCGTCTGATATGAATGGAGCATATTGTAACGGCTGGTAGATGCGGTCTGTGCTCTGTGTGTGGTCACGGGTAGAGCGGCAAATAAAAATATAAATAATGGCCACAGATTAGTTCACTTTCACTGTACACACAGGTGGATCTGTTCGTGAAAGTCGCGGGTCGTGCACTTCTGCCGGCACTTTTTGGCAACAATTCCGCGCACGGTTCTGCCAACTTGTGGGAAAAAATTCTAAACAAAGAACAGTCGGAATTGTAAGCGAAATTTACATGGATTCATTTTATATGGTCACGTTTAGTTTTGTAGACATTTTACAGCTTGTACGTAAATCTTTGTTGTATGTCTTTATTTGGACCCATTTAAGTGTGTTTCTTCCTGAATTTAGGCTACCGTATTTATTATATATAGATCTACGCAGATCTCTAATTCATTTTTGCTTAGACACATTATATTTAAGCGAGTTTCTGTCTGAATTTAGGCTACCATATGTATAGGCCTACTTAGATATCTGTAATTTATTTTTACTTCCTTATATTTAAGCGTTTTCCTTATATTCATTTTATACTTATATTTAAGCGAGTTTCTTCCAGAATTTAGGCTGCCGTATTTATCAGATATAGGCCTACGCAGATCTCTTCAATATATTTTTGCTTAGACACATTATATTTAAGGGAGTTTATTTCTAAATTTAAGCTACCATATATGCGTACGCAGATCTCTGTAATTCATTTTTACTTAGACACAATATATTTTAAACAAGTTTCTTTTTAAAATTAGGCTTACTACTAAAACTATTGCGTTCAGAAATAACAACAGCATTATATTAGACACATTCTTTCTGAATTTATGCTACCATATATGCGTACACTGATCTCTGTAATACATTTTTGCTTAGCTACATTATATTTAAGCGAGTTTTATTTCTGAATTTGTGCTACAATATGCGTACGGTGATCTCTGTAATACATTTTTTACTTAGACACAATATATTTAAGCGAGTTTCTTTTTAAAATTAGGCTTACTACTAAAACTATTGCGTTCTGAAATAACAACAATAATTAATACAATAAGAGAAAACTAACCAAAGTTTAAGTTAGCTTGTTCGTTATCTAGTAAAAAATCCTTTCGTTCTTTTCAAAATGTCTACCGTATTTTACACGTTTTTGAAAACTTGATTCGGTTTAAAAATTTGCTCAGTAGCCTATTATTAGTGCATTTCGAATGGGATCAGTTGTTGCGGCCATTTTGAAAACCCCAGATCCGGAACTTAAAAATAAGGGCCGATTTTAACCCATATCTAGAGAATTTTTTTTGTGATCGTTAAATTGTAGTGTGTGTGTGTGTGTGTGTTTGGTCTATTTAATTCAAACATAAAACTTGATTTGGGTAATAGCTTGTAACAGGTCTATTGACATTGACCAACACAATCCGTCCAACAGTTTCGAAATAACGGCCATTTTAAATCTTAAAAAACAAACCGTAACCTTTTTATGTTTCACTTTTTTGAAAATCTGATTTCACCGTCGAAATCAGCGATAAAATCTGCATAAATCAGTGTTTTCGTTTTCATTTGAATATTTTTTAATGTAGATTTTAACGCTGCTTACGATGAAATCGTATTTTAAAACACGTTTTTAGTAGATATTAAAAAAACCGCTTCTATCACGTCAGCGAGACACTGCGTGGCGCGATTTATTAAATTTAAACCGAAAACATTTGACCTAAAATGAAATGCCAAATGTGTGAGTTAAAAAAAATATATAAAATTCTAGTACCGCCCGCAAGGATTCTAGTATATTTTTTGAGTGCTACTTTTTTATAAACTTTCCATGAAAACTGCTTTTCAAATTGTTAAAACAGATATTTTAGTTTTTTGTTGTGTTTTTCGATAAGATGTTTTAAAGTGCAGTTTTACTACTTGGCAACCTCGAGTTGTCGATAAAATTAACTCTAAAACTGAATTTATTAACGTTTTCGAAAGCTTTGAATTATTGCGCTTGTCTGCGTCGCCAGTCCTGCTGTTTAAGTTTATGGCACATCCTCACCTTCTGACAAGAATAATTTATTTTTTGTTTTTTTTACGAAAAATACTTGCACGTTACGTATGATTTTCTATGGGAATAACGAGTTTTTTGTGACGTCGTAAAATGTTTTCTAGAACACGTGTTAAGAGGTCTTAAAGTACTTTTATACGATTTTGACGAAATTTTGTCTAATATTAAAGGAGCATTCTGTAGATACGTATACTTGTATGGCCTTTTAAGGTATAACTTTGGCGTATAACATTTTTGGGCTGAAAAAAAAACGATCTTTCAGGTTTCGTCTTTGTCAAAATTAGTTTTAATTAGAAAAACGCAAATAACATAAACCATTTGAATGAACATTTATCTAAAAATATAACATTTTTTTCATTTTACGTTTCGATCGACCTGCTACTTTTCGCTAATAGCCATTTCAATGTTTTTTGTTTCAGTGGCGATATTTCGCTTCCCATATGAGAAACTTTTTATAATTGTATTGTATATTTTGTGTTATTTATTTTCGATATAAGTTGATCTCATATAACGCTGTTCAGTATTCTTATTGCTCTTCTTTCTAAGGTGTTTCGTTTTTTTATCGCTGTGTCCATCACCTGTGTTTGTCATTCCCAAATACTTGTAATATACACCTTTTGATTTTTGTGTTGTGTTCCAATAGAAGATTCCTGCTCTGCCCACCAATGTACGTGTACTCCGTGTTGTTTAGATTTATCTCAAGTCCCTAGATATCATATTACTCTATTACTTTTCTACTCATGTATTCTAGATCCTCATAATCCTGCGCTATAACTATTTGGTCATCTGCAAAGCAGAGGGTGTATAAGGCGTTGTCGTTTAATAGTGAACTCATTCTTTCACACTTAACCAAGATATAGAAAATACTAGCAATAAAAATTACTTCATTAACGTTTGGACTAGAGAAGTTGAAATGATTATGCGCATGCGCAGATCATTCATAATCGGAGTAACTATTGCACAGTAGGGATTAGCATTTCTGCTATTTTTACAAAATATCAACGAACTGTTTGTTGGAAAAAAATAACTGTTTGGAAAAACAATTGGAAAAAACAGGTTTAGAAAACTGAAACTCGAAATTGTATTAGCAGCTAAAACATAAGCACAAACGTTCAGTTTTCTAAGACTACTTTTTCATTCCCATTACCACCATGTCCTAACTGTTTTTGGGTATAAAGCATTTAGAAAAAAATAATTCTTATACGTGTAGTAATAATTAAATTACATTCTCGAAACGTAATATATATGTATGCAATTTTATATTTATAAAATGCAATGAATTCCTAATAGAAGCATTCTTTTTTTTACTTAAAAATTAAATAGTCTTTTGCATATTTACTGAAATGCAAACAATTTAGAATATTTTTAGTTGATTAAAAAATATTTATGATTGATAATAAATATAAAAAATACGTTTAAATAAAATTAGGGTATGTATTTACAAAATGTGAGATGTTACTGTCATATTTTTATTTGGGAAAAAGTAGGTTTTCACTTTTCAACACTGAAAAAAGTAACCTTAGTAAGTACAGTATAGTAATAAGAACATAGGCAAAATGTGTTTAAATAAAATTAGCACAAAAATTATAGTTACAAAATTATAGGTTATTAATATTAGGTTATTATAGGTTGTTATAAATGTTCTTTCAAATTAGTCACACTGGATTTATAAGATAAGGCTTGTTTACATATATTGCAAAAAGCCTTTTCATTCTCAGCCTTAAAAAAATAGTTCCAAATTATACTTCTTTGACGGTTACCCATAATTTTAAAACATATGACACTAAAAGATTTGATTGTGTTCAGATGTAGCCTATATTTCGCAAAATTTTAAAAAAGTACTAAAATAACCTAAAATTATTCAAGATATATACAAGAGATAGAAAATGTGAATTTTAAAAAGTCCACACATCCAATAAATAATTAAAAACTATGCACTTAATTCTAAAAACATAAAAAAAGTGAAAGAAAACTCAAAATTGTCCACTAAATATTTTTAAAATTCTAAACACAAAGTAAACTACGGAGAAAAACTAATATAAAACACAATTATGACTGATTTTACAGTTTAAAAAATGTTTGAACAACAAATTTTACATTTAAAACTTTCAAACAACTCGCAACAAAATAGAGATAAACGTTGACAACGCCCAAAACAGTTTTTACTTCACTACAAGCAACAAGAAACTTTGAAATAAAGGGAAAAAGCATAAAAGCAGGTTGAAGAAAAGCATCAGGAAAACAGTTAGCAGAAAAACAGCAGGAAAAAGTTTTAGCGCTTGCGGCAACGTTTGAATAGAACATGGGTGTTTGAGAAGTGCCAACAGCTGCTCCTTGTTTAACCAATCACAAACCAGTCCAAATCAAACTGCTTGTTTCCGTTTGGAAAAGCAGTTTGTTTTTCGTTTATTGAATAGCATTTTTTTTAACAGTTTGGTATTTTCTTACCCACCTCTATTGCACAGTGACCTTTGTAGATCTGTTGTGCCCCTTTCCGTATTCCTGAGAAGCACAGTTACAGCGCCTTCTCTAGTCCTAGCCTCTTCATGAAGTATAGACATGTTATTTCGTGTGGTGTATCATTTAAAAATACCCGTGTGAATACGAATATGCTAATGAAATTGAAGAACTGAAGGTTTTTGGGCTCTTACAGTGTTTGAATTTTTAGCTTGAATCTGAATAAGAACATTTTTAAAGGGCTAAAAAACATTATTTTTTTGAGTTTTTGATTTGAATTTGAATAGTTCATGTGGGGTATCAAATAATTTGGAAATCTCCCGTTGAATCCAAATATATTGTTAAAATTGTAGCCTACTTTATTCTAGGTTTTGATGGGCTGATAGAACTTCTAAGAAGTAAACCCATTTCGTAAAATATCTTGCTTAGAATTTGTTTTGCTTCACTTAGATTAGATTAAATTCAAACTAGAGGAAGGGATAATACAACCCCAAGCACTGCGGTCAACTGACTGACCTATTGTGCAACCAAACGTCTTGAGCAGATTGATGCCCTTGGTAAGTTCCAACAACCCACTGACTAGCTCATCCTGCTGAAGGTCCCTAGGGTTTTGGAAACGAAAAACCCTAGCCTCGTACCAGTAAGAGCTTCACAATCAATGATTATGTGTCCTGCAGTTCCCTCATCTTTCCTGCACAACCTACACACGGTTTCTCTGTGGTACATACCATTTGCGTCACTTGCTTCACTTACAAATCGCCATGTGTTTATGTAGCGTATACCACATAAATAGACTTTATATAGAATTTTTAATGAACGCTCAAAAAGTGACCCAGAGGTCATTTCAAAGTCCCGGGTTCGGGGGTTACCATAATTGCCGCGCAGACAGCTCGTATTCAGATATATATAATTCACTGAAAACAAATTTTCGATTTTCATAAATAACTTTTGCCGTATAAAAATAACCGGGCACAAATCTTAATTTAACTCGATGACGAATCTTAAGTACGCCATAATGTTGACATTAATTCTCGTTTAACATAAAATAAACGTTGACGCGATAACACGATTGACCTTACAGCCGATCTTCGGAATTCTTCCCGTTGTCCAAAACACATTTAATGCAAATACTGCGGACATTTGTATTGGTTAAACATGCCAACGGTATTTAGTTGATTAGTTGTGTCTTATCTTGATGACATTGGCAATACGAGTGAATCTATTTCCACGGGATGAGTCAGTGCACATGTCGTCGAATGTTGACTTCGGTATAAATATAACCGAGACAGTCTGGACGATTCGCGATGGCATCATGTGATAAACATTCGAGACAGTTTGTCATACGCGTTAAGTCCTAATAACCGTTATCTAATAATAAATGGCGCTTAAAGATTACACGAGTTTCTCCCGTTGAATTATTTTCCGCGAGAAAAATCTATTGAAATGGCATTGATAGATGCCGCCATTATAAATAACTTTTTCGTTTTAAACTTCTGTATTAATCGCGGCACGCAGCTGTCTCGCTGACGTGATAGAAGCGAAGTTCCAAAAGTATTTTTCTCTGCCTTAACCCACCTTTGAAACTCTGATTTCCCCCCACCATAATCAGCAGTAAAATCTGCGTGAGTTAGCGTTTTAAACTTTCAGATTACATAATACGAAATAAACCCTGCCGCCGTCAAAAAAATCTTAATTTCAACGAATTTTGAAAATTCACAACGGTAATTCTTCGCCGTCTATAACGCAGCTATAGATAGTGAAATCAGATTTTCAGAAATATTAGACAAAATAGTTATAAGATTTGAAATGACCGCCATTTTGAAACTGTTGAACGAACTTGCCCAAAATATTACCGTAATCGATTTGTGTGCTAAGTTTGAATCAAATGGGACCAAAATTGCGAACATGAGTGCTAACACACACACACACACACACACACACACACACACACACACACACACACACACACACACACACACACACACACACACACACACAAATTTCAACGACCCTAATTGAAATGCAGTGAAGGTTTAACGACCCTGAACTTTGACACGAGCGCCGTACGTGTCAGTTTTGAGGGGGTCGTTAAAAATTATTACTGTATATCCGATTTGATTCAAAGTTGACACAAAAATCGTTTTTGTACAAGTCCGTTTGTTGCTGCATAAATTATTGTTTTGAATTTCGAATATCCTTTGAAATTGAATTTGACGGCTGTCAGGGTTCATTTTCGTAATTCCAATGTAATTTTGAAGTGTAAAATGCTGATGTATGCAGATTGGAATGCTGATTGTGATGGTGAAATTAGAATTTCAAAAAAAAGGGTGAGTAAACAGAAATTAGGTTTGGAGAATCGCTTGAGTTATGTCAGCGAGAGAGCTGCGTGCTGTGTTTATTATAGATTATCGCATGCTACGTTTGCAAATGTGGCTAGGAACTAAACGACGCTGTGTCGCCATTACCGGGTACTGTATGGTTTCTTAGAAATAGCAGAAGTGTGCACGTGGCCAAAGTAGACATGAGTCATTGTGCTGAATAAGACGCATGGGGATTCCGGGTGTTACAATTACTGAACAAAACTACCAATGAATTAACGTTTCTGACAGAATAATCTGTTTGTAGTAACACGCATAACCTGTTAGATCTGCTTATATCACTCAGTATGTGATTAAATTGTGCACATCATTGCATAAACTTCCTCTCATTTTTATTTGCCTAATTTCTCAAAAATTTGATTTTTGTTTAAAATTGTAATTTTTACGTGATGTGTGGATGAATAAATTTGTACGGTTACCATTGCACTGCGACCTTTGTAAATCGATCTCTTTTTTCCCGAGATGCTCAGTGTAGGATTTGGAAAGGTGGGTAACTCCCCCCTTCTAATTGGCAGTTTTCTTGTTCCTTAATGAGTTGATTGCATATGCTTGCAGCAATTCCCTTTCAGTTTTTCTTTGTCCTAACACTTATTACTGGGTTTTTCTCCTTTTGGCCAGATTTTTGTCGTGAGCGAGATCCTACTCATTCTGATTTACAGTCTAGCTCGTGGCGACACCCACAAATAGCTAGCGAAATGAGATACGCCCACACAGAGCCCCGTATGAATGGATAAATTTAAGTTAAACTGGAATTACCACAGGGCTCCGTTTGATACACAATTAGGCCAGTTTCATTCACTCCATCAGCATGAATCGCTTTAAACCTTATACGTCTGCATTAGCCCAAGTGTGCACAATAGTCGGACGTTAAACACCAATAATAATAATAAATGTTATACAGTTAGCCAGGTTATGTGGAGTAGTGGCGTGGGGCTGCAGCTGCCTCCGCCGAACAGTCTGTATCTAAACACATCGCTGGAGAATAAACGTTAAACGTTTTCGTTTAGATGAATGTATGTTTTGTCTGTCTAGAAATAAGGAACATTTTTATACTAGATAAAGGAAAAAATCGAAAACTGACTTAACTGCAATCCAATCAGAATATAGAATGTAAACATTTTTTTAAAGTCTTCAAATGTAAGCATATTGATATTTTTCATATTCTTTTGTTCTCTATAAGGACATTTTGGTGTACAAGAAATTAACAAAAGTATTTTAACTTTGCTTTGTGGAATTTATAACGCGACTTATTAATTTATAACAGAATATTAATATTGTTTTTCTTCTTTATTCACAGATTAAGTGCTTTTGCATTTATGAAAGCTAAAAAGTATTTTGACACACCCTGTGCATTTAGTATATATAAAATTAATTTGATTCTAACGCTTTTTATTTTGTCTTTAAGTTCGTTGAATAGTCTAGGTAAAACGGTTGACTTAGGTTGAACATAAAACACTACTATTATAATAAATAACCTTCCAACCTTCGATAACAATGCCCAATTAGCTGCAGTGTTAAGCTCGAACAAAGCGGTTAACATGCCTTATCAGCTCTTGGGTGCATCATGCATGAAGTTGTTGGGAAAATTATGTTTCTTTCTGTTCGTATTGTACGATAAGCACTATTGCATAAGCTGTTGTACGCAGTAAGTTTAAAAAAAAATACTTCCGTACGTAAATATTTGAAAAATTGGTAAAACGCCTACGTAATTTAAAACTTTATACTCCACTCCTTTCTAAGGATAGCATCCATTTTCTTCTTCCAGTTCTTGAAAAAGTCTTTCTAAGTAAACTATAAATAATCACGGCACGCACCTGTCTTGCTCACGTGATAGAAGCGATTTTCCAAAAAATATTCTTTATCTTACCATTTTTTGAAATTCTGAAATGCTGCTGTATATTGGCAGAATCTATATGGTTTGCCTAAATTGTTGTTATTATTCGATCATTATTATGTTTTCATAGATCATTTGCTTTATGCAGTAAAATCTCTCTATTGCGAATCTCTTTATAACGAAAATCTCTACAGGAAAATGTGTTTGTCCCTTCCCATTCCAAATAGTAAATTCATATATTGTAACTTTCTTTATTGAGGCCAACAAAATTCCAGGAATGCCTCTATAGCAGCGAAACACGTGCACTTTCTACTCTTCTACCCTACCCCGCAGGCGGGTTCAGACTAGCTGCACCTATCGAAAGGATTTAGACGTCCCTCACGGTACCCGAGTCTAACACACACTTACACTTACGACTTGACATTTTACACTCATTAGGGAGCCTTAATGTGCTTTTCGCCTTAAAATAACAACAACAAAAATCTTCTACCCTATTTCTAAATATACCGATACGTAATTCGAATGTTAAAAGCAGTGCGTAGTGCGTCAACTGAATCCAGTGTTTTGTGACTTGTACACTTTATAATACAGTATGTAATGGCGTCTAAACGGAAAATTTTATCGTTAGGTTAAAAGGTTAGAGTTGTGCGTGAGTTAGAGGAAGGTATGAAGCAAGTAAATGTTCGCCGAAATTGTTGATTTAGCTAGTTCTTCTGTTGGCACGATATTGAAAAATAAAAGTAAAATAATGAAGGCCTACAATGAAGGGAATAGCTTCAAGAAAATTCGAAAACCAGAATTTGAAAGAATCGATGAAGCGGTTCTGCAATAGTTTCGACAATATATTGCCTTTTTCTCACAAGTACAGTATTTTATTCATGTAGTATTACTTAATAAATATTGTTTTTTAAAAACGGTACGCTATATAGTTTTATTTCGTTAAACTTTACCTTCAATACTTCAAATAAAAACAAGTTTTGCTCTCTCCATAGCGGTGAAAAATGACGTTCTCTTTAATGCCACTGTAAAGAGATTTAACTGTATATAGTTTGTTCGTTCTAACATAACCTCAAAATGCTTCACTCGTGTGAAAATACTGTAGCGAAGCCCGGATGTGCAGTTAGTTTAAAACAACTACGTGGGTTGTGTTAGGTTATGATGTAAACTAAATAAACGTAAGTACAGTATATTCAAACTGATTGTTCTTGATTTTATGTCTAGTTACATAATCACACATCGTGTGGCCCAACTTCCTGCGTATTACAATTAATTATACAGTCTGTATTTGGCCCGCGATCATATCGTTGTTGATGCCACACCGGTTGAAATTTGTAACTATTTATATTGTTCATCAGATTGACCTATATTTTGAAAAGCAGCAAGGCCCATATTTGGCTCGAGAACACAGTCTTAATAAAGCCCTCTGAAAGTGATGTTATCAAAATGACCTACAAGCTAAACACTAATAAACATTCTGTTTTGTTTTTCTACAAAAACTTTTTCGTTTATATTATACAGGTGTTTGAAAAATGCGCAATTTTTTTCTAGTTTTATGCGCAAATTTAATGGTGACATTAATGAAAAACTACATAATCGAGTACATACAATAAAAGAGAATACCTTCAAGTTGTTTTTAATGTCAGTAAACTTCAACGTGAGATCCATTTGTTGCCCTACACACGTCGAGACGATATTCCCCTTCTCGCCAGGAAGCAGGTGTAACTGTCTCAACCGCCGTGATGATTCTTTCCCGAAAATGGTTGCTGTCACGGATCTTTTCAGCGTACACATTTTTTGTATCCCCAAAAGAAAAAGTCAAGAGGGGTTAAGTGCGGGCTTCGTGATGGCCAAGAGATTGAGCCAGCCCTGCTTATCCACCTTCTCCGCGCACACGGTTACTGTAATGATGTGGGGCACCATCTTGTTGGAATGGTCCTTTTTCCACCTCAATATCTTCCACTTGGGGAACGACATACTCTGTCAACATGTCACAGAATACGTCCCCGTTTATTGTTCTTTCTACAAAAGTGAAAGGATCAATCGATTCCATCAAACCGCGCCAGACATTAAGTTTTGGAGAGTCACGTTGAAACTGAATAACGACATGTGGTGACTCTGCCCCTCCCAAATTCTGCAGTTATGAAGATTAACTGTCCCACTCACATGAAATGTTGCCTCATCAGAAAACAGAATATTTTTCAAAAAAATATTATTTTCATCAATTCTATTTAGAAAGTTAACAGCAAACTGCAATCTTTTGTTTTTTATCAGCAGGTTTAATTTTATGTTACAGTTGTAATGTAGGCACGAAAATTAAGTCTTTTACGTATCTCATCGTACAAAGTACCTTAAGGCACTCCTAATTGTAGACTAAGTCTGGCCAGTGACTTCTTTGGGCTCCGAACACACGAAACACGAATCTGTTCAACAGTAGCTTCAGAAGTTCTCGGTCTACCTGGCAACTTCGCTTTTAAAACTGCAGGTTTCATTGAAAGACTTCAACCAGTAACGGATAGTTTTTGCTGTAGGTGGTTCACCACCAAACTCACGTCTAAAATTACGTTGTACTTTTGTAACAGACTCATTTTGCGCAAACTAAGTAGCACACTGAGCGTTTTGTTGCGGAGTAGCTATTGCACTGCACTTAACGCCTGAACTGAGCGCTGTCGCTGTTATTCCCAAGGTCACGCAAGCCTGCCAATGGCAGGAACTGAATTCTTAGTTTTACGTGAGCAAAACTTGGACAGTTGATGAATTAAATACCACAAACTAGAATAGTGTATCACTTTGAACAGATTCTAGGACACGTTAAAACTAGGGAATTCTTTTTCCAACACCCTGTACTTACTTAATGCGTGCAGCAGTAGCTATTTATTATAAGCTAAAATTTGAACCACAGTCTGGTGGTAAATTTAACCGCGATGCATAGTTCAAAGTTATAAATTATTTTCAGTAAAAACCGTTCTTTGATCGGACTAAGCCTGTTGCTTGAGTCGGTTGTGCTGTTTTAAAATTCAATCCATGCCGGACTGAATCCATGAATCTCGAGCTTTCGATAACAAATTGCGATAAACGTCGGGCAATAAAAACGACAAAACGGCGCTAAATAAATCGAGCGTAACGAGTAACGTGTGTATAACGAACGCAGGTACGCGGTGTCGATGTGCGACTAATGGAAGAATCCTTTTGGAATTCGGTTTGGAAATAATTAATCATAAATAATTGTAAGACAGAACCGCGGCCAAACCTGTTCCGCGCCTGCGCAGCGCCTGCCCCGTGATGAATATAAATAAGAGGCCACTTTCATGTGCGGCGATTAGAAACGTTTTGGTACAAACAAAATTATCTTTAATGTCGGGACAAGTTTCGGTTGCCTAACTTTATCTTAAACTGTGGTTAGATTTTAATAATAAGTGGAGCAACCGTGTTGCATAATCACGCCACGCCGCGGAAAACTGAATTAGCGATGAGCATCGACAGTCTATGTTCGATCTTTCACATCGATGTTTTTAGATGTTTAATTGCTTGGTATCAATATGACGTTTTTTCACGTTTTTAAAGTGAAAATTGTCAAGAAAAAAGTATTGCGACTGAACGAATTATTATTATTGAACGAACATTTGTTGCAGTTACTCCCTTTCCTCTTAGGGATCACATCAGTGTTTATTTCACTTTCACCCTGGTTACCAACAGAACACCCTCGCTTTCCCGAAATTCAATGTATTTTGTTCTGTGTCTTAGTATCATCGGTGGATTTTATCGATGCTCATCCGTAAACGGAATTACAAAAAGCTCACTGGTATTGAGAAGTAGTCAACTGGGTTTATAGTTCAGATTTAGAACAGAGGATCATGTGCTGTATTTCCTATGCTGTGTTGCCAAATAATACATACTACTTCTGTCATAGATGGTATTAGCATCGTTCACTAAATTTAAAAAAACCGCTTACTGTTGGAGCGAACACTAGTAAACACATTTTGTCGAACTGTAGTAGCGTGTAGAAAATTAGTAGGACGGTTAGATATGCGCTGTTGCCACGTATAAAACTGGCAAAGGGACGACTGTGGAGTTGACCGCACCACTTTAATACTGCATTTTAAAATTTTTATGGTTTGTTCCGTAAAACTAACACCACAGGAGGGAATTTAAAGTTACAGACGTGACAAAGTTAAGAGGGTAGGTCGACAGTCGCTTGCTTTACTGCACGAACTGGCAACTCTGAGCTCACAATGTTGCCTAATTTAAGCGCCAACCTTTGCTTTTCGTCTCGAACTATAATTATTTTTGTGTCTAAATTTAAACTAATTTTATTAAACATAATGTGTTATCATTGTACTATAAAAACAAAGATGGCTACTTAAATAGAATATTACGGTTGAAAAAATAATATGAATACAGGACTAGCACATAGAGAAACGTAGTGGAGAATCCCGCTATGCTTCACGCTTTCTTAAGCGCCGCTCGACCCATGCTTAAAGCAAAAAAGTAATTTTTATGAAAAGAAAAGTTTAAACAGAAACCCCCACTGACGAAACTTCGCGAAGTGAAAAACGAAGGTATCCTCGCTTCCTGAAAAAATCACTACACTAGATAATCTGTTTTACTTATACAAAGGGGCTAATTTTTAAATTATACTTATACTGAGAACATGAGCGTGCTAAAACACGTACACACACACACACACACACACACACACAAAGTTCATTTTCTAATGGAAATTAACTAATAATCCCTGTCTTCTACAGTTTACAGTTTTTTTCAAAATAAAACTAAACTTTTTGCGCTGAAAATGGTGGCTATAACAGTAAACTGAATGTAGACGTCGATTCCAGAACATTACTTCCAAAGTTTGCAGTTAGAAATTTAAAAAAAAATTCAAATTCAAAACTGAGAATTACAGATTGTCTAGTTGCTGATAGTTGTGTGCTGCTTAGCACGTGTGAGCGAGAGGTTATTCCCCTTTAGTTGTTTCAGATGTTATTAGACCTGAGAGCCCCGGGTTGGGACCCGGAGGAACACGCCATGCTCGGTGGCCAGCGTCTCACGAAGCTACCACGCGCATGCGTGTTGCCTCACCTATTAGAATAATTAACCGATTAAGTGTACATTGTTCAGCTTAAACGTACAGCTATTCTTATGTAGATATATCGCGGCACGCAGCTGTCTCGCTGACGTATTGAAAGCGAAGCAAGAACAATATTTTTATCTGACACCAATTTCTGAAATTCTTATTCCACCGTCGTAATCAGCATTGAAACCCACTTAAATTTGCATTTCCAACTTTCAAATTATTTATTTTAAATTTAAGCTTTATCTATGTGAAAGTCAAACATAAATAAAGGCATAGTTTTAAGCAACTATAAAGTTTTACAACTCATGACCGTTTTCGATCCTTATGGACCATTTGCAAATGATATATTAAGCTAATGACATTGAATATAAAAGGACTAGAGGTACAGCCACCATTATAAAAAGCGTAGCCTACTCATAATCATAGGCTAAAGTCCAAGTAGTTGTAATATTTGCTGCTACGAACTCTGAAAGTTGCAAGGACAGGCGGGAAGACGTTTGAGGAAATACAGTATTATTTCATATTTAATTGTAGTTAAATATTCTGCCGCAAGATAACAGTAGCAGCGAGCGATCACTCTCTCGTAGGGGTTATCATTCTAGTACGTTTATATTCAGGAACTAGGCTAACAGAATATAGGAGAGGGGGAAGAGGAATGGGGTGGAAACCTAGCGGTAGAAAATCTAACAGAGGTTAATAAAGACCTACGCGTACAATGTATAGTGGTAACTAAGTGACATACAACACAAATGAGGATAAAAAAGTAAAGGAAAAAAGTAATAAATACAGTAGTATTTAAAGTAAAAACAACAATTATTTAAATCAAAAAACTCTGTTGTTTTTTGTTTTTACTATAAATTTCATTCATTATTTTCAAATAACTCTCAATACGGAGAATGTAACGTCGATAAAATCCCACGTATTCTTGAATTTGTGGTAAAGTCTTAAGTGAATTTTACGGAATTTCAAGGCTGTTTTAACAAATCCCGAAAATATGAATTTTATTTTGTTCTGTGTTAAAAAACTGTAATCATTTAAAGCTTTAATTTATTGGAAAGCTTATTGTGGGTAAATTTGTAAGGTCCACTAAAGAATCTTCACAAACATAACGTCAAGAAATCAGATGATCGGTGAATATAAAATAGCATCACCTGCATCTTCGCAGATTTTCTGTTTATAGAGTAGATCTCGAACAGATTTTAAACGGAGCCGAACGGTGACACCAGCTGTAGAGGTTACCGGAGTTCAGTGTGCCAAGGTTCAGATAACAAAACATATTTATTGCCCACTTCTTGCCGGTGTAGTGCTTTTAAAGTCTAGACACCGCATTAGTCGGGACATATCTATACACGTTGCGTTCAGGCTAGTTCAGTAGTGTATAGATAACCGTAGCACGCAGCTGTCTCGCTGACATGTTAGAGGCGAATTTACAAAAGTTTAGAGATAATTTTTGTCACTTATCACCAAGTTCCCACAACAAAAGACGTTTAATTAGTCAATCATACAATTCAACGGTGTATTGTCGTACATGAGCATCGTACTGGGCATTGTAACTATAATTTGTTGCTTATAGCGCATGCACCGCTGAGATTCACTTTACTAATTAGACTTGGCATGTCCTTGTGGAAAACTGTTGTACTTTCTCATTGTACAAAGTAACGTGCACGCAGCTGTCTCGCTGACGCGTTGTAAACGAATTTCCAAAATTAATTTGTTTTACTTCGCCCTTTTTGAAATTCTGATTTCACTTTCATAATCAGCATTAAAATCTGCATCTGTTAGTATTTTAAACTTCCGAATTGCTTTGAAAATACGAAAACGAACCCTGACCGCCGTCGAAAAATTTCGTAGTTTCAACAGATTTTGAAAATTCAGTGCGGTAATTTAGGCAGTTTTTAACAAGACTGCGGTAGACGGGTGAAACAGATTTTTAAAAATATTACTGACAAAGAAGTTAAGAATTTTTAAAGATTTAAATGTAGCCATTTTGAAACTGTTGAAAGAATCTTGCAAGCTGTTGCCATAATCGATTTGTTTTGCTAAGTTTGAATCAAGTGAAACCAAAATTGCAAACACACACATACGCGCACGAGCGCTCACACACACACACACACACACACACACACACACACACACACACACACACACACACACACACACACATTTTAACGACCCCTCCCCTTGAGAAGTGTTATAAAGATCAAGATCAGTGCTCATTTCTAGGTTACTGGTCTGGACCGTACCATGATGACCACTTGAATAGCTCATTTTTCCAATGGAAATTCATTAACAATACTTCAAATCCTTGGGTAGTAACCGAAAAACTACCAAGTCTGGTCCGTTTATGTGTGTTTTACATTGTACTTTTGTTTAGACTGTACATTGGCGCTAATTGTTGACTGTACTGACTCGCAGATTGACGTAGATTTAAACATTATGGGATTTTTTTACCCGCTTTCATAAATAGAATTTCTGCACGTGCAGTGGTTTTGTGTTGGCAGGTTTTCCGTTTTGCTGAATTTAGTTTGAGTTATTCTGTATGTTTACATATAATGTTATTTCAGTATTATCTGCATACGCCATTGTTTGATGTCATCGTAATTTATGAAATTGTCAACATTAAAAAAAATTTACGATTTTCTGTTCGTAAAGCAATCTTTCGTCAGAAGTCCTGTACGATTTTTGATTCTTTCTCAAGCTGTTCCAAAGCGTTCAGTTGAACTTAGAAGCGTTGGTAAATAACCAGCTGAGGATATTTAAAAATACGTCCTTGGGGATCTTCGGTCCGATCAAGTCATCGAGATTAGTCAAATCTTATCACAGATCATGCTAAGAAACCGGAAATGTTTTTTTTTTAATTTTCTACACAAGCTTTGAACGAATTTGCTGGGGTTACTACTGCACTGTGACCTTTGTAGATCTATTGTGCTGCCTTTCTATATTCCTAAGATGTTCAGTTACAACGCCCTGGCCTCTTCATAAAGTCTAGGATTTGGATAGGATTCAAGGTGATTTACCAGTTCATTATTGAGGTGCTTGCAGATATTTGCTTAGCTAATTCCCTTTCCGTTTTCCTTTCTATTGCCCACATCACTGAGGTTCTGCTCTATTGGCCGACCTTTTTGTTAAGATTTTAATTTCACCCGGTATAGGCCTACACCAATAAGCAATGATGACGAGTGTCTATGTTGAAAACTACCTTGAAAAAAAGAATAATTTTAAACACGATAGGCTACTGTACGGTGATTAACTCTAATTCTTTCCGGGAAGAATAATTATTAAGGAGCTGGACATCGTAACAGTTATTAGGTGTTTTCTTTAGGCTAAAAGTTGTCATCACTCACCGGCCTTCGCTAGGATCGAACCTTAAACCTTACTGTTCTGGTATCCAGTAGTAGTACCAGAGTCTCCCTCATTATATTTTACATTCTTATGGGAACACCCACAAGTAGCTAAGAAACTGAGGCCCGTCCATATAGAGCCTTACAGACTAAGGTACACTGGGAGGTCGCCAGGTCTCCCGGGGCTCCGTTTGATACACTCCATCAGCGCGGGTCGCTTTACACTAAGAGTTAGCCAAGCTGTGTGTCTCGAGTAAGATGAGTGAGAGTAGTATGAGCTAGAGGTACGGTGGGATCGCTAATTCCATCAGCTTCTGTATTCAAACTGTAATTATATCTGTGTATTTTCATACATGACCAAAATTTGATAATCCGATTTCGGTAAAAGGTAGTTTTGTCGATAAGAATTTTGTGAGGACAGCGAACCGTACGTTTTGTTAGGGTAGTTGTAGTTTCTATTAGGCTATAAGAAATCTTTTTTTATGTAAAAATATGGTCCAGAAATGTTTACAGTTTAATGGAAATCGGTCGTATATTTTTACCGATGTATACGACATACGTATTGTTTTAGTTTCCTGCGATGTATTTACACACAAACACAAACGTCACTTTTTGGACATGAACACGGATCCGCCAATCTGCATATTGTTGTTTTCTCGATCGTCGTATTTTGTACGAGACAGTTGTTAAACGAAAATTCTAAGAAGGTGAAAATAAAATTGAACTTCTCGACTGAATTTATCACGATCAGAAAAGGTCATTTGCTTGAGCGATACTGGATTTGTGCAGGCTTTATAACGAAAAGCTGGCAGTAAATTTTTAAAGCCCCGACGTTAGGCAAGGTCGTGTATTTTTATTTGTGCTTAATGCAAGTTTTATTGCGCCTGTACATGCGGATTTTATTACTACAAAGATTAAAGTCCAACGCAGCAGACTTTGTGTGTGTGTGTGTGTGTGTGTGTGTGTGTGTGTGTGTGTGTGTGTGTGTGTGTGTGTGTGTGTGTGTGTGTGTGTGTGTGTGTGTGTGTGTGTGTGTGTGTGTGTGTGTGTGTGTGTGTGTGTGTGTGTGTGTGTGTGTGTGTGTGTGTGTGTGTGTGTGTGCGCGCGCGCGCGTGCATGGAGGGGCTTCAAATTGATTTTAATAATAGCTTAGACATCTTCGTTTACCCAGAAAAATTCGTTCAACAGTACCAAAATTCGTAACTCTCTTATGTTGATTGTTTTAAAAATCTGATTTCAGCATCGAAAAATCAGTTTCAAAAAACTGCATAAATTAGCGTCACTGGATACTGTAGGATTCTAATACCAGAGGAGTAAGGGTTTCCAGTTTCGATCCTACCGAGGACCGGCGACTGATGACTACATTTAGCCTAAAGAAAACACCAAATGACGGCTAAGATGTCTAGCTCCTTAATAATACAGAACGGACATTTTAAATTTCATATTTATACTTCAATAATTATTCTTCCCGGAAAGAATTAGAGTTAATGACAGTGCAGTAGCCTGGCGTGTTTAAAATTATTCTTTTTTCACGGTGGTTTTTCAAAAAAGTCACTCGTCAACATTGCTTATTGGTGTTTACCGGGTGACATTAAAATCTTAAATCTTCCCTTTTTACATAAAATGAGTATGACTATTGGAGTTCTAGGATCTAGATGTAGGCCTATTGATGTATCTATGCTATATCAATTGAATTGATAATTCACTTCAGATAACCAAGTCTAACTTTCTTTTTTTCAACTTCGAGAATTCATCAACAATTTTATTTGGGTCGGTTTTGTCTGCTATTTCTCTGTTCCCACTTATGTCCATCGTGGCCTGACTAACAAACGTGTGCGCCTACTTACTCATTCCCTCATTCCTCGTCAAGAATAAGTTAAACTTTAACCTGACTTTAACCAGCCCCGCTGTAACTGTGCATGCAGAATTCACAAAACCCCAATTTTAATATAAAGAGTAAAATTATGAAAATTGTTAGTATTTTTATTTTACTTAATTAGGTGCCTAATAAATTGATATTTCTTCAAATTTATCCAATTCCAGTCCCCCGGATCCACCCGTTTCCTGTCTAGACCTTACAGCACTTATATTTGTTCACTATAATAAAGCATAAAATAATGTTGGCGAATGTTTCACCAAGTAGTACTAAAATGTTAAAGGTACTAATTTAGGACTGGCGGTTCGACGCGCCGTGAGATCGCGCTAAAACTACAATTAGACTTGACCTTGAAGCTGCAGCACCTATTGTCTTGCAATAGGCCTGGACTCTAATTACCAGGTCCAGGCCTCGTTAGATGCACGGCTCAGTCATTGGCATCCTCTATTTTCTCACATTGTAATGTATTTACCCGTTTGAGAGTTCACTTTGCGGTGTTTGCAGTTTGTTAGCGCAGTTCCATTGGAAAATGAGCCGCCGAGTCTGATCTATAGATCACTCTTAAAGTAGTCGTTAATATATAAATATAAGTGTGTTAGAGAGAGAGAGAGAGAGAGAGAGAGAGAGAGAGAGAGAGAGAGAGAGAGAGAGAGAGAGAGAGAGAGAGAGAGAGAGAGAGAGAGAGAGAGAGAGAGAGAGAGAGAGAGAGAGAGAGAGAGAGAGAGAGAGAGAGAGAGAGAGAGAGAGAGAGAGAGAGAGAGAGAGAGAGAGAGAGAGAGAGAGAGAGAGAGAGAGAGAGAGAGAGAGAGAGAGAGAGAGAGAGAGAGAGAGAGAGAGAGAGAGAGAGAGAGAGAGAGAGAGAGAGAGAGAGAGAGAGAGAGAGAGAGAGAGAGAGAGAGAGAGAGAGAGAGAGAGAGAGAGAGAGAGAGAGAGAGAGAGAGAGAGAGAGAGAGAGAGAGAGAGAGAGAGAGAGAGAGAGAGAGAGGGAGAGAGAGAGAGAGAGAGAGAGAGAGAGAGAGAGAGAGAGAGAGAGAGAGAGAGAGAGAGAGAGAGAGAGAGAGAGAGAGAGAGAGAGAGAGAGAGAGAGAGAGAGAGAGAGAGAGAGAGAGAGAGAGAGAGAGAGAGAGAGAGAGAGAGAGAGAGAGAGAGAGAGAGAGAGAGAGAGAGAGAGAGAGAGAGAGAGAGAGAGAGAGAGAGAGAGAGAGAGAGAGAGAGAGAGAGAGAGAGAGAGAGAGAGAGAGAGAGAGAGAGAGAGAGAGAGAGAGAGAGAGAGAGAGAGAGAGAGAGAGAGAGAGAGAGAGAGAGAGAGAGAGAGAGAGAGAGAGAGAGAGAGAGAGAGAGAGAGAGAGAGAGAGAGAGAGAGAGAGAGAGAGAGAGAGAGAGAGAGAGAGAGAGAGAGAGAGAGAGAGAGAGAGAGAGAGAGAGAGAGAGAGAGAGAGAGAGAGAGAGAGAGAGAGAGAGAGAGAGAGAGAGAGAGAGAGAGAGAGAGAGAGAGAGAGAGAGAGAGAGAGAGAGAGAGAGAGAGAGAGAGAGAGAGAGAGAGAGTGAGAGAGAGAGAGAGAGAGAGAGAGAGAGAGAGAGAGAGAGAGAGAGAGAGAGAGAGAGAGAGAGAGAGAGAGAGAGAGAGAGAGAGAGAGAGAGAGAGAGAGAGAGAGAGAGAGAGAGAGAGAGAGAGAGAGAGAGAGAGAGAGAGAGAGAGAGAGAGAGAGAGAGAGAGAGAGAGAGAGAGAGAGAGAGAGAGAGAGAGAGAGAGAGAGAGAGAGAGAGAGAGAGAGAGAGAGAGAGAGAGAGAGAGAGAGAGAGAGAGAGAGAGAGAGAGAGAGAGAGAGAGAGAGAGAGAGAGAGAGAGAGAGAGAGAGAGAGAGAGAGAGAGAGAGAGAGAGAGAGAGAGAGAGAGAGAGAGAGAGAGAGAGAGAGAGAGAGAGAGAGAGAGAGAGAGAGAGAGAGAGAGAGAGAGAGAGAGAGAGAGAGAGAGAGAGAGAGAGAGAGAGAGAGAGAGAGAGAGAGAGAGAGAGAGAGAGAGAGAGAGAGAGAGAGAGAGAGAGAGAGAGAGAGAGAGAGAGAGAGAGAGAGAGAGAGAGAGAGAGAGAGAGAGAGAGAGAGAGAGAGAGAGAGAGAGAGAGAGAGAGAGAGAGAGAGAGAGAGAGAGAGAGAGAGAGAGAGAGAGAGAGAGAGAGAGAGAGAGAGAGAGAGAGAGAGAGAGAGAGAGAGAGAGAGAGAGAGAGAGAGAGAGAGAGAGAGAGAGAGAGAGAGAGAGAGAGAGAGAGAGAGAGAGAGAGAGAGAGAGAGAGAGAGAGAGAGAGAGAGAGAGAGAGAGAGAGAGAGAGAGAGAGAGAGAGAGAGAGAGAGAGAGAGAGAGAGAGAGAGAGAGAGAGAGAGAGAGAGAGAGAGAGAGAGAGAGAGAGAGAGAGAGAGAGAGAGAGAGAGAGAGAGAGAGAGAGAGAGAGAGAGAGAGAGAGAGAGAGAGAGAGAGAGAGAGAGAGAGAGAGAGAGAGAGAGAGAGAGAGAGAGAGAGAGAGAGAGAGAGAGAGAGAGAGAGAGAGAGAGAGAGAGAGAGAGAGAGAGAGAGAGAGAGAGAGAGAGAGAGAGAGAGAGAGAGAGAGAGAGAGAGAGAGAGAGAGAGAGAGAGAGAGAGAGAGAGAGAGAGAGAGAGAGAGAGAGAGAGAGAGAGAGAGAGAGAGAGAGAGAGAGAGAGAGAGAGAGAGAGAGAGAGAGAGAGAGAGAGAGAGAGAGAGAGAGATTTGGTCTGATTTGATTTAAACTTGGTACGAAAATCGATTTTGGCAATAGTTTGCTGTTTCTTGCACAACAACATTTATTCAGCAGATTCAGAATGGTGGACAATTCGAATCTTTAAACAAATCTCGTAATAAGTATGATGGAGCTTTTAAAATTTTTTTTTAGTTTCTTGATGATGTCGGGATTCATTTCCGTATATATTTTTGTGTGTTTTAAAATAAAAAATGTTGAATTGTGCAGATTTTAACGCTGATTATGAAATCAGATTTTGAAAAACGTTTCAGAAAAGAAATTCGCTTCGATCAAGTCAGTTGTTTGTTGTGAGATTATTGTTTAGTAAAATTGACAAAAATTTTAATTTTTGATGATAATAATTGCTTTTTATGGCAGATTATTTTTTATAGTTTTTTTTAAATAAATATTTTGCTTGGGAACGATTTCTGGAAACACATAGCATGCTCACACTTGTATTTAGTAGCCAATTGAATTTAATTCTTTTTTTTTTTGAAAGTGAGATAGTATTTATATTAATTGTGGTAGTATTTATATTAAATGTGACAGTATTAATATTACTCCGCAGGGGGTGCAGACTAGCTGCACCTATTGAGAGGTTTTAGATGTCCCTCGCGGTACCCGAGTCTAACAAACACTTACGACTTTACTCCTTTACTCTCACACTCACATTTAGGGAAGCGATAATAGTTTCAATGTGCTTTTCGCCTTAAAATAACAAAAAAAAGTATTAATATTAAATGTGATAGGCCCTAGTATTAATATTAAATGTAATCGTATTTGTATTAAATGCGTTAGTATTTATATTAAATGTAATTGTGTTTGTATTAAATTCGATAGTATTTATATTAAATATAATTGTGTTTGTATTAAATTCGATAGTATTTATATTAAATATAATCGTGTTTGTATTAGATGCGATATTATTTATATTAAATATAATCGTGTTTGTATTAAGTGCGATAGTGTTTATATTAAATTTAATCGTATTTATATGAAACACATTATATTAAATATGTTTTAGCTGAAATTAATTGCTAGAAGATTTTGTTTTAATTTTATTCACGATTACAAACACAAAACTTAGTGCGCAGTAATTACGTCACGCACTGAACAAACCAGCCTACAGCCAGATTGTAAGCCTTTTATGACAAAAATGAGATTAATCTACTTTGTCTCTTTTATCTTGTACTTCGTAATATCACCTACTTTTTGAATACTTTATATCTGTACTGGCCTAAATTAGACCTTCACTTCTTATTTTTTAAGAGGCTGTTAGTAGAACTCATAGATAAACGAGACACGCAGCTGTCTCACTGACGCGATATAAGTTAATTTACCCAAAAGTAACATTGAATGACATTAAACGAATGAGGTATGCGAACATGTTATTGTTTGGCTCAAGAAAGAAAACATTGAGTTCAGGACGTTATAACGTTGCAATCGGTTATTGTACAGAAATTCCAGATACATCAAATTAAAGCGTGTTCTTTTGTTTATAAATCTATGTTAATTCCTTTAATATATTTTGAAAAATCGATTTTATATTTCAAGAAATTTGCCGAAAAACAATTTTCAAGCAGTTTTTTTACTACTAGCTACTTTGAAGGTTCATAACTTTGTCAGTTTTTACTCCACAACAATGATATTCAAGTACGTTATGGTATATTAGATATTTGTTAATGTTTCTGCCGAATTTGACCACATTCTGACAAAAATTGAAATTGCAGTAAATTTACTTAAAAACGTGCTTATTATTTTCCCAGCAACTCGTTGAAGTAATTCTCTAACAAACGTCTATAATTTTATAACAGTATTATCAAGACATATGTTAAAATTAGATTTATAATTATTTTGAATTAGTAAATGTAAAGTTAAACGAAATTTCAATATTAATCTTAACAATATTAAGAAATTTCAATATTAATCTTAATTCAATATTAATCTTAAATTTCAAGATTAATCTTAATCTTAGCACCAGGAGTACAGTCACGTGGCACGCACTATAGACCTCTGGAGTTGTAAATAAATATGAATATAAGCCTACATTAAGCTTCTCTGTTGCATTTTTAAAAGCATTTGTATTAATAGACTACTATCAAGAATATAACTCGATATAAAAACAATGTTAGGCCTATAACATCCTAAACTCAGGTGTTTTCTTTCGTGGGCCAGACTGTAGTATTTTACTACAAAAAATTTCTGTAACCAAAAATAAAAATCATGTTTTCTCTTCATTTTTTACGAAATTCAAATTACCATAATTTGTTCGAAAACACGATAAATTAACGTAGCTAGTTATTAACAACGTAACCTAAAACGTCTAGCCTATCAGCTGTTCAACGAAATCAGCTGCTCGTTATGAATAAATATTAACGAATTAAAACAACTGATCTTTTAATATAACTACCAATATAAACTTCTTCGTAGTTTCCGTAGTGTAGTAGTTATGACGTGCGCATCATGCGCGCAGGGTCCCTGGTTCGATTCCTGGCGGAAACACAGGACATTTTTAATTATAATTAATTTGAGCAACGCTGAAATAATAATTAATAATAAATAATAATTAAATAATTAATTAAAGTTGAGCAACGCTCAAACTGTTATACATGTTCCTCGCATCATGCGACGTGCAAAATCTCAACATCACAGCCATCCCTAAAACATGAAACACGTTAAAAATAGTCTAAAAAATGAACTGATGGATGTAAAATTCTTAACTTCTCCTGAAAATCTTATTTCAACATCAAAATCTGCCTAAATTTGCATAGACTACTAAATTCTATTGAACTTTGTAAAACCAACTAATTTAGCCTTCGAGTTTAATTTCTGAAAGCACACTATTTTCGAGTCTTCGTAAATATATAGTTAGTAAAAGTACCTATTGCTCAGGTTATTCAAATTTTAGACAAACTTACGGCAAAAAAGTTTTCTAAAAAAGTAGCGGCACTCACTTGATAGAAGCAAATTTAATAATATTTTTTTATAATTTAATTTTATGATCATAATCAGCATAAAAATCTGCGTACCCTTAACTTTATTATTGTTAATGGGATTTCAGAGTTTTTGCTTTGATTACAGTGCAGGTTTTTATTTTGAAACTAAGTGATTTTGTGAGTAACGCACTTGTTCCAAAAGTATTACTAAAATCGATTTTGGTTCCAAGTTTGAATCAAATCGGTCCGAAATTTCGAAATTGAAGTGGTCTCACAAAAACACTTGAATATTTATATAAGTATGTATACATTATGTATACAAATTTTAATGAAACTTCAAAAAGTGATATTTCATTTAAAGGTCTCGGGTTTGGATGTTACAATGATGGCCGCTCCAGTGGCTCATTTATAATAAAATTACTTTCATAAACTTTACCTTCCAAAAATATATAGCCCTAAGAAAGTAAAAAAAAACAACTAAAAACGCTGTACAAGGTAATACCGGAAGTAATATGAACACTTTAGTTCACCGGACTTGGCCTGTTTATATTTAACATTGAGAGCTACTTAAAATCTCCCACGTTACGTTATTAAATAATACTTTACCTTGTGCCTGTGACAATACTTAGGCGTCGTTATTATAATAGGCGACCTTGAAACTTCACTTGATTAGCACTTCCTGTTTGGAAATCATCTGCAGTTTTACATTTCCGTTTTCCTATTCCACTGTACAGATATAATTTTTGTTTCATTGTTATCGGACGTGCATGTAATTTATCGTTGAGAATATGTCAAACTTAACGTGTTTTGCTGGAACTTCTTACAGTTCTCGTTACATTTGTCATAGATAAACCAAATTTTGCACAAATATTCTTCGTAGTTAGCAAAAAAAAGTTTATTTTCGTGAAATATGTATAGTCATTGAATATAAAAGGCCGGCTACCATTATAAAAAGTGTGCTCGATATTAGCTGCAACGACAAGGGGAGACGTTTGAGAAAATATACATTACTGTTACCTATTTAATTGTAGTTGAATGTTCTACTTCAAAATGATACCAGAAGTGAGCGCTCACATATCTCTCATAAGGGGTATCATTCTAGTACGTGTACTTTCAGTGGTATAGTGAATTACATACGAATAGGATGATTAGTCTGATATGTATACGCGTTAGGATTCGCGAGTTCATAGCGCATGCGCACTGTTGAGTGGTACTGGCACAAACTGACACTATTCCTCTTTATATGACAAAAAGAGGACTAAGATGTCTACGAGACTAAGATGTCGACGATATGACTTTTTAGACGAGTTATTGAAGTTTGAAATCACTTCGACAGAAACTGTCGCACATTTGGGAACACTTGCCTGCATACGCCCGGCATTGATTTTAAAGACGTTATCACGTCAGGAATTCTGTATAGGCCTATGTCAAAACATCAATCTATTTCTCACTCATTATTCCCTCATATTGTTCTGTCAAAACCGGGAAAATATTCGGCCAAAGTACAGGAAAGAGGGAAATAACCGCGGCATCCTGCGTAATGAAACTGAATTTCAAAAAAAAAAAAAAATTTATCAAAAAGGTTTTTAAAATAATGTAATTTTTCATTATAGTGACTATTAAAATGTTCAGCAACATTAATGCCAAAACAAACCCTGTGTGTCGTTAGGTTTATTTTCGTATTTGTAATGGAATTTTTGAACATTTATTGCAAAACTTTTTATCGATATAAATGCATTTTAATTTAACTAAACTTGCGAACACACTCACTAGTTATCCAGCAAATAGCCTCCAACAGTTTCAAAATGACGGTCCATCAAATTTTTAAAATAATCGTGACGCGCAGCTGCCTCGCTGTCGTAATGGAGGCGAATATCCAAAAGTAATTCATTTTTAATTATCATTTTAAACTTTCAGATTACATTGAAAATAAGGAAATGAACCCTGACCGCCGTTATGATTTCAATGGATTTTTAAAATTTTAAATGCTAATTTAGGCCCTAAGCAGTTTTTAAAGCTGATTATGACGGTGAAGATTCCAGATAAAAAAAGTTAAGAATGTTTAAAGATTTAAAAGTCTTGAAACTGTAGTAAATTTTAACGATTAAGATATTAGGATCGGCTCTCATTTCAAGATCCCGGGTCTGGATCTTACCACGATGGCTGCTCCAGTAGCTCTTTTCCAATGGAAATTCTCTAAAAAAAAAATCTCTTACATTTTTCCAAAAAGGTAATTTCACCCTCGTAGTCGGTATTAAATCTGTTTAAAAATGAACCTGAAAGTTTATTTAGTGTTTGGAAATTCGTTTCCTCAATGCGAGCGAAACATGTGCGTGCGGCTGTCACATTAAATTCATAAAGAAAAGTTGATTTTTTTGAAAACGTTTCCCATAAGCCGGTATATTGCTAATTAATTGCAATAAATACAGTGTCGCAGTCAGTTAATGTACCACAAAGTCCAAGAAAGGCAATAATTCTGCACTCATGCAAGCAGTAAAGGTCGTGAGATATATTTCAATTAACAGATCCTGCGTGACCTTTTGTTTTATCGGATTGGAATAGGTCCCAGGCGTCTGATTTTATTTTAACAGTGTCGTAGTGTTGACGCAATAAGTGTGTTGTAGTGTGTCTTCTTCCAGTGTAACTACTGTAGCGTGCCGAACTGCTGGCTCATCTTTTATCGAATCGCCGTCGCATTCCGTTACCTGTGTTTACAGCATTATGCATCTTTAGTTTGTGCACGGTAGTCAGAATTAAATAACCGCGGTAAATAAAGGCGAGGTGTTATTTTTTTAACAATTACTTATAACTCGCTCCAGTATTGACATGTATTTAAGGAAAAGTCAATTTTGCTACGTTATTTCCTTGCCAGCGAATTTACATTGGAGCATCAGTTATGGTAAGACCCAGGACCGAATCCTGTACTGATCTCTGGTAAACGTGTTAAAGGATCATTAAATGTATTACGTTCGCAGTTTTAGTCCGATTTGATTCAAACGTGCCACAAATAGCTTGGACGAGTACGTTAGCCAGCGGAGTTCGTTCAATAGTTTCAAAATTGCGGGTATTTTAATTTTCTAAAACCGTTGAAGTAGTTTAATTTGACGTCGGTCAGGGTTTCATTTTCGTAATTTCAGTTTGGTTTTAAAGTTTCAGATACAGATTTTAATGCTGTGATGGTGAAACTTGAATTTGAGTAATTTTGGAAAATCGCTTCCATTCCGTCAGCGAGACAGTTGCGTGCAACGATTGCATTAATTTTACCGTGCCATTCGAAGTGTAAAAAATTTCGATAATTATTAAAAAATCGATCTTTAGATTTAAGAATCAATATTTGTGTTTTCAGTCTGCTTGGGTAAGTTCTTTTTTATTTAAAAAACTTTAAATCTTACTTTATTAATCGGCTCTAATCAAAATTTTGCTAAAATGAAGTTCTTAAGTACCCAATCAAAACGTACAAATATATAACCCCCTCGAAAATGAAATTGGTTTAGGAGCTGTTAAGAATATTTTTATCAAATTTTGATCGTAACTCAGTTATAGCAAATTTTAAATTAAAAATTGTGCTAGTAAGCTAGAAGAAACCAAAAACAGACCTTCGTTGGATTTTAAACGAATTGACCGCGATTCGGATGAAATTTCGCGTAGTAGGTCTACTTTGCTCATATCTTGAACTTATTTTTTTCAATTATTTGTGTATTAAAAAAGTGTTTAAAGCTTCTTTTCGTAAAAAAAAACTAAAAAGACAATATTTTATCAAATATTGGTTAATTTTGATAAAATGTGAACATGCACGATGCATACTCAGGTTAGTATACCAGAGAGATTTGATTCAAGTTATTACAGCAGACATGATTTATTCAAGTTAGTATAGCAGAGATTTGAAAATAAAGAAAGAAATCTTTGGTTCAAGATTAAATTTTTAAAAAAACCTAACCGCGATCGGGTTTTTATTATTATTTTTTTTTCATAAGTGACACAATCGCTTTAGTATGAGTTTTATGTAGGCCCTATGAGAAAAATTTCCTAGCCAATAAGGTAAGACAGATGTGAAACAGTTTGTGTAATGTTTGTTTACATGTTGTGGAATTCAAGAAATAAAAAAAATTAGTCGTTATTGTACTGATATTATTTGTAATGAAACTGAAGCCAGTGCAACAACCCGAGCCGTGCATTGTTTGTGTTCTGCCCTCTGTACGTGTTTACGGACGTCAACAAACATAACTTGTTGTCAACTGAAGTGTGTGGTCAACATTTTGTTTTCGATGACGTAAGCACTCTTACCGTGCTAACGTTTGCAAATAGCAAATTTCGCAAAATGATATTTTAATATGTTTTTACTTGGTAGTGGAAACAGAAGTAGTAAGTATTATGTAGGAATGTTACGTTTCGGGATTCGTTCGACAATCTGTGTAAATAAAAATGTAAATATTTCTTTGTTCAAAATTTTAAATCTCCGAAGGTACCTAACCGATTGCTTTGAAATTTTGACACAACATTGCATTCGAATACGCTCATGTTTTTATGTAGTTATTATTATATAGATGTCACACTTGTGACAGGTAAAAAATATGTTGTTTTTTTTAAACAGTGCAACCTGTTGGACGTAAAAGCAACACCGCTTTACTAAATATTTTACGGTTCCATTTCATTGTCTTCGAATGCATTGTTAAACTGAACCAGACTGAGCCACAACAACGCGTGGCCGAGTACAGCTAGTTAATACAATTTAAATTAACTTTTGGACACGTCAGCAATGAACCTTTCGACTATTTCAGTCGAACTTTCTGTTTAAGAAAATATTTCTAAAAACGTCTTTTTTCCGTTTTGATGTTTTACTATTTTGTAACATTTTTTTACCTGCAATTAATTTTACTAATAATAGTCTTATAATTGCACGCAGCTGTATTGCTGACGTTTTAGAAGTGTCACAACAATTTATTGTATAAATATTTATGTACATTATAAAAAGCAATTGTGACTTCCGTAAATTCCAAACCTTTTACGAAGTCTTGATTTCAAGAGCGTTAAAATCTGCGTAATTCTAAATTTTCAGTGGCATTAACGCCGATAAAGATATGAATTCTTTTAACGTTTTTTAAGAGAACCAATTTGAAGCAATATCAAATTTTGCTGAGAAACGACCTTGTGCGTGATATTGTCAGAACTTTTTTTGTGATAAGTTTGAATACAATTGAAGCAACGTTGCGGCGCGAGCGAGCGCGCACGCACGCACGCACGCACACGCACGCGCGCGCGCGCGCACACACACACACACACACACACACACACACACACACACACACACACACATAATAACTTAACGAACTTTCATCCTTTGTTTTAGTTGTCAGAATAAAATTGAACTCATTTAATAGTTTTGTATCTGGATTTTTAACTTGTTGACATTTGAAATTGCTTATGAAATAATATCCATTGCTGAGCGCAGCCATCGTGGTAAGACCCGGATCCGGGGCCTTGAAATGAGCACCGGTCCTGGCCTTTAGATCACCGCTCAAATTTTGAGTAATCGTTATTGTGTGGGGGGCGCGTGCGTGTTTGTGTGGGGGGGTAGGTGTGTGTGTGTGTGTGTGTGTGTGTGTGTGTGTGTGTGTGTGTGTGTGTGTGTGTGTGTGTGTGTGTGTGTGTGTGTGTGTGATATCAAGCTCACTTTCTCAATGTTGGTCCCTTGTGATTTCAATTTGGCACAGAAATCGATTATGGTAAATAGGTTGGACAAGTTTCATTAAAACCAGCAGCAAAATTCGTTGAAAAGTTACAAAATTGCGGTCATTTCGAATCTGTAAAAATTTTTACCTTTTTTGTCGTAAATATTTTTTGAACATCTGATTTCACGAACTTAACAAAGTTAAGAAATTTAATTTGACAGCGGTCGGAGTTCGTTTTTGTATTTTCAATGCGATTTGGAAGTAGAAATTACTAATGTATGCAGATTTGAATGCTGATTATGATAACGGAGTGCAATTTACTAAAAGTGTAGTGTAAAAGAAACTACAGTGTATTGTTTTGTAAAGTTTCCTGTTGGCACTTCGTTAGGCTCGGAGCGCGTTGCGTCATGTTGTTGTGTCAAGTGTTCACCAGGCCGCGCCACTTTCTCCTCGTAGCGGTGCCTGCCTAGCGCTGCCCAGTATGAATGACCCCGCAAAGGCTTATTTAGGAAACTTACTTCAATGAATGAACTTACAAGTACGGTCAGGTCACGTGATTTATCCAGTTTCCGTCTGCTGCTGCTGTTTGTTTTTTATGCACCTTGTGGCGCTCCCTCGTCCGCGACCCAACGTCGTCGCGATGCTGCAAGATCTGTTTATGTAATTCGATTTATTTAAGAAACCATGGAACATCAGTGTTCAAGAACACGACAAAGTATGCGACATAAACATGTTGCACGTGTTTCATAGGAAATAGCAAACAGAAAGGCATTTTTAGGATTTAAATAGATCGCGCGGCACGCAGCGGTCTCGCTGACTTATTGGAAACAAATGTTCAGTTCTGGTTTTAGCATTAAAATCTGCATTTAGTCGCATTTTAAACTTTCAAATTGCATTGAAAGTACGAAAATGAACCCTGGTCGCCGTCAAATTATATTTTTTAATTTGCTAATGTATGCAGTTTTTAACGCTCGTTACCTCACAAAAATATCTAGAGGTAAAGATGGGCGCTGATTGATTAGTAAGGTATTCTCTAACCATTATAGTTTCGACCGTGTGTAGATTGTAAACGAATCGGATGAAATGAACTGATCACTTATACAGTTTGAATAATTTTTTCTTTTATAAATTTACTCGTAGATTCTTCATTTTATATTGGGGAAATAATTTATATTCTTTTATCACACTTTTGTTGATGTGTTATTGTTTTTTTGTTACAGGTAAGTGACGCATGAAATCATCACAAATCACTTAATGTAAGTAAGTGCTCATATGGTATATACCGTACATTTATTACAGTTTAAGGTTATTTCACGCCGATTAAAACTGATGAAGTCGCGGGACGCTAGACAAAAGCCAACCCTGACCGCCGTCAGGTTCATTTTCGTATTTTGAATTGAATCTAAACGTTAAAATTGCGAATTTATTCTGATTTTTTTCAAAAAAAGGGTTAAGGAGTTTTTAGTTTTGAAATGGTCGCCATTTTGAAACTGTTGAACAGATTCTGCTGGGCAATGAATGTGTCTGAAATCGATTTTCGCACAATCGAATCTGATAAAATTTGCAGTCGCGAGAGCTGTATATTGTAAAATTCTTATCGATTCCTGAAAAACGAATCTGGTCCAGGTTTTTACCGTGACGGAAGTTCCAGCGTTCATTTTTCAAGGGAAACTTGCCAACAAAAGCCGTTAATTGTATTGCCGAATCACCTATGCGCGCCTGTTGCAGCATTGGAAAATACGATCTCAGTATTTAGTACGCATAATTTACGAACGTCCGAAAAATAATTGCTTCGGCAAAGGAGCGGTTTCGGGAAGTAGCTCTTGTTTGTGGACGCCGGTTAACTTTACGACAAGCGTCCGATGGTTTTATAGTGGGGGGACCTAAGAGGATTCTTGGCGTTTAGGATGTTTATGGTGTTTTCAGATTTGCCTAAGACACGCACGTTTTACGACGTTGTTGGTCCTCCAGGACTGCCGGGAATGCGGTGATATTAATTAACTATTCCGTTTTTAATTAAAGTCGGCTAATTAGTATGAATAAACTGAAGTAAAACAGTTAAACCTTAATGTATTTCAATTAACGGGTCGAAAAAATGTAAGTTGGAAAGGTATAACCCGACTACGAAAGTATCTTGGTGAATTGAAAACACAAACAAGAATTTTGTAATCAAATTTAAATCACTGATAAGAATAAATCTTCATTCCTTTGTTTTCGGCTTTAAAATTGATAAGCACGGTAATTATTAATCCAGATACAGTGCATATGTAAATACAACTAAACAAATAATTTTACTTATTTATTTAACACTTCAATTTTTGGAAGTACGAAAAATGACTCAAATTTTGCAAATCATTTGGTAGTTCTGTTAATTTGAACAGTATCAGTGTAATCCATAAAAACCAAAAAAAGGTATACAAAAAATTTAGAAATTCTGGAAATATTTGTAAAGAACCCTAATTTTAATTTAAATGAACAGACTAACTTCAACCCTACTCCCTTACTCAAGCCTATTGTTTAGGGGGTTTTCCAAGCTGCTGCTCGCTGACTTTCTTGGACTGTCAGTCCTGCCTTTCTTTACCTTCTCCCTTCCAGTTTTAATATCAACTGTATTAGTATATAATAATCACAGTTTATAAATTTAACTTCACTATGTCTGAAGATGCCTCACGGTGAAACATATGCCACTAATAAAAAAAATAAATGCAGTGTTGGTTGTTTTCTTTTAAAATAGTGATTTTTGAATATTTTTTCCTTTTATTAACTACCTTATTATCCAGTTAACACATTTTCACCCGCGGAAAATAATTTTTATAGATTACTTACGATTTTAGGCAGATTTTTACGGACCGTCTGCATTAGCCCAAGTGTGCACAATAGTCAGACGTTAAACACCAAAAAAAAAAAAAAAAAGATTTTTACGGAACTATATGGTGACGTCATTTGTCATTGCTAACGTTGCACGGAACATTCAAGATTCCTTACACCGACTTTATGCGCGTTATTGCATTAAATAGACATTACTTAATACGTATTACTTTGTTCGTTTTTGCAATGAAAACGTTGTTAAAATGGCGTCCGTTTAATTAAATTGGTTTTTCACACAACAACCGTGTCAGTTAGGTTCTCAGTATTAAAAAAATACATTATTTATCGTTTGAGCTCAATAGCAATCGGTACCAATTTTTACATTATGCCATTTACTTTTATTTTTAATTTTTGAGCATATAATAAAGCGTTTTAGCGAAACATTACCGAAAACTCGAAAACAACCTTCACTGCATATTTACGTATTGAAATAATAATAATAATAAAATAAAAATATCAACACAAATAGCAGTGTTTCCACGTTTTGTTTTTTGGCCAAACTTGGCATAAAAATCTGTACAGCAGTTTCAAAATGGCGGTCATTCCAAATATTTAAAGATATCAACTTTGTCGTTGGAAATCTAATTTCATCACCTGATCGGCATTAAAATCTCCTCAATTTAGCATTTTCAAATTTAAAATTCTTTTAAAATTAAGAAAACCAATTTGACGGCGGTCGTGGTCTATTTTTAAAGTAATTTAAATGGCTGATGTACGTAGTTTTTAACGCTGATTATAGTGGTGAAAGCGTATTTTCAGATTACGTGGAATGAAGTTACTTTTAAATGCTTTCCATATGCAGTGTGAAGTTTCCCCGCTCTTCACCGAGAATATGTTTGAACAAGTGTTATAAATAGACTGTACCGGTATAAGCGAGCTTAGGTTATAGGCTACGTGATGTGACGTTTATTTTAGTTGTATGTTAATTATATTAGACAAAGTGGCTGGGAGCACGTCATATAAATAAACTAAACACATCACAGTAGACCACGTGATGTGTACGCCTTGGTAGCTCGCAGAGACACTCTGACTTGTGCGTGACCGTCTCTGTTGTAACTCTGTACGTTAAACCTGCTTGAAATTCAGTACCGATTTTTATGTGAATATTATCTCTGCGTTTACAATACATTGTTATTTGCCTCTCTGTAAAAAAACCACCAGATGTTCATTTTGAAGCGTAGCTTTTAATGTTAGCATTGGCGAGAGGACTTAATAGAAAAAAAGTTTGTCGAACGGAAGAATGCAACGGAAGTATGGAACGAACGATGAAAGTAGAAAAGCAAGGTACTCCCACTATTTTTTCAGCGGTGGTTAACTCTTTTGTTAACTCTCCCATTTTTCGGTACCACAACTTTTCGGGCATATGGTTAGCACCTCTCCTCTCAATTTCTGTCTCTCTTGTTCTTTTTCTTTTTCGTTTTCGATAAAAGTACACATTTGTTATATAAAAACGTTGCTTTGGTTTCGGTATTGTTCCGTAGTTTAAAAACACTTGCAAGATGTAACCGTTTATAATACATTCGAAATTAAAAAAACGTTTATAATTGTTGTTAATATCAGGTTAAGTCAGGTAATGATAGTGACGTTTCAAGTTATATACAGTATGACTCAGGTCCTAACGAAATTAAGAGGTAATTAAAACATATTATATATTATTATATACAATAATTATAGATAAATTTTTATATATACAAACTTATTATACCGGCATGATTCATTTAGGTTTTATCAATAGACAGTCATGTTCATGGTGTAAAAATATATAACAGTTTGTTGGTAATAAGTATAATTATACTTAATGTGTAAAATTTTGTTTTACACGGCGTTCAAGGTTCATTTCTATGTTCATTGTAGAAAACAAAATGTTTGCATATAAAACTTTGTTTTTGGACAATCGCTTCTATCACGTCAGCTAGACAGGTGAGTGGAGTCATCGTTTTACATTTATGGTGGGTGTTATCGATAGAATTGAAAAGTAACCTATTAATTTTTTTTGTAGGTTAGCCAGTTATTCATTTTGACGAAGAAAGTTTTGTAAACACAGTGTTGTACAGCTTTCTTTTGAAACTGTTAGGTGTAATGTTATCGTGCAGTGGCAGTTGTTTACTTGTGGATTGTGAAAGTTGAAGTTCGATGTTTGACCACAAAAATAAATAACGTGTATTAGATTACCCCGCTTTGTAGGTATTCTGCGTTTCCACTGTTGCTTTTGAGGTCACACTAGTAACGGATGACGTGAGCGGTGTGGTCAACAGCCGCCCGGACTTGCAGGCGTTCCGTCTTCTTTCTTTTTGGGAAATCACTTTGTCAGCGTGCGTGCGTGAGTGAAGGAGTTTTGTATCCGCTGTCCTGGAAGACAGACACAGTCATAGATTATTTTACCCTCAGCTTTGTCTCTTGCTGGCAAGGCGTAGATTATACGGCCTACAGTTTCATCTTTCTTCCTGCTTACACTCGATTTCTCCGTGGTTCATTCTTATCCTGATCTTGAAATGTCTTCCACTCAGGATCCCAAAAGCACTCCTATTGGGACCTTTTTATAAAAGATGTTTACTACAGGAATGCCCTCTGAGATAGGACTATCTTTCCTGGAGTTCCTTATTGATCCATCTATCGACAGCAGAGACATCACACGTTACGAAACCGCTCCTGCCGGCTTCGAACTAATAAACTAAAATCCAGATCCTCCAGCCAGTCTGTCCGCTGCCTTATTACTTCAACCCTCCCTGCGCCTCGGGATCCCAGTATAAAGTACCGTTGCATGACTGTCGGTATAAATGTGAATTTAGGCCTTGTTATAAGCCCACCTCTAATTCTCCTGAACACATTAATGGGCGTTAGATTAGATTCAAACTAGAGGAAGGAATAATACAACCCCAGGCACTGCGATCGACAGACCTATTGTGCAAGTAAACCTCTTTAGTACTTGTTCAGCAGATTGATGCTCTTAGATGGATGTTCCAACAGTCCACTGACTAGCTCGTTCTGCTGAACATCCTTAGAGTCCTGGAAACCAAAAACCACTAGCCTCATACCAGCAAGAGCTTCACAATCAAGGATTATGTGTCCTTCACAACCTCCAGGCGGTCTTCGCTCTCCCTCTCTGTCTCCCTTTCCCTCTCCCTCCCTCTCTCCCTCTCTGGTGTGCGTGTTTAGAAATGTCAACCGTTTAAAATGGCCGTTACCTCTGCCTGGAATTAGGGAATTGTCGTTTAATAGTGAACTCATTCTTTCACACTTAACCAAGATATAGAAAATACTAGCAATAAAAATTACTTCATTATGGTTTGAACTAGAGAAGTTTAAATGATTATGCGCATGCGCAGATCATTCATAATCGGAGTAATGAATGAATTTTAGGGTTACTATTGCACAGTAGGTATGGGCATTTCTGCTATTTTACAAAATATCAACGAACTGTTTGTTGGAAAAAAATAACTGTTTGTAAAAACAGTTGGAAAAACAGGTTTAGAAAAATGAAACTCGAAGTTGTATTAGCAGCTAAAACATAAGCACAAACGTTCAGTTTTCTAAGACTACTTTTTCATTCCCATTACCACCATGTCCTTAACTGTTTTTGGGTATAAAACATTTGGAAAAAAATAATCCTTATAAGTGTAGTAATAATTAAATTACATTCTCAAAATGTAATATATATGTATGTCATTTTATATTTACAAAATGCAATGAATTTCTAATAGAAGCATTCTTTTTTTTTACTTAAAAATTAAATAGCCTTTGCATATTTACTGAAATGCAAACAATTTAGAATATTTTTAGTTGATTAAAAAATATTGATGATTGATAATAAATATAAAAAATACGTTTAAATAAAATTAGGTTATGTCTTTACAAAATGTGAGATGTTACTGTCATATTTTTATTTGGGAGAAAGTAGGTTTTCTTTTTTCAATACTGAAAAAAGTAACCTTAATAAGTAAAATATAGTAATAAGAACATAGGCCAAATATGTTTAAATAAAATTGGCTCTATATAGTTACAAAATTATAGGTTATTACATTAGGTGGCTCTATATAGTTACAAAATTATAGGTTATTACATTAGGTTATTATAGGTTAATGATAGGTTATTAACATTAGCATTAGCAAAAAAATAAGTTTTCCATTTTACAACACAGAAAAAATATAAAGTTTATTGTAATAACATATTTAACAAAACAAATGTTTTTAAAGAAAATTAGGCTCCGGATAAAAATAAAATGTAAGACGTTTGTAATATTTCCCATCACGAAAAACAGGTTTTTCACTTTTAAACATTGAAAAAAACACTAAAAAGACCACATATCCAATAAATAATTAAAAACTATGCACTTAATTCTAAAAACATAAAAAAAGTAAAAGAAAACTTTCAAAATTGTCCACTAAATATTTTTAAATTTCTAAACACAAAATAAACTACGGAGAAAAACTAATATGTAACACAATTATGGTTGTTTTTACAGTTTAAAAATGTTTGAACAACAAACAAATTTTACATTTAAAACTTTCAAACAACTCGCAACAAAATAGAGATAAAATTTAACAACGCCCAAACAGTTCTTACTTCACTACGTTGCAACAAGAAACTTTGAAATAGAGGGAAAAAGTATAACAGGTTAAAGAAAAGGTGTTTGCACTGTTTGCAGGAAAACAGTTTAGAAGGAAAATAGCAGGAAAAAAGTTTTAGCGCTTGCGGCAACGTTCGAATAGAACGTAGGTGGTGGGGAAATCCAAACTGTTTAACAAATCACGATCCAGTCCAATTCAAACTGCTTGTTTCCGTTTGGCAAAGCAGTTTGATTTTCGTATATAGAAAAACAGTTTGTTTTAACAGTTTGGAGTTTTCTTACCCATCTCTACCTGGAATACAGTGTACTACTTACTGTTTCTGAGTAACAACGCTGTCCCAAACTTATTCCATCAATTATTACCCTTCTTTTCTTTTGTAGTCATTTGTATATCATAATCTCGAACGTTGAGGTCCTCAGGTTCTGTGACTCGACATACTGAACGATGACCAAAGACAGGGACCAACGTGGCTCTGATGTGTTTTTTGGCCAAAGGGCTTGAACACGATTTAACGAAGAATATGTCAAGATTGAGTTTTCTCATGATCGCCCTACTTTCTACTTCAGTACTGACTTGAAAAACAGAACCAAATTTTATAAGTACTGTTTTTCGTCGCAATTGGCATCATAGTTCTTAGTTTTACCACAGCTTATAATAGTATTGTGAGAAAGTAAAAATGATATTTTGTTTTATTAACTCGAAAAGCTGAATCAAATTTTACAAGTACTATTTTTAATCACAACTGACTTTTAGTTCTTGGTTTTACCGCAACTAATAAAGAAATCTATTTATTACTGAAATGCAAAAGTAGTTTTGTTTATCAGCTAATAAAGTACCGTTATGCCAAAGGTCACATCCGGTTTGTGGTTGTTTTTACGGAGAAGCCTGGCGCACGTGAACTTTAAAACCTCTAAATATTTCTTGTTAACTTATCTGACGGCGTCTAGAAAGTAATTGACGCAACATTCGCGTTAACGTTCAAATTTCGCGGGAACATTTTTATAAATATAGTTTTACAAGAAGCATAACGATAATGATTTACTTTATTATGTATAAAGAGAGTATGTAAGAAATCCATTTTGAAATCTGCCCGCTCGGGCATTTTGAAAATATCTCTGTGTGTGTGTGTGTGTGTGTGTGTGTGTGTGTGTGTGTGTGTGTGTGTGTGTGTGTGTGCGCGCGCGCGCGCGTGACTTTTACATAAAAGCGAACAATGGGAGGGGCTTCACCATGGCTTGTTCAGAACGTTGTCGACTTCTGAATCGAACGTAGTAACAAGCAAAGAAATGCATGTCCTAGTTTACTTGCGCTACTATGGATTCACTTTTACTTGCGGTGGCGGAGGTGAAGAAATAGCGTTTTGGATTTTACGCAGTAACCGAAACCCCAATTGACTGTCTTGTACACTGCATTTTTAAATTTACCAGCAGCGTTATTAAACCAGATTCACTTTCGATATATCGTGACCGTAGGCTTTGCTGGCAGCGGCAGTCGAGTGTCCACGTGACACAGGTGAGTCATGCAGGAATACAAACGCAGTACGTAACCAAAATAACAAGTCCTGGTTGTGCAACTATCCGCCAGGCAGCGTCGTTGTATATTGCAGTTAATTAGAACGGAACGTGTTTGTACTGTCCTTAATTGAATCAGTCTTAGCTATTGTAATAATACCGATACATTGATCGTGCAAATATATGTGCTTAATTGAAAAGTTATGCGGCCTTTACTGGTCGGTTGTGAGCGAATTTCTATTGGAACACACACACACTATAAATTACTAGATACGTATAACCTTCGATTTAATTCAATTAAAAATAAAAATATCATTTACTTAGTGAGCTGGTCGTATTTCGAAACGTTACGGTATAGAACTTGCTTACTTAATTTTCATTTGCTTTTCTGTTTTATTGTTTTCAAATTATGCACAACTGGGCTCGTGTCAGTTTACTAAATAGGCCCTGCTCGTTACCTCTGATTGTTACAAATTTTGGTTATCAACATAAAGCCGCCTCGGTGGCCTAGTGTGGGATAGCGTACTAGGCTTTCACCCCGAGGACCCGGGTTCGATTCCCGGCGAGGGCTTGGCATTTTCATACGCTATAAATCATCCCATCGTCTGCATTAGCCCAAGTGTGCACAATAGTCGTACGTTAAACACCAAAAAAAAAAAAGGTTATAAACATAACTTTAAAGCTAATAATATACAAATAAACAGCTGACCAGAACATAAAGTAGATGTATTTTAACCAGTATTTATTGCAATTAATTTTTTTAATGTACCAAAAATCTAAATTTTTAGCGAATTTCCATTGGAAATGAACTATTGGAGTGGCCATCACGGTAAGACCCAGACTCGGGTTTTTGAAATTAGGGCCTATCCTGTCTTGTAGATTACTTGTTCAGTAGTCCTTAATATAATTCTGTGTGTGTGTGTGTGTGTGTGTGTGTGTGTGTGTGTGTGTGTGTGTGTGTGTGTGTGTGTGTGTGTGTGTGTGTGTGTGTGTGTGTGTGTGTGTGTGTGTGTGTGTGTGTGTGTGTGTGTGTGTGTGTGTGTGTATCACGTTGGAAGTTTTGATTCGATTTAATTCTAACTTGGCTCGAAAATCGATTTTGGTAATAGCTTGGGCAAATTCGGTCAACAATTTTCAAAATGGCAGTGATATCAGATCTTAAAAAAATCATAACTTTTTGATGTTGATTTTTTTATATTCTAATTTTACCATAGTGTAATTAACAGAAAATTATTAGTTTTAATTTTTCAAAATCTATTGAAACGGCGTTCAGGGTTTATTTTCATAATAATTTGAAATTTTTAAATGTCGATATATGTAGATGGTGAAATCGGATTTGCAAAAAATTGATAATAAAAAATAATAATTTTGGAAATCAGCTTTTTTCACGTAAGCGAAACAGCTGCGTGCCGCGATTATTAGATCCCTTGGAAGAATACAGTGTTAATATAACGTTGCAAAAGCAAATGTTAAACCAGCATAAGGCAGTCTTGGCATTGTTTCAAGATGAGTTGATAAACATATGTGACATGTTATGTTTGGCAAGCGTTGCTATCCGGCTACTTGCCCGCCCAGGTGTATTTGTCTGTCTGTCTGCCATTATTGGCCGTATAAAGTTGAAAACCTTAATGCAATAATAACGCATTTATTTGCATCATTAATATTGAATTTCCATTGGAAAATGAGCTACTGCAGGCAACCAAGTAGGCCTCCCATGTAATGCGCACCTATCCAGATCTGTAGAACACGTTTTGACGGATCCTTATCGTAATTATATTGAAAACTGATCATTCCAATTTGGCCTTAACGTTGATTTTGTAATTGGTTACTCAGTAGAATCCGTTTCAATATGGACGCTATTGTAATAAATTTACTTTTTACCGTAAATTTGTTTAAAAGCGATCCCACCGGCTTTAAAATAAGAACAAATTAAATTTGTAAAAAATCTACTGAAAGATCTTAACGCCAGTTACAATGAAAATGTCAGATTTTTTTTAAAGTTTAAAATTACTATTGTGTTTTGAAAACAATTAAAATCTGATTGCCTTAATAACGTTTTCGATCAGATTTCGCTCAAATGTATAAAAAACAAAATTTATGGGTGTATTATCAAAAAATCTAGGTTTTTTACTCTCAACTCATAAATATTTTGTTTCTTTACGTATGACCAAATTTTGAGTAAAATCTGTTCAGCGACCAGATGCCGATTTTTGATTTTTTTTCCCCGAACAAGATAGTTTTTAATTTGGGGAAATTTGTGTAGTGTAGTTTTTGCAGTCAGAAAGTATTTCAAACGTGACAGAAAACATTTTGTTTATAGCTTTGATACGCTTCTTTACCCGGTGTAAATCCTATCGTATTTATCTTGTATGTTTTTGATAATCCGTTTTTATCCCGGTATTCAACGTTAAAATTTGCATTGTTTTAAAAGCTGATTACGATGGTTGATAGGATTTTCAAAATCCCTAGGGAATGAAAATCTCGCTCCCTCAGTTACCCACCGAAAAGCACTACTGGGTTTGTAACGTAATTTATTATTTTATAAAAATACAAGTTACTCCAGATGTAAGAAAATTTAATAGATTTTTTCATAGTGCAAAGCGGGATCCCTGTTTCAACTCGACCGTTCCGCATTTGGTTTTGTGTGTTTTTTTGGCAAAACCCATTGACCGATTGTTTTGGAATTTGGAACGAACGTGTAAATTATAAAAAGTCGGAACGACGAATGTGTTTACTTCCGTTTAAAGATGGCGGCGTCGAATTAACGATAACGAGTGTACGCAGTTTTGGCCAAACGCATTGACCGATTGTTTTGAAATTTGCTGTGCCGGTACCTTGTATAAAGCCCCAACAACATTTGTGTACGGTTTTTTCCATTTACTTCCGTTTGAAGATGGCGGTCTTTGATTTAACGATGACGAGTGTAGTTGCTAGCTATTGCCTGTAGTACTAGCTGAACGGCAAGACCTATCATAATTTTCACCGCTTCTTCGAGAAAGAGGATAAAATTTCCAATAAAGTTGATCCAGTAATATTTTTCTAAATATTACGGTTATTGCTTACGGGTTACATCGCCTAGGAAGGTTATCAGAGCATTGGTTACAAGAACATGCGCGGGAGTCTGCTGTTCTTTGAAGTACAAGTTATAGTGTTTTTGCGGGACGAACGGTCTTTGAAACAGATAAATGCACAGTGTTTCTACGGACAGCATGACTTTCTTTATTAGGTATAGCGAAAGTAAAGGGCAATCGGTTCTGATGACGAATGTAGTTTGGCAAACATGTCAGTCAATCAATCAGAAAACATTTATCAAACGTTCATAAAGAGCGTAAATAATTATCCGTCACTTGTAATGTATAGCCTCCCGTACGGCGGAGGGACAAGCCTGTGAGAACTGGGCTGAACTTTCTGACCCGAGGTTCAATGCGACGCGGTGCACAACCAGCAGATACTGTGTCTACCGATTATATTTTCATATGTGACCGGCAATCGCTAATTAGTTCCTATTTATTCTGCCCAGAATGCGCTGCTGTAGCAATCACAGACGAATATAGATGGAGTGAAACGTTGAATTAAGTGTATTCATTAATTTTGCTTCCGTACTATATATAATAGAGCAAATCGAAGGATAGGCACTTGTTTGTGTTCTGATTAATGTTACCAAAGTGCTATTCAAATAGTCGAAATGCAGCTGTTTTGGCAACGTGATAGTAGCGAATCTCTCACAATAAGTAATTTTACCTTGAATTTTTTTTTTTTTTTTTGAAGCGAAGGTTTTTAGTGTTAGTTTTGGCGAGAGGAGTGTATTGAAAAAATCTGTCGAACGGAAATATGGAACAAACGAGCAAACAAATTTCGTCTATTTCTGTCTCTTTTTCGTTCTCCTTTTCGATAACAGTACATGCGTATTATATAAACGTTGTATTACTTTGGTTTCGGTATTTTTCCTTAGTTGAAGAACACGTGCACGTTGTAACCGCTTATAATAATTCGAAATTAATATAAACGTTAAATAATTGTTAATATTGCTACTTTTTAACAACATAACCTTAAACTTATAGCTTGTCAGCTGTTTAATGAAATCAGCTTATCGTTACGAATTAATATAATACAGCTGATCTTTTACTATAACTACAATAAATAACATGCAAGCTAGGTTCACGTATTTATTTATTTAAACAAAACAAGATATTTGTAAACATATGTTTAAAGTAATTCGATATTAAGCAAAGATATCATTAAGAAAAGCTCGTTTCTGTCGGTAACTCACCGACTTCCACACATGAATTTTTTTTTAAGTTAGGATTTCACTTATCGTAATTAGCACTAAAGTCTGCATAAATTAGTATATTACATTTTCAAATTATATTGTAAATACAAAAAGTGAACCCTGACCGCCGTCAGATTTATTTTCATAATTGTATTAGATTTTGAAAATTTAACACTGATTACTATGATGAAATGATTTAAGATTTGGAAGGAATTGCCGCCATTGTGAAACTTTTTAACAGATTTTTCTAACGAATTGAGCTGTTACCAAAAGCAATTCCATCGGGCCAATTTTGAGTCTAATCGAATTAAAATTGTGAACGTTAATATTTATACATACCCTTAACGTTTCTATTTTGTGGCATTTAGACTGATGTGGACGAGGGATCGGCTATAACGGAAAGAATAGAGTCGCAGTGTTGATGCAGTGGTAACTGCATTATCGAACATACGACTTTAAAACGCGCAGTTCAGAGATGCAGCAGACTCACCGATGTCTATGTCTCCCGACAAGACTGCTAGAAGCTTTTTGTGTTCCGCTTTTACGTCACCTTAAACTGACTCCAGTGACCTTGACGTGCTCCAGAATTTTGTAAAAGATGTCCATATTGAACTCCTGATCTGGTTGCTGAGGTCCAAAGAGTCTCCTTTTGCCTTCCAGGACCTCGCACTCAAGTATATGTGCTGCAGTTTCAACACTCTGTCAGCACAGACCACACTCAGGCGAGATTTGTAACAAACCCACCTTATGTGGATAACTCTGGATGTGGCCGTGTCCGGTGATCATGGCGACGACCTGCCTTAGTGACCTGTTAAACTGAACAAGTGTCCTTGTCAGCAGAGGGTCTGGTCTCGAGAGAAAGCGTTTCTCCAATCGTTGGTCAAGGAATTGCTTCCATAGCTTGATGTGCTGTTCCCTAGCCCATGAGCTAGAGGTTAGGATTAGTGCTCATTTCATGATTCCGAAATATCGACTACTTCAAACAATCGACTACCGACTAGTCGACTAGATTCAAACATCGAATAAATTAGTCGACTATTTTTAATTCGTTCTCTGATTGACTGTTACGGATCCAATATACTTAAATACTCGGCAACGCCAGTTCTATTGATTAGGTAAAATAGTGGACTGTTGGAGTAGTGTTAGCCTATTCAGTTGATTCAAAACTCTCGGTGTTCACTTGTCCTGGAATTGATATCAAAATAAGTCCAGTCACATATATTCAATTATTTTTCAATATTTGATTGAGTGATGCTTTTAAAAGCTTAAGATTTTTTAAAGTTTTTCTTGTAATTTAATGGTATGCTTTCGGAATTTCAGAATGTATATTATAAATAGTATGTTAAATAGAATGTAAATAAATAGCGTTTTGTAAATGAATAGTATCTAATATATTTCTAATAGTATTGTCTCCAAAAGATTTTATGTAAATTATGTAAGCAATGTCTGAAATGTTTAAATAATACTGGTAACATGCGATTACATTTAAAAAGTACACACTACTGTTTTTGTGGTGACAGTTTTATAACAGAGTCTGTAAAAAACAAGACCTTAACACATCAGCTGAGTTGTCCTCTTGTCTTCATCTTCTGATCGCATTCTGATTATAAATTACCGACTAGTCGACTACCCCATCACTACCTATGATGGCCGCTCCAGCAACCCATTTGGTAATGGAAAGTCGCTGATAAGCTGGCAGCATCCTGATTTCGTTCCACATTACTGAACGATTCTCTCGGTTTTTACAATCGTCTTTACGTCGATCTTGTTGAAACAATTGACGAGGGAATCAGCCCGACAACCGTTGATTAGAAGAAAGTGGACAATGACAATTGGAGTCGGTAATACGGTATTACACGATGTACAAAGAGTGAAGGAAAGGGTTTTAACGTAATTAGTGGCGTGGCTTTGTTTTAAGTTCCTTAATGCAGACAATAACCGCGGCTTTAATTTGATTCGTGATAGAGAAATACAATACAATACAATACAATACAATACAATACAGAATACAGTATTCCGGCATGAGAAATATAAGTGAATCGAGTTTCACTTTACCGCTGTCTAGTGGCGGGTTGTAGTAGCCTACTGGAAAATATTTGAGATTAGATTGCATACAGTTAACGTTAAATAGATTCATGTATCTACACCTAGGGATGAAGTATCGAAAAATCAAAAAGAATTTACCGGAGTTCAGGATGTTATAACGTTCCAAACGGTTATTGTACAGAAATTTCAGATACGCCAAATTAAAATGTGTTCTTTTCGTCTATTAATCTGTGTTAAATTTACTGATAAACATTTGTCTTACTACTAGTATCTACTTTGAAGGTTCATAACTTTGTCAGTTTCAAGTATGTTATGGTATAGATATACTTAACGTTAATGTTTCTGTCGAATTTGACCATCTTCTGAAAAAAATAGAAATTTCGGTGAATTTTTTTAAAAAAGTGCTAATTTTGTTACAACTTTACTGATGTAATTCTTTAACAGGCGTCTGTAATTTTAGAACAGTATTATAAGACTTGTGTTCAATTAGATTTTTAATTACTTTTATGAGCAAACGTAAAGTTAAAATAAATTCCAATTAAATTCCAGCAGCACTGGCGAACCTTATCAAAGTACTGTCGGGTGGCTCACACTACAGACCTACAGGGCGTGACACCGTTCCATTTAAATTTTATTTACAACTCTTTATAAAGGTCTTTTTAGTGCGTGCCACGTGACTGTATTCCTGGTGCGCTAAATGTTCAGATTAGTACGTCTACTCAAATTTCGTTTAATTAACTAATTAACCTATAGGAACGTGTTTATAACGTTAGGTTACACTTTGGTCAGCTCGGGATGGATTAATGGTATTTTGTGAGTAAGATTCTTGCCAAACAGAGGGGACAAATGCACCTGAGGGTCCTGAACGGATGGTCTTCATGGGCTCGTGACCCGAGAATTACTTTTGGGAGGGGATATGTTGGAAAACAATTTGAAAAATATTTGTTAACTGTTAAAGTTAATATTTTAACGAACAATAAAAGCAAACAATAAACAAAATGAAACCCATTTTAGGTGTAGGGTGACCAACTTTTCCACTTTGTAAACATAATAAGGGGCCCGCTTCAGATTTTGGTCACGGGCCCAAACTGATGGTGTTGTTTAAGCTTAACAGAATAATTTACCGATAACGTATTATTAGTACTGTATTAATATTACTTTGTAGTACAAGTATTGAATGAAAGTATTGAGTACAAAAAAAAATTCTAGGTATCGAAAGAAAAGTATCTACACCTGCCCTAAGTAATTGTTAGTATATGTGCTTTGATTTCTAAGTAAGTTCCAAAAACCTGGACAAAAGAGACCTGAAATGCCATATATACCTTAACGACAAATTTTTAAGTAGTTGAGCATTTTCAACTTTTTCCTACACCCTGCTTGATAACTACACTTTCGCTTGTAGATAAATAAAGGCTTGAATCTAATCCGACAACCTGGATCGTTTTGTGGGAAGTTGTTTGTCTGGCAACACGGAAACGCCGGTAGAAGTTTGACTTCAATCACAGATTTATAATTACGTCGAGCGCTAACGTCACGTAATGTGCAAATAACAGCTGTTTAACTCAGGTTAGCCAACTTGACAAGTATTTCTTCACTTGGCTTATTGTACAACGTGCCGTGCGTTTTACAAACCTAACTCATTCTGGTTAAAAATAGTCATAATGAAAACTGACTTGATGGTGAATCTGTTTTGTATAGTACAGTACATAAAAACGTTTTTTTGTTATCTTCCTCTCTCATTTCATAACTGTATGTTGTATTTTAAAATACATTGAAAATGCGAAAACAAAACCTGACCGCCGTCAATTTCAGTTGTTTAATTTGAAATGCTTTTTGAAAATTGGAAATGCTATTTTACGCAGTTTTCAACGCCGATTGATTGCTACGGTGAAATCATATTTTTTAAATTGTATAAGAAAAAAAGATGCGATTTTTTAAAGATTTTAGAAAGTTTTGATATTTTGAAACTGTTGAACGAATTTCGGTAGTTGACGGTCCTATACCAGGTATTACTAATATCGATTTTTGTGTCACATCTCAATCGAATTGGACTAAAATTGCGAACGTAATGCTACTAAGCTTGTTATATAAAAATATTTAACGACTCCTAAAAGAACGGATCTGAAGAAAAAGATCCGTGTGTCTTATTTGAAGGTTTCAGGTCTGGGTCTTACCATGATAGCCGCTACAGTAGCTCATTTTCAAATAATTACGATACGTTACTTTTAAAGTGTGTGTGTGTGTGTGTGTGTGTGTGTGTGTGTGTGTGTGTGTGTGTGTGTGTGTGTGTGTGTGTTTTTTTAGCTGTTAATTTTGGTGTGATCATGCTTATCAAAAATATTTATTTTAGTAACAGATTGAGCAAGTTCTTCACCCAACAAATGTGATCTGTTTAAAAATAGCGGTCATTTAATGAAATCTTAAAATTTTTCAGAACCGATTTCACCGTCATAATCAGTGATGAAAATTTGCACTTTCCAAACTGGTTAAAAATACGACATGACGCTTTTTTTTGTCCTGTCGTCGACGGCAGTCAGGGTTCATGTTCGTATTAAATTTTTCAATTCATATTTTCAACAACCAAGTGATACTTAGACCTTTTTTTAACAAGTATCGGGTTTTAGAGCTGGTTGTGTTGGATTTTGCGATTCGCGTGATGCAAGAAACATGTTTATATTGATATTTAACAGTATATTTTGCGTGTCGCAAGTCTCATTTTAAAGTAATTATAATTAAAAATATCCTGTTTCCGCCCGGGATCGAACCGGGGACCTTGCACGTTTGAGGCGCACTTCAAAACGACAACATTACGGAAACTACGAAGACGTTTGACCGTTTTAAGTATATGAAATGAATCGTTAGTTTAATTTTGATAGTTACGTTAAAAGATCATTTGTTTTATATTAATTCGTAAAGGTCAGCTGATTTAATTGTACTGCTGATAGGCTATATAAGTTCTAGATGATGTTGTTAAAAATCTAGGTATTTGTTTATTAATTTGTTTATTAAAAATCTAGGTTTTGTCGTTTATATTAATTAGTAACGATCATATGATTTCATTGAACAGCTGATAGGCTACAATAAGTTTCAGGTTATGTTGTAAAAAACTAGCTATGTTATTTGTCATTTATATTAATGATCAGCTGATTTCATTGAACAGCTGATAGGTTATAATAAAATATAATGTTGTTAAAAACTAGCTGTATTAATTTTCTTATTTTCGAACAAATGATCGTAATTAAAATAAAAAGGATATATGATTTTATTTTTGTCTCAATACACAGAAATTATAACTTTTTTAAACGTATTTTGCTGGTTAACGAACTTGTCCATACCGGTACCTAAATAGTGTTAAGAAATTCGCTTCCATCACGTACGCGAGACAGCTCCGTGACGCGACTATTATCTATGCACTCTGTTTAGCAATTATGTTGTCATTTACGGTAAACCACTGTGCTACAGCTCGTCCGACAGTAGACTAGGAGCTCGGCCGCTTGAAGACTTTTGTTACCCGCTTCCATTAACAATGAAAATACCAGACGGCACTTCTCGCCGCGTGAATGGAAGCCAGTAATTAATGGTATTGTCTGGCTTTTAGCGAATTTGCATTGGAAAAATGAGCTGTTGGAGAGGCCATCATGGTAAAACCCAGACCAGGGACTTTGAAAAGAGCACTGATCGTGTGTGTGTGTGTGTGTGTGTGTGTGTGTGTGTGTGTGTGTGTGTGTGTGTGTGTGTTATCACGCTCACGTTCGCAATTTTGCACCTTTGTGATATAAACTCGACATAAAAATCGATTAAAGTAATATCTTGCACGAGTTGGTTCAACATTTTCAAAGTTGCTGCCATTTCATATCTTCGTGTATGCTCGTATATACGAGTATATATACATATATATATATATATATATATATATATATATATATATATATATGTGTGTGTGTGTGTGTGTGTGTGTGTGTGTATGTATATATTTATAAGTATATATATATTAATCCGGTTTCACTCTCGTAATCAGCGTTAAAAACTGCATAAATTAGCGTTTCGAATTTTCAAAACCCTTTGAAATTATAAAGTGTAATTTGTCCGGAGGGTGCATTGTGATTTTGATAGTTTTAATTTTGATGATGGTGATATCAGATACTGAAAAAAGATAAAGTAAAGAGAAATACTTCTGCAGATTCGATTCTAAACACGTCAGCGAGACAGCTGCGTGCCGCGATTATTTTAATTATACTCGCCGTAAGAAGACCGTGTTAATTACATAACGTATCGAATGTATAACGTAACGGTGCTTATAGAATAGTGGGCCTGTGCATTGTGTTTGCGGGTAATAGCTTCCTGTATGGATGACAATATACGGTGATACCGTTGTGTTGGCTTCGCGGCGTGCGGCGTGCACGGTATCAGAGAACACCGGAGTCCAATACATCGGTGGCGCGATAGAATATTGGCCGAGAATATCAAATTCCCGCTACTAACGTTAGTGGCGTACCATGGGGAGATGTGCAATAACTTGGAGATTTATTAACACGATGGTTCGTATTTCTTTCGAAATATCTAAAACGAAAAACGGTCTGTTTTGTAACATCGACTTTTATTAGTATCAGGATTTGACATAGAAGAAACTTCAAATGGTTACAAGACAAACTGTTTTTCGTTTTAGATAATTTGAAGGAAATACGAACCTTCCTGTTAATAAATGTACGTTATTACACCTTCCCTTCTGACCGACATTTTTGCAATCTATTTTCTTTGTCAGTTAACACCAGACGGTTTTGATGAATAAAAACAATTTAATGGTTGGAAAAGTTTTACTGGAGTGGAAAAATGTAGTTACTGTTCGCCTCAAACGGCAAAAATTAGCGTTAAAATGCTATACCCCGGTATATCTACGCTCACAAAAAAAAAAAAAAAAATGAAATCCTGGGTACGGGTACCTAACCTAATCTAATTTTGGCCGTTTGAGGTGAGCACTAACTACATTTTTTAAAGCTTTTCCAACCATTAAACTGTATTCATCAATACCGTCTGGTGTTAACTGACAAAGAAAATAAAGTGAAAAAATGTCACTCAGAATTTGTTCTCTTTGAACAATTTCGCAATAAACTCAGTTCTGAGCAGGAGTGCCAACCTGCTTCAGTGTACTGGTGATATACCAACATTTGAACAAAATATTGTTGGTACATTTGCTGATGACAGCTATTTTAGCTGTTGGTGACAATAACATTGAGTCCACCTGAAAACCACAAACAGCTCTAGACGATATACAAAACTGAACTAAGAAGTGGCGAATCAAACTGAATGAAAGCATATCTGTGCGTGTCGATTTCACCAATAAGTGCATTGAGCACAAAGCTGTATTTATTGAGTGGAACAGTTCGAGAATACAACCAAATATCTTGAAAGTATTTGAGTAAGTTTGGCCGAACGCAATGTTTTTACACAAGTACCATTGAATATAAACGTACTAAGAATGATAACCCATATGAGAGACTTGTGTAAGAGCGCTCGCTGCTAGTAGTATCTTGTGGCAGTGTGTTCAACTACAGTTAAGTATTAAGTACATAATGAGGAACAATAAAAATGCAACTAGAACGTAAGGTAGCCTATATTAAAAATATAAAAACTTTAAACACTCAGGGCAAATACCAAATTTGTGTATTTCTGGTTTGACCATTCAGGATTTTCCCATCTGTTGTTTCTCCTAGTATTTAAGTATTTTAAAGGCTTAGATATATCAGCTTATGTCTTAGTTGCGTGTTAGGCTTGAGAAGTGTTGATCCATACGATCGAAACGCCGAATATTGCTTTATATACACAAATGATGGCAAATTGCCGAAAAAACAGTAATAAACTCTGATTTTTTTAAAATATTTGGAATGGCCACCACCATTGCATATAAACGTTCTAGAATGGTAACTCTTACGAGAGAGATGCGATTGCTCGATTTTAGTGGCATCTTACGGCGTAGTGTTCAACTATAGTTAAATAGACAATAGTATTATCTACTTCCTCAAACGTTTCCACCCCGTGTCTTTGCAGTTTGAACCGTTCGTAGCGGCAGATAGTGCAGTTACTTGGACTTTAGCCGCTTAAATCAAGCACGCTTCTTATAATGATGATTTTATAACTTAGTTTAAGTACGTTTATATTCAATGGTAATAGATTGAAATTAAAAAAAAAAACAGCACTGTGCAGCTATAATGCTAGGTTTTGTCGAGATCTACTTTGGCTATTATTTCAACATATCGTTTATTAGCGCATTTCAATTATCGCAGCGCCATCATAGTAAGACTCATTGATTCAGTGCCGTGAAATGAGCACCGATCTTGATCTCTATAATATTTTTTGATGGGTCGTTAAAATGTGTGTGTGTGTGTGTGTGTGTGTGTGTGTGTGTGTGTGTGTGTGTGTGTGTGTGTGTGTGTGTGTGTGTTTTGTAGCACCGATTAATTGTTCGCTTGTCACATACAACGTATGGCGTACATAATTTTGTTTTTACGATGTTGCAATATTGCCGGTCGGCATTCACGTTATCTGCGCCGACTTCAGACGTCCAACCGTCGTATCCGTCGCGTACTTGGAAACAGCAAATCTCGCGTCCATCTTGTAAATCCAGTTTTCGTATTTGTACGGACTCGACTTGTACAAGTGTGTTTGTCGTTTTGGGCAACCGGTTTGACGGATGATGAACGGTTTGAGGTTAGTTTTATCTGTGCTCGCGGCTCGCTCCGTTATACCGTGTGTATATCATACATTTAGATAAATCTCGCATCCGTCCTGTGTATTATGTTTCTCGTTGTGTTCGGGTCGCCGATATATGTTACACGCGGTGCGAAACGTACTTTGTGCGGTCGTATCGTATAAATAAATAGCAGTTTGTTGTCGTGTGTTGTGATCTTTTTTTAAAAATTCTTCGCGGTAATCTTGTAAATTTTAAAAGAACATTGACCGTTTAATGTTTAAATGCGGCACGCAGCTGTCTCGCTGCCAAAATATTTAGTTTTACGTTAAACTTTTTTTAAAGTATTATCATTAAAATCCGCACTGAAAAACGCAAGCCAAAATGAAAAACCTCAACTAGATTTGAAATATAGATGTATTGGCTACTAGCGTCTCAGTCAAACATATTTTGCTTGTATAAGAGCAAAATAAAAAATTGCTCTTATTTAAGCAGGTTTTGAGACCAGTCTGGATGTACGGGTTGCAACTTGGGGTTGCATCAATTAAACTAGCCTTAATATAATACAATATTTTCAAAATAAGGATTGTTGGTGCACCATGGTATGTTAAGAATGATAATATCCATAAGGACCTTAAGATAGACACTGTGAGGGAAGTACTATGATCCATAGCTGCGAAGCATGAACGTAGGCTTCACAATCATATTAAAACCACAGTGCGGGAGATGATTGCGGGCAGGAATGTACAGCGGAGACTGAAGAGGACAAGACCAGAAGACCTGGTGCAGTGATTACGTAGTACCATATGAGAGAGTTCGGAGTCATTTCTAACTAATACTGTGACAATAACATGTTTGCAATTGTAACTACTGGATAAGTTGTACTCAGTTGTAGTGTTAAACAAAAATAATAATAAAATACACATTTCAGACTTTCATAATACATTGCAAATACGAAAATGAACGCTGACCGCCATTAGAATAATTTTCGTAGAATTGAAATGCAAATTAATGACGTTTTAACTCTGATTATGATTGTGAAGTAGATTGCTTTCGAAATAAAAAAGGATAACTTGAAATAGCTGTTTATTTTAATTCTGGTACATCCGCTATTTTGAAACATTTTTTTAATGTAATAGTTATAAAGTTCCAAAAAGGAAAAGAAAACATGAAATGTGATTTTTTTTGTTCAATACAAAAATTAGTTTTTTAGGACACACCTGTGTACGGCTACATTTGCCTTCATTTTGAATTTACTCTTCAATCCGCTATCTTTGTATAATTTTTATGATATTAAAATAATATGCCTGTTCTAAAATTGTTCAGTTGCCAAAAATATTATTCAAAAACATTGCTTAACCAAATAAATGAATTCAGGTTCTGTAATAAAGTTTCTCAAAGTTCAGATTTATCCGTGGTTCTACGAACACCCTGTAGATGCCTCGGTACCATATGGGCATATTACCTAAATAACCCCGGTCACGTGATGTAGTAACTGTGTTAAATTGAATGACGCGCTGTTGAGTGTTAAATTGCAAATGTAGGCCTATAACGGGGACACGTTTATAAAATGGCGGGTCACGTGACTATAAAGACATGTCCTGCGCACCGAGCATACTGAAACATAACGGACGGGATGTCCACGGTACACGACCGATCCCTTTGATATTTTCGTTAGTAGGTCAGAAATAATGCAATCTTCTGTTACGTCACTTCCCTCTGTACAGTAACTTGTCGTGCTGGTTGCAGGCTGCTGTAAAATACGGCGTAACTCTGTACTTAGCTTAGTCAAGGTGATGAATACTTATTCAATCTTTAATTTTGTGTTTTGTTTTTTACTCAGCGTCAATTTATATTTAGAGTAATAGGATGAACGACGAGGGGAACGCTTACGGCAGTAACTCGTCTCATACCTACAACCTTGAGTTACGCAGCAGAATAGCCGGTGCTTTAACCCACTGACATGCCAGCCCCTTCTTTTATTTTAAATGCGTTTTTGTAACCTATCTACAGATATTTCAAAACTGTATAAACTAACTTGATAACTGTATTTTAAAATTTTTAAATCTTGTTATCAGTGAATTCCCATTGGAAAGTAAGTTGTAGTAACGAACAAAATCGCATCATGAAATGCGTGCACGGTCTACCTTCTTCTACAGCATTTTAAATTCATTATCCGGCCAAATTCGTTGAACCGTTTCAATATGGATATATTTAAAACCGTAAAAAATATAACTTATTATTTTTTTTATATGAGAATACTAAGTATTTACATAAATTATAATTTTGTGGTATTAGGTGTCATTTTTGTTGTACATTTAACGTCAGTTAATACGTAATTAGTAGGAGTACTTTCAAATATCAATTAATGCAAGATGTTGTACAAAGTTTCTGTGATACAAGCATGTGCTGTTGGTATATCAGAAACAGATACTAAGCTCTGCAAAGATAAACGAATTTTAAGACAGGCGTTGGGAACTTCGACAGGAGCAGGGCAAAGATCTGTTACGGCCTAAGGTAAGACTGCAGACGGGTTTCCTTACGGGGCATGGTACTCTTAAGAGACATTTTAAGATCTTGACTTTGTGGAAGATTCAAACTGCAGATACTGCGGGAGGGAAGATGAAATGCCCTATCGCCTGCTGGTATACTGTGAGGCGATTGTTACGAGAAGAGCTAGTATTTTGGGAAGTTACCAGTTAGAAGTGAGGGATTTACCTTGCCTTGAATCCTCGACTTCATGAGGAATCTAGGACTGGAGAAGATACTGTAACTGAGAGTCTCAGGAGTGTAGGAAGGGGATGACAGTAGATCTTCGAAGGTTGCAGAGTGTGTGTATAACCCCTAATATTCATTCATTCATTGTCTCTATTTACGGTTCCCATTTTAGGTCCCTGTGTAGGTCGTTGTTCCCGATGTACCACTGGCTGTTTACCAAAATACCTTGTTCTGAAATATTTGTATCATATTTGAGCCTCAGAGCTGGATGCCATCGGTTTGTTGACTAAGATTAGATTTGATATCAGAACTTATATCCTAGCACCACGATCAAAAAGGACCTATTGTGCAGCTAAGCCTATTGATTTTGGAAGCAAAACACCCTTTGCCTCCTGCCGGCAAGAGCCTCACAGTCATAGGTTGTGCCCTGCAGTTTCCCCCTCCTTCCAGCATAACCTGCTCACAGTTTCTCTTTGGTACAGTCCTATCCTGTTCTTGTGTACTCTCAGACCACAGTGTCCTATGGTGTTCTGAGTTGCCCCTTTATCAGGATCTGGAACACAGCTCTAGCCAAAACCACCACCAAGGAGCTAGCTTATTTTCTCTTTTTTTTTACACGTGAATATTTTAATGAAATCTGCCTGCCCCGCCGGGAGTGCAGACTAGCTGCATCTATTGAGAAAATTTAGACGTCCCTCGCGGTACCCGAGTCTAACACATACTTACACTTACAACACTACACTTACGACTTAACACTTTACACTCACACTTACATTTATGGAGGCGATAATGTGCTTTTCGCCGTAAAATACAAAAAAAAAAATCAATGAAATCTGACAACGTCGCAGTTCAACGGGCAGGTTGCAGCTTGTACATACCACTTCTATGTTTTTTTTCGAGTGTTACGTCAACCCCTCGTCTTCGTCTTCGTCTTCGTCTTCCTTAGTCTAAGTGGTATAAAGCCGTTGCGCAGTCTGCCAAGGCATTTAAACTACTTTTGTAACGCCCTTAAAAACTACAACTCGTAAATTTTTTTTTGCACTCGGTAAAATGTTCTTCGACTTCTACATACGGGTAGAAAGTGAATTAACATTTACATAGTCACGAAGTCCGTCAAAGCCGTGTCAACTAGCGTAGCGAGGGAGGTGTACACCGATTGGAAACTCGTCACGGCCGGGCTAGCTGCCGTCACGAATTTTGTAATTAAAATTATCACTTGTTAAACGGAAGTGAGGTTACGTTTGTATCATTGTAAAATGTAACTAAACTGTAGCTGTTATCAATACTTCAATGTAGAGTCATCGAGTGTAAATGTACTAGAAGTACAGACACCGTTATAAAAAGTGTACTCGATATCAGAGGCTCAAGTACAAGTAGTTCGATTTTCTGCCGCTACGAATGCTGCAAGGTCAGGAGGAAGACGTTTGAGAAAATAGACAGTACTATTACTATGTATTCAACTGTTGTTGAATACTACCGCAAGATGCCACCATCAGCGAGCGCTCACAAAGCCTCATAAGGGTTGTTATTCTAGTACGTTTATATTCAGTGGTAAACTTTCGGCGAGGACGCTTCGTTCGAGATTAATACTTCTGGCGACAGAGTGGACGTTGTACACGCTTTGCTAGTCCCGGACAAATGAACAGACAATAATGGATACCATCGAAGCTGTGTCTCATTGATTCGTTATAAAAAAACCTACTTGAATCCGAGTGATCCCGAAATATAACGAAGCGAAACGAACTGTACACTCTCATATAATGAGAGGCAGTGAATGCTCTGAGCAGTGATTTAATCACAGTTTAGAGAACAGTGCTAATAAGACAATGTGCTGCCGTGCGCTAACTGCTCTCTGCTCAGTGTTGTTTATTGCTCTAGTGAATTTCTAATTAAAAATACTTATTATTGAAAAAAATTAGATAAAAATAGAGGTATATTAGATATATTATCAATTTAGTAGTGTGTGCACACAATGTATTTTTGTACAAAAATATATATGAAATTATAAATTACCGTGCCTAACATTATAATTATTTATCGGGGGGAATAAAATAAAGTTGTAGGCAAGACAGTTAAAGCAACAATATTCGTTCAACAGTTTCAAAATGGCGGTCATTCTAGATGTTTCAGAGTACGTTGCGTTTTTGTTTTAAGTTTTTTTTTACCAGCGTATCAGCGTTAAAAACTGCGTAAATTAGCATTTCGATTTTCCAAAATCCGTTGAAAAGAAATTTTATTTGACGGCGGTTAGGGTTCGGTTTTCGTATTTTAGATGTAATTTAACAGTTTAGAGTACCAGTATGTGCAGATTTAATGCTGATTATAATGGTGAAAACATAATTTCTTAAAAACGGTTAAAGTAAAGAAAAATATTGTTTTTAAATTCGCATCTCGCACGACAGCGAAATAGTTGCGTGCGCGGTTGTGTATATAAAAACGTTGTTAAAATGGTTGACCCCTATCGTTCCGGTACCCGCTCGCTAAGCGCTGTTGCTTTGTAGCCTAGTTCAATTAACAAACAATTTATTGCTTCGAGATGTTAAATTGTAAAACCGCTGTGTTTAACTAGGCCTGGGTTTTATCGATTTATGCCATCCAGTCTATAAAGTATGGGGTTCATAACGATGTACCTGTTGTAATTACTTGTTTCTTATGCCGACTGCTGATTTCCCACTGTAATCGCAAGATCTGCTCGAATAGGATGTGTTCTTATTTCCTCGCTATACAAAGTATAGTAGAAAGTACGGTCACTGTGGGTCGTTGGATTTTGTTAGTTATTAGCGAATTTGCATTGGAAAGAAGTACACGTGTGGAACTCGGGGAGTAACAGACAGAAGGATGATATCTTTGCTGAATATATAATTAGTTTGAAGATATGTTTACAAATAGCTTGTTTTGTTTAAATAAATAAATATGTGAACCTAGCTTAGATATTATTTACTGTAGTTATAGTCTAGTAAAACACCAGCTGTTTTATAGCCGATCTTTCGTCCACATTAGTCTAACTGGCATAAAGTAGAAACGTTAAGAGTCTGTATAAACATTCACGTTCGCAATTTTGATTCGATGTGACTCAAAAATTGGCCCAACGAAATTGATTTTAGAAAAAGCTCGGGCGAATTAGTTAGAAAAGACGGTAAACGTTTCACAATGGCGGCCATTCCAAAATTTAAATCATTTCACCATCGTAATCATTGTTAAAATCCGCATAAATTAGCATTTTTATCAATTTTCAAGATGTACTAAAATTATGAAAATAAATCTGACGGCGGTCAAGGTTCACTTTTTATATTTACAATGTAGTACACTAATTTATGCAGAATTTAGTGCTGATAACGGTAGTGAAATACTAACTTAAAAAAGAAGTACACGTGTGGAACTCGGTGAGTTACCGACAGAAGCGAAGCTTTTGTTAATGAAATCTTTGCTGAATATCTAATTAGTTTGAACATATGTTTATAAATATCTTGTTTTGTTTAAATAAATAAATACTTGAACCTAGCTTACGTATTATTTACTATATAGTAAAAGATCAGTTGGTTTATATTAATTCGTAACGTTTTTTTTTGTGTGTGTTTAACGATCAATTAATTTGTGTTCAGTTCGTAACGATCAGCTGATTTCATTGAACAGCTGATAGACTACAATAACTTTCAGATTATGTTGTTAAAAACTAGCAATATTAACAAGAATTGTTATAATCTGTTACAACGTGCACATGTTCTTCAACTAAAAAAAAAAAATTACTGAAACCAAAGCAATACAACGTTTTCATATAATACGCGTGTACTGTTATCGAAAGGAAGAAGAAAAGAGACAGATTTAGTAAAACGAAATTCGTTTGCTCCGTATTTTCTTATGTTCTTCCATTCGGCAGACTTTTTCTATTCAATCTTCTCGCCAAAGCTAACATTAAAAGCCTCGCTTCAAAAATGAGCTTTTGGAGTGGTCATCATGGGATGGATGACCTACATTGAAATGGCCAACGATCACTTTTCTAGGGGAAATTAAAATCCAGGCATGCTCACGGTCGCAATTTTAATCTGATTTTATTCAAACATGACAATCAATTATGATAACAGTTTGGACATATTCGTTAACCAGCAAAATCTTTTCAACAATTTAAAATTAGCGGATATTTCAAATCCTTAAAAATCTTAACATTTTTGTCGTAAATATTTTTGAAAATCTGATTTTACTATCGTAATCAGCGTATAGACCTACATAAATTAGCATTTTAAATATTCAAAATCCATTAAGATTATGAGAATTTTTTTAACGGCTGTCAGGGTTCATTTTCGTAATTTAAATATAATTTTCAAGTTTAAAATGTTAATATTTTTTTTTTTTTTTTTTTTTTTTTTTTTTAACGTCCGACTATTGTGCACACTTGGGCTAATGCAGACGGTGGGATGATTTTATAGCGTGTGAAAATGCCAAGCCCTCGCCAGGAATCGAACCCGGGTCCTCGGGGTGAAAGCCTAGTACGCTATCCACTAGACCACCGAGGCGGCTAATGTTAATAAGCAGATTTTAATTCTGATTATGATAATTAAAACAAATTTCAAAAAGAGGAAATATGTTTGGAAATTCGCTTCAATCACGTTGTCGAGCAGCGATAACGTTCGTTTTAAGTTCATTTTTAGCCTAGAAAAAGTATTTTCCGTGGTCGTCGCTGGAGGCTAAACAAATAGACCGTTTTTAATGTAACTTTTCCCCGTAACTAACGAATTATGTCATGTTTTGCTCGTAAGTATCTAAAATAAAACGAAACTTAACCCAGACCGTTTTGCGGGTTAGTTTTTTTACCGAATGTCCATTGGAAAATGAGCTTTTAGAGGAGCCATCATGGTGAGACCCAGACCCGGGACCTTGAAATAAGCGCCGATCATCTAGATATCTTTTTAATGGATCATTAAAATTATTTTGTGTGTGTGTGTGTGTGTGTGTGTGTGTGTGTGTGTGTGTGTGTGTGTTTATTCCGATTTGATTCAATATTGGCACAAAATTTCAATAATAGCTTGGACAAGTTCGTTAATCGGTGAAATTCTTTGGACAGGTTAAAAGTGGCGCCATTTCTAACTTTAAAAATCGCAAGTATTTTTGTCTTAAATGTTTTTGAAAATCTGATTTAACTATTGTAATCTCCGTTAATAATTGCATTAGTTTACATTAAGAAATCCAATTTTATGACGGTCAGGGTTCGTTTTAGAGTTTTCAATGCAATTTGCAACTTAAAACACTATATGTGCAGATTTTATAGCTTTTTCTGATGGTGAATCCAGAGTTTCAAAAAGTGGCTAGGATAAAGATAAATTAATCTTTGCAATTTCGCTTCCATCACGTCAGTGAGAAGCTACTGTTTGCCGCGATTATTTTGTGAATTTCAGTAAATATTGAGTTTTGATTAAAGTTATTAAACTGTTGACTGATTACTACACGAGACAATGCCAGAACACCCCAGAGGGTCATCGTACCACGGCTACACCCTACACATCTCATCTCTGTCGCCCATTGTATTCACTACCTACACAAACCCTTTCACCTATTGTCATCCAGGTCTGGCTTCGCTTAACATGCTGTTTATGTTCTCCTTTATCTGACTCAACATGTTTTATGTATGCGCATGTCTGCTTGCAGTTTTATTGTGCCTAGAGTAGTAGAGGATTAACCCACGCCGTGTAACGCGGTGGCTGTTGTATTCAGATTTTGATTCGGCGAAATTCGTTTTCGACGTTTATTTGTGAATTTTATTGTCAGTTAAACATATTTACTACTTCGAAACGGGTTAAAGAAAAATTCCGTTGAAAAAATGAGCTATTGGAACGGCGATTTTAAGACGCGGGACCTTGAAATGAGCCCGATTCTGATTTCTATCAGTTTTAGCTCGCTCACGTTTGTAATTTTGATCCGATTTGCCGACTTAACACACAGGTCGATTATGGAAATAGCTTGGAAAGTTTCGTGAACCAGCAAATTTTTTTTAGCAGTTTCAAAGTGGCGGCCATTTCAAATCTTTAAAAATCAATTACGGTAAATGTTTTTGAAAATCTGTACAGTAAACGAACTTAGAGTACAGCCACCATTGTAAAAAGCGTGCTCCATATTTACCGCTAAAGTCCAAGTAATTGTACTATCTGCCGCTACGAACGCTGCCTGCTGCAAGGACAGAGAAGGAGACGTTTAATAAAATAGTACAGATATATATATTTTAACTGTAATTGAACACGCTGCCGCAAGATGGCAGTAGCAGCAATGAATACAGAATAGATTCTGTATTCAATGACGGCGGTCAGGGTTCATTTTCGTAATACCAATGTAATTTGAAAGTTTAAAGGGACAATAAATGCAGATTTCAATGCTGAATATGATGGTGAAATCAGAATTTGAAATGGGTAAAATAAAAATAACCTACTTTTGGTAATTTGCTACTATTACGTCCACGAGAAATCTGCAGACCGCGATGAAATTACGTATTGTGAACACGTGAAGCTAATGGTGGCTACAGAAATACGTAACACGAATACATTGTTTGATGTAGTGTATACAGAGTTCAAGATTACAGGAACTTAGCTTGAGGTAACGCCTCTGGTCGATTTGGAAATTATTTGAAAAAATGTGCAATTATAACAAACAATGGTATTAATTACAACTGCAGGCTGGCATTAGTTCCGCACTTCGGTGTGCATGCAACTGCCTGGCAGCGTCTGAGGTTTGCGCTGTTCTTCAGGTGACACGACATTTTAGTTACTCATTTGTACAAACAAAGTTTACGCTCCACACGTAACTAGGGATGAGATATTAAAAGGAAGTATTGATACTTTAATAAAATCGAAATTACTGATATTAGTAGGCCTATGTATCGAATAAAATTATCAAAAGAAATATGACGGGAACATCACACGAACAACTTAATAGATAATTTATATAGTAGGCCTTACGTAGAAAACATGTTCTGTTCTTCTAGGCATATCTTTAAAATAAGGCAAAGTTATGCTAGTACACTATGTACAGGGAAGACCTGCGCATGCTTAGATATTATTAATATAACTGCTTCGTTTAATGCGGTAATATCCGTACCACTGCAATGATCGTGACACGCAACTGTTGCTGTATGTCATAGAGTTTTAATAAACGACTCAAAACGTTTTATAGAGTTGCTCATTTTTTCGATTTAGGGACGGGTTTTTACCATGATGTGGTCGTAGCTTCAAGCTCATTTTCAACGACAATTCTTTAATAATATAAATAGTAAACAGTTCATATGTTAACATGTTGAGTACTTATACCACCCGTGTTGTTTTTTCAAAACTAAAATGAATAAGCCACCGATACGTTTAAAGAACGGTAAATCAAGCAAGGCTGTTGTATTGATGTTTTTTTAAATATGTAACCTGTTTGTTGATTGAGGTCATTGATACGGTGTCGTTTCGTTGCATATTTTTATTATCCTTGGCCATTCTCTGAAACTAGACTCGCTGGGAACTCAAGCCAAGTGACCTTGTAGCCAAAACAAAGTTACGCCTCTCAGATTCTTACAGAGGACCTCTGTGTAAAAGAACTATATCATTTACTTCTTCATGTAACTGTCTATGATATTGTTTTTTTACCTTTCTGGTTGTACATATCGTTGGAAAAAACTTAGCCTTTAGACGACGAAATCGTAAAACAATCGATTTCTCGTTGCTCCAGTAACTCATTTTCCAATTGGAAATTCACCAATAGATATTAAAACTAACAAAACTTCACCCTGATTTTTATCAGTGATGCCAACCTTTAACGTTCAGAACTAAAGGTCTCCAGATTCGAAGTGGATAACAATCCTGATAGGTAAAATCTAGAATTGGGGCATTCTGACCTGCGTCCGGCTTTAGTTCAACAGATGATCGTTCAGCATGTCTTCCTTCTTTACTAACAAGGCAAAAAATGTACGATATTTTTTTAATGTCTATCACACAAATCAGTATGATGAGATAAGGAGTCGAATGCTATTGTTGAATCGCTTACATTTGTCAGGTTCAGAATTTGCACGGTTAGTAGACCAAATTATTAGATTGTTTTATTAAAATCGTTCCTGATTTTCAAGTTTTGATCCTTTAATAAACACGAGAAGGTACAATCATGAGCATGTACCGTTCTCGTGTAGGAAGTCGAAGGTATTAACGTCCCTCGTCCAGAGGAAATTCCATCGTTAATTGGACGTTGTGAAGTGAACAAGAACGGTTGAGGGAAAAGTGAAATCTCGGCGGAAAAGATATCCTTTGTAGAAAACCAACTTGTGGTAAAAGTAGATTTTGTTTGACTGTACGATACGATTTGTTTCGAATTTGGCAAAAAAACGATTTTCGTAATGATAGGGAAAATCAGACAAAAATACGTAAACAGTTTCAAAATGGCGGAGAAATATATAACTTTTTTGTGTTGTACATGTTGAAAATCAGAGTTCACCGTTATTAATCAGCGTTTAAATCTACATAAAATAGCATTCAAATAACATTGAAATTCCTGAATAAGATTAAAAATAAGATACCTATTCAAGATATGAATATTATAGTTGGAAATTCGCTTCTATCAGGTCATATGTGTCCGCCAGGATCGGCGTACATGTCGTGATCAAAGATTATAATCGTCATTACAAATAGCTGAAGTTCACTAAAAACAACAACATAACATAAGGGAATATCTGGTGGAAAATTATAACGCCTGTGGAAAGAGGCACACACGCTATTAAAATTGAAATAACGGGTACTAAAGATTTGAGAAGTTTTATTGGCAATTTGTGTTTAGAAAGAGTTAATTATTATAGTTACTAATTAATAATTAACATATTTTCAGTAACGTCTGGGTGTCGGTTAGGTTATTATTATAAATTAACCGAATTTGCTTTTCCTCCCTCCACAATCTGCAGGATACTACTTAACATAGTGCTTACAATTTAGTTGTTCCTAAATTTGGAAAAGCCAGTAGAAAGCGATATTGCAATAGAATTGCCGCAAAATTATTATGGCAGAATTGCTCCTAGATCTGGTTTAGCCAGTAAACATTTTATAGATGCGACCGAGAATATACGGGAAATGTTTGCCGTTACTGTTAAATCAGAGGCGGTAGAATTGCCCGAAATAACTCAGGTTATATCATACAATACAATTTCGAAAACTATTCTGCTTTAACTGGCAAATGTCACTTTGTTACAAAACTTAACTATTAATTTTTTAACATTTCACCATTTGACCTACTCATAGATACATCGACACTGCGAGAGTGTATCTATGATTAAAACCAGATGTTTGGTTGAAGGCAAAGAGCTCTCAAAAAACACATAAATCTCGGCCATGTAACAGACCATTGTTTACTATTTTATCTGAACTCGGTAATTCTGCCTCAATAGACAACAGATAAGGTGTCAGCGCTCGTCGATAAGTGGGTTATAAAGATAAAATGGCGCATCCATCATCGCATCTCATATTTGTAATCTCGTATTTTATCGAAGCTTTAACTGTGTTACTAAATTAGGCTAGAGGAGACCATCGTGGTAATAACAACGATAAATAGAATACACGGGTATGCGCAATAGACTACCGCGCGCGTGACGTCACTGGATCAAACTCTTCACTGCTACTATACGTAGTTTCCCGCTAAACAATTCGATGTTCTGTAAATATAATTGGAAATTCGGTGTGTTTATTTAATCTGTAGGTGTTGTGTTTTAAATAAAAGGTGTCAGCAACAATACTGCACGATAATTTTGTTTTGTGTTCGAGGTTTAATAAATATAAGAAAAGATTTAAGTATGTTTTGAATCCTAAAAAATAACAATGTATTTTCTTTAGTATTGTATAATTGTATAAGCATAAAAATGCCTGGTTGCGCTATTGCCAATTGCTATAATAATGATAAGAATTCTAAAGGGAAAGGAATTACATTTCATATAATTCCTAAAAATGAAGGCCTGAGAAAAGTGTGGGTTCATGCGTGTAAACGAGCAGATCATATTAATTTTGATAATATTAAAGTCCGTTCACTTCAATTTAATGACAATGATTTCGAAAGGCATTTTAAATCCTAATTATTAAATACAACACCTGTGAAATCTGGTGCCTTTCCACGTTTTAACATTTTCACCGTTGAAAATAAATGTGTTGATTCTGAACGAGCGACAAGGATTAAAAAACGTGAAAACCAAGAAACATTAAAAAAACTTATTGACGAGTCCGATGGAAATTTACCAGAAAAATCACCTGTAAACTGAAATGACGTTGGTGTAATTGTAACGTGTAATTCTGTAAATGAAACCCACTTTCCGTAGGCAGTAATTTTAATACAAATATCGTTGTAAATAATGCCTCTGTAGAAGAAATGAAATGTTTAAGAAATGAAAATTTACTTTTGAAGGAACAGATTCAACGTGCATTACAAGAGTTGGCTTCGGTTAAAAATAAAAATGTGGTTTTACAAAGCAATGTTACTAAGTTTAAGAATATTTTTTTCTGATAATCCGACAAAGAGGAGCCTTAAATGATTTGCAAGCTAGTGAAGATGATGTGAAGTGTGATCTACAGGAGAACTCTGATCTACTGAAGATTATGGCTGGCTATACAGCGTATAGAGTCAAGAAAAAAAATCTCAACTTTTGTATACGGTCATCCAACAAACGAGTGCCATAATAATCAAAGGGTTTGGCTGTCAACTTTGTTAATGTGCTATTTATTTATTTACTATCAAATTCCTATTATGTAAAATATATAGCCTACAAAAAAGGACCCAAAGGGGGCATAAAAAGCCTGTACATAGGTTGGTCCTTTGTAATTTAATTTATTGCTACTTTTTTATTCCAGATGTATGTTTCAGTCAACCAAATAATTGAATTTTATATACCTTGGTAATAACGCTCAGAACCTGGATTTTGAAAGCAATTTTTAAATCGCAATTTTGGTCGGCTTTAATTAAAACAGGGCGTACAGTCGATTTTCTGACTTGGACGAGTTTTACACAGCAAAATCCGTGGTTTTGGCGGCCATTTCAAATCTTAAATGAATAACTTTGTCGCGCCTCTGATTTAGCCTAACAATGACGAGTGTACACAGTTTTGGTTAAACGCATTCACCGATTGTTTTGAAATTTGCTGCGAAGATATCTTGTATAACATTTTTTCTGATTATTTCCGTTTCAAGATGGCGGCTTCTGATTTAACGATGACGATTGTACGCAATTTTAATCAAACTTATTGGCCTATTGTTTTGAAGTTTGTGACACATGTACCTTGTAAAAAAGCCCGAAAGACGTGTATGTAACATTTTCCCCATTCATTTCCGTGGTGGTGATTTATAATGGTGGGGTCTGATTCAACGTTGAGAATGTGGCTACTGGCTGTTTCCTGTAATATTGGCTGAACGGCAAAACCTATTGTAATTTTGACCGCTTCGTAGAGCAAGAGCGTAAAATTTCCAATAAAGTATGTATAGTGACATTTTTTGTAAATATTACAGTTACAGTTAAATTGGCGGAAAACGTTACGAGCGCTGTCGTACATTAAGTATATACTGCAAGGTCTACTGTCTTTGAACTATTAGTGCTGATTCTAATGATGAAGTTTTTTAAAAAGTATAACATGAAAAAATATTTCTTTAAATTCGAATGTTTGCTTCATCTCGTCAGCGAGACAGCTGCTTGTCACGATTTAATAAGTCTGTTTGGGCAGCCTGATCAGTAAGTTTCCAGTTCGTATTTAAGTTAAAAAGTCGAGATCACGGTTATTTTGAACTTTATGAGTCTGTATGAATTCGAACTTAAGGACGATTAGGTCTGCGTTGAAAATGACAAAGTTAAAAAATATTCTGTTCTTGAACCTAAAATAAAAATCATGTAGCATGTTTTATCTTAATTTTTATTTTAATTACGATAATTTATTCGATAACACGACAAATTAATATAGCTAGTTTATAACAACATAACCTGATACTTATTATAGCCCATCAGCTGATCATTACGAATTAATATAAAACAGCTGATCTTTTACTATTAAATATTTATCACGATTAAATAAACGGTCCGTTTCAGTTATTTACATCAGTCAAACTTTGTAGTTTACGTAGTGTAGTGGCTATTTTACCTCACGCGCGCAAAGTGCCTGGTTCGATGCCAGGCGGAAATACAGGAAATTTTAATTGTAATTAATTTAATGTGACACTTGTGACGCGCAAAATATACCGTTATATGTCGGTAGACATTTGTGCACTCGTGTCACGCAAAATCCAACATCACAACCAACCCTAAAACATGATACGAATTAAAAGAAAACTTCACAGTAATGACGGTTGAGGAAATCAGCTGTCTGTTATCACATGCCCTGTATTGTCGCAATCTCTCTGCTCGTGCTGTAGCTGGAATTAGCGTTACGAATTCGGCCAAGTGAAGGGAGGAAGTGGCAAGCGTTTAGACGGAAGTAATTATGACAATCAGCATCGCACCGCGGCTTTGGGTTAATTAACATGCCTGGTCGGAGGAAAGCATTTTAATTAGGGCGCATTTTGAGATACTATCTGACAATTGCAATTAGGCGAGCACGGCTTCGGGACGTTTTAGCATTCCTGCGAGCACGTTGTGCGGCGCGCTTGTCAATCGGACCGGGTTCGATAGAGTTGTCCGAGAGCGGAACAATGGCAACGATAGCGAGCGTAAAACTTCTCCGGATTGCTGGAGAAAGGAAAAGTCAACTCGCGAATCCAGGGCTGCGACGAGGTGGAAAGAAACAATACCGAGGGTCAGGAGGGGTTATGGAATATAAAAAAATAGCCTCTAAAACTGCATTTAAACGATTTCAGGAGATCAAAATGAAATGAGCTGAAATACACGGAGTACAAAAATCAACCCAAATGGTTAGGTTTTAAACAAATGGCAAAGTAATTTACAAGTTTTAATACTCAAAATTCGTGTTATGATACTTAATATTTCACTAGTTAATGGTAAAAATGTTTAATTGAAACAAAGTACATGTTTTGGTAGGTTGAATAAATGAATTTGTAGGGTTACTACTGCAGTGCTACCTTTGTAGATCTATTGTGCCTTTCTGTATTCTATTCGTGAGGTGCTCAGTTACAGCGCCTGTTTCTTTATAAAGTCTAGGATTTCGAGAGGATCCCAAGGTGGGTAGCTCCTCCACTACTAATTGGTAACTTCTCAGTTTCTTAATAAGGTGCTTGTTCTGCTAATTCTCTTTGAATTTTTCTTCTTTTGTCCCTTATTACGTTCTGCTCCATTTGGTCAACCTCTTTGTTGTGTGTTGAGATTTCGTGCATTCTGTTTTACAGTCTTACTTATGGTAACATCCACAAATAGTTAAGGAAATGAGGTCCGCCCATACAGAACCTCGCATGTATAGATTAGGCTAAGGTACACCGGGAGGTCGCCAGGGCTTCGTTTCATACACCATTAGGCCGGTATCATTCACTCCATCAGCATGGCTTGACTTTACATTTTAGAGTTAGCCAAGCTATGTTGTGTGCGTGTGCGTTCGCGTGTGACAGCCATCATGATTAGGCCCTGAATATCAATAATCTTTTAATTTTTAAGAATATCGTAACCTAAGCAACGAGAAATAATAAGTTTGGAGGCGTGGTCAGTGTGATTTGGAAAGCGGAGTCAGATTCATACCGAACCTAAACATACGAAGCTACACGAAGCGGACATCTTAGTTACGCTTTCAGTGGCCGCACTTAGGCCCTATATTAAAAACAATAGGTTAGGTTTTGAATGCGTAGTCCTTCCTCATTTGATGGCCATCCTGCCTAAGAGGAGCGGACTAAATAAAGGACATTAATCCTTCAATACGGTTACCGTACCTTTTTCTACGGCACACACTTTACGTACACAATACGGCCGTATAACAACCACAAGGGTGCTACTTTGTTATAAGACGTTAGATATAGATGTAGAAGACGGGCTGGATGCATTTCTGCAGACAACAGTACTGGCGCAACTCGATGCAACCGACCCGTCCTACATTCACGGAACAATACTCCTCACCTCGCCTCGCCTCGGTTCATCCCACTCCACTTGTCCGACATGATTCATCCATTTACCCTACATCCCATCCGTTTACATAATCCTAATCTAACCTAACGTAGTGTACAACAATAGTCAGGTATTCACAGCTTTGGGAAACTTCCATCTCGGTCAGTTACTTGCTCTTCTGTATCTAGTTACCCTTGTGTAACTTGTTCCACCGGTCATCGGGTACTTTTAACTGGTTATAATTATTATACCTCTGGGATACTTAACAGTGAACAACTTGACTGGTACAGTTAAAAACACCGGTCAGTCTGCTGTGACGCTGAAGTGCGCAACTCAAGATCGTAATTTCGAGACTTGCCCATGCCCCCCCCCGTGAAATTTCGGACCCGGGATTTCAAATTCTGAAGCGGGCTCTTATTGTGGAATAAATAAGTGTTTCTTTAATGAAAAAAGTTGTATTTCCTGTAAAACTGAATACGAGAGAAATTTACAACACTAAACGGAATTGCGTCACACCATTGTCCTATTTGTAAGCTAACGATATAGGCTACTCCATCCGAATTTATAAGTAAATAAAATTAGTTTTAAAATCTTCGTTATGAACTTGCTTAAATTGTTGCTAGAAAAATAAGATAAATTGTATTATTAATTTAAACGTATAACTTTAAATTTGTTTATTAAAATAGTCTGCATCTGACGTTGTTATGATTCGTTATTGGGTTTTAAAATTAAAAGGTAACTAGTAGATAGTCCCCAAAATATCCAATACAATCTAAATTTCCATCAGGCCTTAAAATTTTCCGTATTTTTACACTGGTACTTGAAGAATATTTGAGCAAATTGTTTGTCCTGATTTTTATGTTTACAAAGCGCGCGCGCGCGCCCACACACACACACACACACACACAAGAAAAAACTACTTCTCATGCACCTCCATACTGGTAGCCTATATTCATTAAAATCTCAAAATCACTTTGTTCATAATTACAGCATTTTTTAAATAGGGCCTACAGTAGGCTACGTTTTTGTTTTTTGTATTTATTGGAACTTTTGCCTTATTATTCTCGGCATGTTGATTGTTGGTATATTACTGTTTTTTAAAGTGAGACTCGGACTGGCGGGAGGTGGTTCAAAGTTTTTATACCATTACAGAACAGCAACAACTTTATGCTGCAGTTTTTACGGTGAAAAATAACCGTAAACACCCGCAGCTAATTGTTGCAAGATAACGTTAATTTGCATAACTGCCCACAGAGTGCGGTAATCACAAATTGAGATTCCATGTACTCGACATACACAAACACCGGCGTACCTAGGCCTACATGTATTGCCAAGTGTAAGAGGACGTACGCCAGCTGGAGAAAGTTATGGCTGAATATTTGGCACGTATGCGAGATGATTGGGCCGCGAGTTTAGTTAGCTCAATATACGAAGTCTGAAGAATATACTGTCTCGCTGACGTGATGGAAGCGAATTTCCTACAACATTTTCATTATACTTTATTTTTAATGAAAATGGCATCATCGTAATTGGCATTAAAATCTGCATAAATTAGCATTTAAATCTTGGACTGAAAATATGAAGATGAAGTCTGACCTTCGTCAGATCAATTTTCGTAAGTTTAGTGGATTTTGAAAATTTGAAATACTAATATGCAGATTTAAAGAATAATTATTGCGGTGGAATCGGGTTTTTAAAATGTACGAACAAAAAATAATTTTTGAAGCGAAGTTTGTAATGTTAGCTTTGGCGAGAGGGGTGAATAGAAAGTCTGCGAACGGAATAATGTAACGGATATATGGAACAAACGAGCAAACGAATTTAGTCTCTTTCTTTTTCTTCCTCTTTTCGGTAACAGTACACGCGTACTAGGCCTACATGAAAACGTTTTGCTGTTTTGGTTTCGGTATTTTCCCTTAGTTGAGGAACACGTGCACGTTTATAACCGTTTATAATACATTCGAAATTAATATAAATGTTTATAATAATAGTTGTTAATAAATATATTGCTAGTTTTTGACTACATAACCTAAAACTTATTATAGGATATCAGATGATAGTTACGAATTAATATAAACCATCTTTAAATAAAACAAAATATTTCTAAACTATTCAAACTAATTATATATTTAGTAAAGGCATCATTAACAAATGTTTTGCTTCTGTCGGTAACTTTCCGAGTTCCACACGTGTACTTTTTTTAAAAAGATTTTGTAAACTGTAGACGGATTTTGATGGGAAAGAATTTTTCAAAGCTATTTATTATCAAAATCGATATTTTGTGTCGTTTGAATCAAGTCGGATTAAAATTGCTAACGAGAGAATACTAACATGCTTTCATGCACAGTGACGTATGAAAGTGACGTATGTGTAGCCTAACATTTTCCCCCTACTTACGTCTGGTTCAATAATGAGGGCTCTGATAACGATGCAGAGTTTAAGCAGTTTTGGGTAAACGTATTGACCATTTGTTTTGAAATTTGGTATGAAAGAGCATAAAGTTGATCCAGTAACGTTTTCCGTAAATATTACGGTTACCGGTTACATTGGCGGAAAATGTAACGGTTACGAGCGCTGTCGTGGAGTGCTATATATTAATTAAGCTTTTTTTGCATTGAGGATATTATCGCCTCCCTAAATGTAAGTGTAAGTGTGTGTTAGACTCGGGTACCGCGAGGGACGTCTAAATCCTTTGAATAGATACAGCCAGTCGCACTCCCCTGCGGGGTTCTACTGCGAGATCCACTGTACTTTGCGCTACTACTTAACACATGCTTGTTACAAAATAAATTTATTGCCCAACCGTATTGGATTAGGATATTTTTAAATCGCAGCCATATTTGGAAGTGTGCATTACAAAGTATCCATAACAGTTCAATAACCTCGTACAAATGTATACGGTCATGTAATTCAGGTTGTTACATTTTATGTTACTGTAACAAATACTAGTATTGCCTGCAGTAATACGGGCTTGTTACAAAGAAAGTAATCACGGGCACGCAGCTGTCTCGCTGACGTGATGGTAGCAAATTTCAAACATTTTTTAAATTACACTATTACTTTTATAGTCAGCATTAAATCTCCATAAGTTAACATTTCGTTATTGTCTGTACGCAAGTAAACCCGTACCGTTGGCAAATTCATTTCCGTATTTTCAAAGGAATTCAGAAAAAATTACAAATATACAAATATAACGCTGAAATCAGTTGGTGAAATCAGATTTACAAAAAGTGAAAGTTAAAATTTTCGGTTTTTTAAGATTTGAAATTATGGCATTTTAAACTGTTGAATGATTTTGTTAGGAAACGAACTCGTTTAAGCTATTATGAAATAACTATTTTTGTGCCAAATTTCAGTCAGATCGGATCAAATTTGCGCGCGCGCACGCACAATCTTTAAAAACCTCGCAAGAAGAGATCTAGATGCCAGGATAAGCGCTCATTTCGGTATTCCTTTTTTATATTACTTTATTTTGAAAATCTGTTTCACCGCTTAAACGGTTAAAACATTAAATCTGACTAAATTAGCATTTCAAATTTTCAAATTCAGTGCTGACTAACGTAAAAATTGGGCACTGCAAAGTATTATAACGAAACTTTCCAAAATTGTAAGAAAAAAATTGTTCCAAAACTGCGTGGGGCCAAAAAAACTGTTCTTGTGAAAAAACTATGTGCAGTGGTTATTAACGAATTTCCGTTGCAAAAATGAGTTAGTAGAGCGGTCATCGTGGTAAGACCTAGACTCGGACCTTGAAATTAGCATTTAGTTTGACCTCGAAATCACATTTGAGGGCGTCATTAAAATGTGTGAGTGAGTGTGTATGTGTTTAGCACGCTCACGTTCGCAATTTTAGTACAATTTGATTCAAACATAGTACAAAAAATCCATTGTGATAATAGCTTGGACAAATACGTTAGCCAGTAAAATTCGTTTAACAGTTTCAAAATGGCAGCAATTTCAAATCTTTAAAAATTCGTAATGTTTTTGTCTTAAATTGTTTTGAAAAACCAATTCCACCACTGTAACCAGCGTTAAAAACTGTATAAATTAGAATTTTCTAAATCTGTTAAATTTTAAGAAATTTAATTGACGCGGTCATGGTTCATTTTCATATTTTATGTGCTATTTGTGATTTTGAAGTGCTAATGTATGCAGATTTTAACGCTGATTAGGAAGTTGAAATGAAAAATTCAAAAACTGTAAGATAAAGACAAATATTTTGAAAATTCGCTTCTATCGCGTCAGCGAGACGGTTGCGTGCCGCGTTTATTTACAATTTTAATACTGTATGTCGGCGGGCAGTTACTGCCCCCCTCCCCACTCAGACGAAGTTACATATGTACATTTGGCTCGTACCCGAGTTGGCTGGACTAACAAACAAAAGGGCGTCAATGCAGTTAATCGCTTTGTGTTTTGGGTCGCACCAATTACAGCGACAGGGCTTGGCGTCGGAGAGGAGTATGTTTTTAAACAAATCACAGCTGCGGGACTGTCCTCTAATTTTGTCTACGTTTACGGTACTGCCACGTCCTCACGTGAGGTTTTAACATTTTAAGTCGAAGCACATTAGTGCAACCGTTATTTGTCCCATTGGGAAACGCCATCTTTAAAGACCGTTAACCTACAGTTGTATGGGTTTTATGGTAAGGAATTTTAAGCAACGTTATTTGAATACTTTTAGGAAATGCCCCGATAATATTTACAAAACACTAATCTTGATGTTTGCTTGATAATGAGTTTTTGGAACAGACAATTCAGAAATTTTTGTTATTGAACCAGAAATAAAAATTATGTATCATGTTTTCTCTTCTTTTTTAATTTTAGTTACTATAATTTGTTCGAGACCACGAGAAATTAACGTAGCTAGTTTTTGACAACATAACCTGAAAATTATTTTGGCCTATCAGCAGTTCAATGAAATCAGCTGATCTAAACAACAAATTAATATAGCTAGTTTTTAACAACATAACGTGAAAGTTGTTATAGCCTGTCAGCTGTTCAATGAAATCAGCTGATGTTTACGAAAAAATATAAAACAACTTAACCTTTTAATATAACTACCAAAATTAAATTAACGATTCATTTCATAAACGTAAATAGGCCTAACTTCTTCGTAGTTTCCGTAGTGTAATGGTTATGACACTCGCCAAGTCCCCGGTTCGATCCCGGGGGGCTGCATCTCAATATATTTGCCCCCGACTGCATTTATTGCATGAACTTAACATTCATAATTTATTACTCGTAACTACTCGGAAAATATTCTTCAGCCGCTAATGTTTTCATCTTTTTAAATCAATTATATTTCAGATTTTCATTTGTTTTAATTATGAAATATGTAATTTTTGTGTATAATTTTTTTGTATTTTGTGTTTTAGCAGTTGTGTTTTTGTATTTGTTCAAGTAATTATTTTTATATAGCATAGGCTAATAATGGTAGTTCTGAAAATTCATATATTTTATTAATCATTTTAATTTTCTAATTATTTTCCGGTGAATTTAATTTGTGTTTTTTGTTTGTTTTAGGTGAGTATGGAGTTGTTAATTGCAGAATATAAAAAGGAATAGATTTACTTGTTATTGTCACGAGTATGTAAGTAGCCTATGTTTAAATGTGCTGTAGTTCGTTTCTGTTTTTTTATAAATTAAATTAAAATTAAATATACAGTCTTCCAAAACACGAATGCTTTACCAAAACAAACTAAATGTGTCCTTATCTCTGAGTGTTAGTCCTCACAAAACTGTGGTTACTAAGGAAATTCCAGCACGCATCTGTCTTGCTGAATAATAAATTCTATTCTGTAGGACTGTTATTCAAAGATTGTTCTGTTCTGCAATGCAATAAGTCATGTGTGTGACCAGCGGTGATCGTGTTTGCCTTTTTCATCGCGCAAAGTCGCACCAGGCCTAACCAGACTTCGAGAAAGTTGGGCCGCCATTAATCTTACAGCCCCATAATAAATACTTACACACACTAAGTAGGTGCCAGAGACAGTGAAGCATTTAACGTGCCCAACTACTTTTATGCGTTCGTCGACTTCTCTAAAATAATATCTTTCTGGAAGTAACTAGCCCCGACCGCATTCTGTAGCTGTACGATCTGTTTGTTGTGTTCGAGTTCAGATGTTAGGCTACAGTTCACGCATGCGCGCTCGCGACATGTACTCATTTCTCATATTACACCCAAGTATTTGCCATGAAAGAAGAATTAAAAATTTTCACTGGATAATCACCGATTCCGAGATTAGTTGCGCCAAATAGGGCATCTTTGCTGTATTTGATTTTGGAACATAAGCCCTCTGAGGTAGTTTATTAAAAAAAAACAATTCTAGTCACAACAGTGTCACATAAATTTTAATCGGACCGGCAAATACTGGTTGCCTTAATATGAAATTCAGTAAAATCATTCCAGACTTGTTCCCTGCAGAAGTTTACAGATAAACAAACCTAGTTATAAATTAATTTGTTAAACCACACCGAACTTAAATAAAAATTAATACATGGACAAAACAACGCACATAGAAATTTTAACAACTTAAAACTTTATTATGTAGCCTACATGTGAAGTGGAAAAATCACGTCAGGTTTGGTTGGCATTTTTTTTTTTAATCTGAAAACATGGATTCCAAAGAACCCCTCTTTTCCCCTACATTCCACTGAAAGTGCAGACCCATACTAGTTGCAAAGTATGCCTAGGGCCTCTGTGTTAGAGCGTTCCTTGTGTAGAAACATACAATCATACCCCGCGGTAAGAAGTAGTTCAGTTTGGCAGTTTGTTAAAAACACTCGTATTAAAGAAATATTTGTGGGTATATTATTATCTATATGTATTATTGTTTTTTTTCTATACTCGAAGCAAAGATTCTTGGCGGCTGAGAGCTTAGGACCTTTGGCCAGGCTTCAAAACCCTTAATTAGCATTCGCTTAGCCGCTCCGGGTTTTAGTTATTGAGTCACCAATGGCCTTGATATACAGTTTCAGTACGTTTTCAGTTCGACATGTATTGAAATAAACACGTAATTTTTTTAATCAACGCCAAATTACAAGAAAATTAAGTGCAAGAACTACTGAATTACGATAAGTGTTCAGGTTAGTTTTAGGTGAAAAAATTAAAAGGATAATATAAGGAATATATTATCGACAAGTTTATGTCAGTTGGGGGGATTTGTAAGAATTGTTTACTATAACCACCCTTAAAGGCAATTACTGAATTTATCCTAAAATTGTTTAAATTAATTTCATTTCGTTATGAAATTTTGCCGATTTGGGGTTTAATTCATGCAATCTTAAACTGAATATTAGGTACTGAGAAAGCAGTGCACACACACACACGCACGCACACACACACACACAACACACACACACACACATAAGAAAGATCTTTGACGAAATAAAGTTGACGGTTCTTTGATGAATTAACTCTTTTATCAAACTTTGATGAATCTTTGACAGATTTTCAAAATACGTAAGCGTAACCTCAAAATTTTTGCCATTTCCTGTTTTGTGTCAAATTCCTCCCGTTCCTTTCGTGCGTACAATTTAAAACGATGGCGAAATTGTCACGGACTTTTGAAGCAGTAAAAACATTAATTCTGCATTATGAAAAAGAAGAGTGTTTGTCGAATACCCACACTAATGCTTACAAAAAACCGAGATTTAAAGTACTCATTCTGAAAAATCGTCTATTTGAATCACGATCTTTCAAACGCAGTTCTTTAATAATAATTGCTCTTTCTCCTTTGTATCCATGGTCGGACTTAAATTCGTTTTTTCGTTCTCCCCTCTTTTTATTTAGTAGCGCCACATCAAGATAAGCGTTTAATGCAGCAGTATAATAAGTCAACATTATTCCATCCGTTATTGCACGAGATTAAATTTAACCTCAAAATATTTTTAGTTAATAACCCAGCTGATCAAAGAAATTTGACGACTGTAATATGTTTTCTTTGATAAAACTTTGACAAGTATTTGAACAAGATATACGGTCAAAGTTTCATCAAATATTTAATATCTTTGATAGTGTAATATGCCCCTCATGATTTAAACTAATACAGGGTAGTAAATTTTAAACATCAAAATTTACGGTTAGGAAATAAAACGAGAGAAAACTTGTTCGTAGTATGGTTTTTTGGAATTTTCTCTCGACCTGTAAATCTTTTTTTTCTAATTCAGTGTATTGACAACTTATAACCAATCTTATCTGAGAAAAATTGCAGAGAAACCTGATAAACCGGTTTTGAGGAATATGCCGATCCTCGAGTTTTCTTGTCGGTATTTTTGTACAGGTTATCGGGTATGGGAAAGGTAACGCACCATTTATTTAACCGAGAGTTACGTAAGAGCTGCGATCGCATGTTGAAGGTTAGGTCGCGGTTCATTTTGCACGGCTATCTGTTGCATCAGATGCGAGTACTCCCTATGGAAATAACACGAGGTACATCGTACACAGGGCTATAATAATGATAGGTATTAGCTGACATTGTGCCAACATTGTTGGCCGGCTTGGTTGGCAAACACGATAACACACTGTGGTTGAGTGGGATTTCATGTAGTGTACAAGATGGCGTTAAACAAGTCAAATTTGTAAGGCGGATAAATCACTTAATGAACAGAGAGGATTAGACGCTAATAATGTTTTCTCGCGGTGAGCTTTCGGCCGGCTGTTCGTTTGTTTGTAATTAAAATTTTATTCATAATCTTACAGAACGCTCCACGACAGCGCTCGTAACATTTTTCGCCAGTTTAACCGGTAACCATAATATTTGCGAAAAAATATTACCGGGGAAACTTTTCCTGAAAATTTGAAGCTCTTTTAACAATAAAGCGGTCATAATTAATCTTGCCGTTCAACCAGTAATAAAAGGAAACAGTCAGCAACTACAATCTCATCGTTAAGTGAGAGGCCGCCATTTTGAAACGTAAGTGAACGGCTTATATCAAATTTCAAAATATTCGGTTAATGCGTTTGGCCAAAACTGTGTATACTCGTCATTACAAATCAGACCGCCATCTTGAAACGGAAGGGGATGGGGAAAAGTCTTGCATATACATCGTTCGGTCTTTATACCAGGTATCTTCGTACCAAATTCCAAAACAATCGATCAGTACGTTCGGTCAAAACTGCGTACACTTGTCACAGTTCAGAGGCCGCCAACGGAAGTAAATAGGAAAAAATGTTACACATAATTAATGTGGGCGCTACACTAGATATTTTCTTATCAAATTTTAAAGCAATTGGTAAATTCGTTTGACCAAAATTGCGTATACTTGTCATTATAAATCAAGTCGCCTATTTGAAACACAAGTAAATGGGGGAAAATTTACACATACATTATACAGGCTTTATACAAAATGTCTTCTTACCAAATTTCAAAAACATCGGTCAATGCGTTTGGCCGAACTGCGTACACGTTATTTTAAATCAGAGACCGCCATTTTGACACGGAAGTGAGTTGGGGAAAAATCTTCCACGCATAATTCGGGCTTTATACAAGATACCTTCGTATTAAATTTCAAAACAATCGGTCAATGCGTTTGGCCAAAACCGCATAACTATCAAATACAGAAACTAAATGCCCAACAGTCGAGTTGAAACAGAGAGCTCGCTTCGCTCATACAGTTAATTGATTTATGTTTTACGATCGGTATAGTTTGGTTTTACAATTGTCCTTTGAACTAAACATTTGGTAAGTGTTCTTAATATTTCACTGTCTCGATTATTGACACTATTCATACAGATATTCGTGGAATAAAGCGTATAAGTGGTGTTTTTATTACTACTGCAAGTGCGTAAATGTGCATTGTTAACTGCAACTAAGACTACACCGTACTCTTTTTTTCTTTTCCTCTCTTATTCTGAAGATTGTCTTGCAGTTCCGCACACAAAGCTAGCAGCAAGAAGTCGAAGACCTACGGACTTCAAGAAACCTCACTATTTTACAATGCTCGGCCTTTAAAATTATAAACACTTATATCTGGTTGCAAGAATAGGCTATTCATTAAATTATTTAAAAGACTTTGTATTTAAATTCATTTAAAAGCATTATTAAACATAGAATTGGGTTGCAGAAGCATCAGTTTTTTAAAATAACGGAGCTTTAAAGCTTAGGTCACTGCTTAAATGTGGGGTTACTAGAATGTCTGTTAAAATTTAGGGACGTCTCTGCTTTGTTAAACTTTAGTTTTAAATAACCGTTAATTTTTGTGCAAAGCAGATACTTTATTTGTTTATAATTTCTGATTATTTTAATTCAAAATACAAAAATAGCAACAATATGCCTACTATTCGAAACAGAAAAAAATGAATGCAAACAAAACCTCCAAAACAATTGTAAAAATAACCTGCAAATGATCAGCTGTTCGACAGACGGCCATATTGCCCACCATTAAACAGTTAAAATCAGAGATATAAACATCTTAACTTATTGACTATGTTTTTTTTCAACTTACTTATCACAAATTTTCAAAATAAACGTTTTAATTCTTCTGTTATCAGTTTCCGGATACTTGTTTCCCCAGTTTTGTTAACTGACCGACACTTTGGTTTTATTGCACCAAATAGACGGACAAGTGTCCATGTACAAAAATAGATGCTATTGACTAGACGAGACACAAGGTCTGCCAACCTTGGGATGCTAAATACCTTAGTAGTCGTTACTCGAGTTTGTCTGAAGTGCAATTACTGTATATTGTCGAATAATAATACTTAACAAAAATATTTTCTCATATATATATATATATATATATATATATATATATATATATATATATATATATAGAGAGAGAGAGAGAGAGAGAGAGAGAGCCTATATATATATATATATTTCAAAAAACAATATAGTGAATAAAAAACTTATTGTGATCGTCAAAAATGAATTCTGATATAACCAATGTATTTTTAGATTTGTGTATCAAGCGCGTAGTTTTTGAACATGATGTTTTCAGTAAATAGTAATTTTTTATGAATGTTGAAGTGAATCGCGGAAAATCCAACGGCAGTAATGTGAATAGATTCCAGCGTACAGTTGATGCAGTTTAACTGCGTGCGCGACCTTGCTGCGGTCAAAGTTGTACTAGTCGGGCACAAAACAACGGACTGTAGCCTATAGTTATAATCGTAAAAGCAACTTCCAAACAGCAAATTTGTAGGCCAATAAATAATGAAATATTTCTCTTATTACCGGTAGGTAGCTTATTTCAGTAACGGTTCCGTTACACGAAACGAAATTCTCTGCAGTAGCGATAAAAAAGAGTCGATATTTTTGGAATTGCGTGGATTTCCTCCGCCGCCTTTCCCTCCCCCGAGCAAGTTGCGTCAACTTTACAGTCTTGAGTTTGAACCAACTGCCTGCTATCTTATCGATTCAGCTACAAGAAATCGATAGCGCAAAGAACAATGGACCTCGCAAAATGTTTTTAATTAAGCCCAGGTGATGCGAAGCGGAGTAGAGCTGAGCGGAGCGGACTACGCATTCAAAACAAAACTATTGATTTTAATGTAAGTGCGGCCACTGAAACCGAAACGGAGCTAAATGGAGCAGAGCCGTTGCTGAGTCGCACTTACGTGAGAAACAATAGGTTCTGAATGCGTAGTCCGTTCTGCTCAGCGCAACTCCGCTCCGCATTTAGTAGCCATCCGTAATTTGGCGTGCTGAAGCAGTCGTAATCTTATCTAGGACAGTGCTCGTATCTTTTCCCGCCAATTTAACCTGTAACCGTACTGTTTACGAAAAATAGCTAGACAAACTTGAAAATTTTATGCTTTTTCTTCTTGAAGCTGTCAAAATTATAATAGGTCTGATTCCGTTCAGCCAATATTGCAGGAAATAGCCGGCGACTACAGATCTCGTCGTTAATTCAGAGTAACCATCTGGGACGGAAGTGAATAGGGGCTTCATACCAGGTATCTTCTTACCAAATTTCAAAACAATCGGTCAGTGCGTTTGGTCAAAAGAGTGTATCTTCAACGTCGTAAATCTGTTTGTCTTGAAACAGAAATTAATTGGAAAAAATCTTACACGTCCTAGTTCGGGCTTTTTACAGTGTACCGTCTTACTAAATTGAAAACATTCGGTCAATGCGTTTGGCCAAAACTGCGTAACTAACACACAAACGAAATGCCGAACGGGGTAGTTGAAACAGAGGTCTCGCTTCGCTCGGTCAGCCAGTCTTCTTTTATAAGTTGTTATGACATATGTCGTTTTTTATTGTACCGAGTGAGGGCACCAAAATTGTTAAAAAAATTAAATTCTATTTTGGTTGCAAACTTTACGAAAAGAAATTATTTTTAGCAATCCTGGTTAAATTGCACTACACAGTTTTATAATTGCATTGCCGTAAATGACAGACCTATATTATTGTTGTTTTTTGCGGTTTTTAAGCATCGGCAATAATTATGCATTTCACTTGGTTTAGATAAAATAAAGTTTAAAAAACGCATCTTATTCCTTCAGTAATAACACATCACGAGTAAATTAACAGTATTAGCATGTAGAGATGTATCAAGCGATTGCTTTTAATACTGATTACAGTTACATGTAGGTATCAGATACTAATACCGATTACTTAGTAATCACGCGAGTACAAAGACCAGAGAACCATATTACTGTAGGCCTACTAGATTAACTTACAAGTACCAGAATATAGGTACAGCAATCATAATTATGTACCGCTCGCATTCACAATTTATTTAATATGTATCGCGAAATTTTAATAATAAAATCTAATAACTATTAATAACCACATATTATGCTCAAGTTCGAAATTTAGTCCGGTTTGATTCAAACATGGCACAAAAATCGATTTTGCTACAGTAATTGCTTAGAGAAGTTCTTTTATTAGTTTCAAAATGGTAGCGGATATTTTAGATTTTAAAAATGCATAACGTTTTTGTCTCTGACCATCGTAATCAGCGTTACAAACTGCAGAAAATAGCATTTTAAATAGTTCAAAATGAGTAGAAATTAAAAAATGTTAACTTGACGGAGCCAAAGTTCGTTTTCAGTGCAATTTAAAATTTTTAAATGCTAATTTATGAAGATTTTAGTGGTGATTATGGTGGTGAAACAGAATTTTAAAAAACTTTGGGTGAACAAATTCCTTTTGTAAATTCGCTCCCATCACGTCAGCATGCTTCGATTAATGTTATTTTTTAATCCAATGCGTCTTGACTAAACAGACTGTATCGTGCTTCGATCAAGAAGTACGCAAGAAAGTGAAGGTAAACAGCAGCATGTGTGATATTTGTTTGGCCAAGCCTGGGGGCGCGGACGTTATGCAAGCTCACGTCGATACAGAAGCGAATCAACAAACGGTGGTTCTGTTGATCACGTTTCCACGCTACAGCTGTGATCAACTTTGTTGTCAAACCGCAAGTCGGATCTGTGGTTTTATGAGAATTGGACAAGAGTGCTGTACTCCGGAGATGCAAGAGTGTTCAAAGAAACATAGATCATTATTGCTGACAAAGCTGTTAACAAAGATATTTTAAATAATTAGGATTATGACCTATTTTTTTGTTTAGTGACCTATTTACTCACCTCGTAAAGACTACCGCGGTTTCGAAACCTTACTGTTTCATCTTCAAGCAGTAATACAAAACGTCAGATCCCTATGTCGAGGTCGTCACAGAGTTAAATAAAACATTGAAAACACTAAACACAATTACACGATTAAAATACACACGATAAATTTTGGTTTGGCCACACGATACGTGCAACTCGTATGTCGTTACATTCCGGGTGCGTTATTACCGATGAACACTCCGCAGTTCGGAATGTAACGACATACGAGTTGCATGTATCGTTTGGCCAAACCAAATTTTGTCATGTGTATTTTGATAGTGTAATTGTGTTTACTGTTAGTGTGTTTTCAATGTTTTGTTTAACTTTGTGACGACCTGGTCAGAGAGATTTAACATTTTGTATTACGGCCTGAAGATGAAACAGTAAGGTTTCGAAACCGCGGTAGCCTTTACGAGGTGAGTAAATAGACCACTAGACGGAAAAATAGGTCATAATCCTAATTATTTAAATATGTGGTCCGGTGGCTATGTTGCAATAATGAAAAGATATTTTCTCTTATTCTGTCATACATTCTCTGTTCTACAGTCTAAACATTCCCTCTTAAGAATCTGTAGATCTCTCTTCGGTATTAAAATCTATTCTGCTCAACTTAATTAGTAGTTCAAAAAACAGCAGACCTCGCAGTATATTCATGATTAATATTCAGAGCTCGTAACCTTTTCCGCCAATTTAACTGATAACCGTATGTAAGGAAAATATTACTGGATCAACTTTATTGGAAATTCTATGCTCTTTCTCCGTGAAGCTGACAAAATTATAATTGGTCTTACCGTTCAGCCAGTATTACAGGAAATAATGGGCAACTAATCAGTATTATCAGAGTCCGCCATCTTGAAACGGAAGTGAATGGGTAAAAATCTTACACTAACGTCTTTCGCGCTTTGTACGAGGTGGTATTTCGTACCAAATTCCAACAAAACTATCTGTCCGTACGTTTGCCCGAAACTGCGTATAGCCTACTCATCCTTCGTTAAATCGTTGGCCGCTGTTTTGGAACGGAAGTAAATGCGGGAATATATTACACATACACCATTTGGACTTTATACAAGATATCTTCACAGCCAATTTCGAAACAGTCGGTTAATGCGTTTGACTAAAACTGCGTTCACTCGTCATTGCAAATGAGAGGACGCCATCTTGAAACGGAAGTAAATGGGGGAAATCTTGTGCATACATAATACGAGCTTTATACAAGGTACTTCAGTACAAATTTTAAAACAAGAGGTCAATGCGTTTGGCCAAAACTGCGTACACTCGTTATTTTAAATAAGAGGCCGCCATCTTGAAACGGAAGTGAATAAAAAAAATTTACACATACGTCGCTCGGGCTCAATATAAGCTACTTTCGTACCTTATTTTTGAAACAACCGACCAGTGCGTTTGGCCAAATCTACGTGACAAACACACAAACGAAACGCCGAACAGTGGAGTGGAAACAGAGACCTCCAACTGTAGTCTGTTTTTTGTCCTTTGGATCGATGTCCAGTAAGACTAACGTAAAACTTTAAAAACCAGTTTCTTCCCTATATTTGGTCCTAGTGAGATCGATTTACTCGCACTACTTTAAAGTTTTGATCCTTACGCATAGTTTGCTTTTTTTCTCTTGTCGATATCGAAAAATGAGCTATTGGAGCGGCCGTCATGGCGGCACACAGAACTGTGTGTGTGTGTGTGTGTGTGTGTGTGTGTGTGTGTGTGTGTGTGTGTGTGTGTGTGTGTGTGTGTGTGTGTGTGTGTGTGTGTGTGTGTGTGTGTGTGTGTGTGTGTGTGTGTGTGTGTGTGTGTGTGTGTGTGTGTGTGTGTGTGTGTGTGTGTGTGTTTTGGCACTCTCGCTCGTAATTTTGGTCCATTTTGATACAAACCTGGCACAAAAACTGTTTGTGACAGTTTGGACAGTTTTGTTACCCAGTAAAATGCGTGTAAACATTTTCAGTAATGACCATTTCAAAGATAGAAAAATCATAACGTTTTACGAATGTCTGATTTCACCATCAAAACCAGCGTAAAATATGAAATTGTCGGGGCAGTTTGAAAATTAAAAAGTTTGCTTTATGCTGATGTTAACATTCTTATTGTAGCGGAATCGTATTCAAAAGAGATTAGGAAAAAAGTATATTGTTTGAAATTCGCTTCCATCACGTTAGCGGAAAAACTGCGGGTCGTGAGAGTAATGACAGAGTCGTTACAAAACGATGCCTACCTAACCCAACAGTTAGGGCTAATACGAACGCAGTGCTATAATGTACTGTACGGTAGTCCAACACAGATAAATAAGCCTCGCTAACAACTGCAGTATTATAACGATCGGCCTGTTCCGCCCACTAAATTCGACTTCCCACAATCGCCCACATCACTTGCCATGCTCCAGATACACTCTTAATCTCATGCACACTGTTTATGCCCATATCTATGTGCATATTCTCATGGCGTGATCCCGTTTCCACGGACGACAATTTCACGTATCACGTCTCCCGTTACGCGCACGTCTGCTTCGTGTTTGCTAACATTCCGCCCTGTTTACCTCGCCGACTGTATTTTAGTTTTTTTACCGCCATGTTAATTCGAACCGACGTAAAGAATTATCTTTGTTCGTTTCGCTCCACTTTGGTGATGTCTTGTAGCTGTTGAAATTTGCTTTATTTCTGACCGCTCTTAGACTAGGCCACCAGTGGCTCAGCGTGCTGCATTAAATTGAAGCTAATGATGCCTGTTAGATAAGGATAACTGGTGGCGGCCACCGAACATTGGTGACTAATTGGTTGACAATACTTGGTGGCGCCACTGTCAATCGGATAGGGATCGTTAGTCGATGTTTTTCCATTCATGATGGGCAGTCGATGTTTTTAGGTCGTGTTCGATGTTTTTACATTCATGATAGGCAGTCGATGTTTTTAGGTCGTGTTCGATGTTTTCCCATTCATGATGGGCAGTCGATGTTTTTACATTCATGATAGGCAGTCGATGTTTTTAGGTTTATGTTCTGTGATTTCACATTGATTATAGGCAGTAGTCGATGTTTTTAGGTCCATGTTCGATGATTTCACATTCATGATATTTAGGTCGATTTTCCATGTTTTCACATTGATGATTGGAAGTCAGTGTTTTTAGTTCAATGTTTGATGTTTTCACATTGATGATAGGTAGTCGATGTTTTAAAGTCAGTTTTCGGTGTTTTCACATTGATGATAGACAGTCGATGTTTTTAGGTCGATGTTCGATGGTTTTACATTGATGATAGGCAGCCGATGTTTTTAGGTTTATGTTCAGTGATTTCACTTTGACGATTGGCAGTAGATGTTTTTTATGCATCGAAATCTTAACTACTGTGTGAATTACCATGACATTTTTCATATATAATTTTAGGTACAAGGTCAGGAGTTTTTGCAATTTCAGTGGTCAGATGGAAGTAATATTTCTTAATTGTCGCATTAATTGTTGCTTTGTAGCTGTATATTGGCAGGTCCTCAGAAAATTATATCGCCCACTGTGGTCTGTTTGAATTACTATGTAATCGATCGATCTATGGTATTCGTAGATTATTCGATTCTTTTTATTTAACATAACATCAACATTTTTTTGTTGACATTAACTTCATTCAGCCAGTAGAATATAACTTCGTGTGTTAGTTTTCAATCGCATTTAGTCATTCATTTTTTTTTTAACACAGTGCATTTGAAAATTATTATATCCATCAAACTCTCAATATTGATTTTTCGTTATCACAACACTTTCTCCATACAGATCTTACAGTGAAAATTACGATTAAAGATTTGTTACTGTATGTATCCAGTGTTTGAAGAATTGCCCAACCGATGTTGTAATCCCAGCTTTTGATGCACGAATCAATCGAACCGAATAGCGCCTCAGTGGTATCGTGCAGAATAGACATTTCAAGGTCATCTTACCTTGGCTACTAACCTATCATCATCCACGTCAGCTGTGCATCTAGTTAACACTTAACACCATTGTACTTGTTAGCAACAGCTACTCACGTTGTGTCAAATTGAATAGAAGTCTTGTTCTTTGCAATCCGCTATGATATAATGCGTAGAGTTGTCTAGTTAAATACATAGGACTGACAAACAATGGCTAAGTCCTTACATTCTATTGTATTATCACAGAAAACTGAATATATAGTGATTCAGAGTGTGCTCGTCGGTAATGAAGATGAAGAAGATCGCGCAGTGTATTTTATTGGCCGATTTGTTGCTGTGGTTTTGCCGATTGTTGCATGCTACCGTGAGGACTGAAAACATAAACCGAGTTACGAAATCTATTGACGAATAGATTTCGCACTTTTATTGTTCCATGCCTCTTAGTTTAGATTAATTCAGTTTATTTTTCATTGATATAATCATTTTCTGGGATAATTTGACGAAACTAACTATAGTCCGAAACAGGAGTGTAGTCCATTGACGGTTAACCAATAGCGGGAGAGTGCGGCGTTGTCACACATTAGTAGTACAGAGACTTCTACACGTATTCAGTTTATAGTGGAGAAGCACTCTTGCAACACTGCTCTTCTCCGATTGGTTGGTTCAAGGTCACAGTGCGAATAGGTCCATCCCTCAACAGGTTAGACTCGGGATGCTGAGTATAGCCGATTTCAATCATGATGGAACTATATCTTCTTGCTATTGATCACTGAAAAGAAACCAACGAAAAAAACACAAAATTCTGACTTTTCCCAAAAACTTTCTCGTTGGAACTTTCCACATCTGGCCAGAAAATTTAAAAAATCTTCGCGTACTATATTTGGAGGCTATCCAGGATATGAATTCAGTAAACCCTCGTTCAGGATATTCTGTTTTCCATCCATATACTTGAACTACGAGGTGTTGGGAGTATCATTTTGCTGGATACCGGGTCACTGTGGTATAGTCGAGAACACTAGAGCGGATATTGCGGCGAAGGAAGTAACTCTGCTACCGCCAGTCACACAATCTGTTATATTATCGGATTTTCTAAGTCACTAAAAACATTTACTTCTCTTGGATAGGGAGAATGAGCGGACAGCTACGGATAACAACAAACTGAGGGTAATTAAAAATTCTGTTCGTCCTTGGATTGGAGGTTGTCCATATGTGCAAGTCGTAGGGAAGAGGTGGTGGTTACCCATCTTGGCATTGGTCATTCCTTGCTCGATTGTGATATTTTCCAAAATATGAGGTGTAGATGTAAACTGGGCAATTGTTTACAAACGATGTTGGGAGATGATGTCTCGATCATCGACCAGACTTTAGACTTCTTTCATCGTCTTGATTTATTTCATAAAATTTAAATATATAGTTATTGTAGGATCATTTTACAGTCCTAAAATTATTTTTTTCGGTTGTTTTCTGTGTTAATTAGTTTTTAGTATGTTTTCTATTTCTTAAATTTATTAATGTTATTATTGTAGGGCCCATTTACAGCCCTACAATAAATTGTGACTTGTTTTAAGATTTATTATTGTTAACTAATTCTAAGTAAATATTTATAGTTGTTATTATATTTTGTATTTATTTACTTATTTTAACTTTTATTGTGTATTTTTTAATTATAATTTAAAACATAATTTTTCTTCACGGTTTTTCGCAAAAAAATGTTGTTTCGTAATTTTCTTCAAAGGTACGTTATTACTAAAAATATAGTGAATAAAATACATAATAAGATACAAAAGTTACGCTATTTTTAAAGATATAAACGACCGCCATTTCGTATAACGAACGTGGCAGGAAGTTATCGCCTGCTTAAAAGGAATGTGGATTAATAATGTTTACAATTAATTGTCTTTATCTTCGAACTCGGACTCCAGAATCCAAAATGTTGGACCGTTTCACTTGTTGAAAGTATCGAGCGTTGCAGACAGTGGCCGTAGAGTATCTCAGGTTATTGTCCCTCTTTGTGCAGCTCTAAACAGTTGATAGGCAGTTGAATGCAACAGATCAGCATTCCTAGATTATCATACGCCGATAGTATACTTAATGAACCTATACACGTTCAGTTTAGTTCCTGTCAACATCTCCACTTCCGGTTCACCAAGACTGGGACATTTACATAAACTACGTGCCGCCGGGGTATTTAGTGTTGTTCCGTGTAAATTGTCCGTTTATAAATTACTAGAGCCTGCACGGAACTGTGCGCAGAACCTGGGAGCAACCTCTTGCCTCATTATATATTTATGTTCTAATCTAGTCTAGTTTGGTTCTGCATCGCGCTTACTTTCTCACTACTCGCAGTACAGTAGATGACCACTTCGTGGCCGAATCGTTAGACGAACTAATCACTGGTTGAACAAAGCGAATTAATGCAGTAAAACTAATTATTCCAATACGCGGAAGATCTGTGTGTAAAAGTTAAGAGGTTGCATAAAAGATGTTTGAAGATGTTTATAGAAATAACACTAGGCTTTTTTGGTACCGAAATCACTGTTTTTATCTTGTCATGTACACATTTTTACCTGCATACTTTTAACCGATTCAGGTTTATCTATACGATCAACTTAAAATTGTTGAAGGCCACGAAAAATAATATCAAAAGACCATTTGATGATAAGGTAAAGTTCTTTCCCCAGTCCTGTCCTGAATGTAAATAATTATTCTTTACAAATAATTCCTATATTGATCGTGTTCTTCATCGCCATCATCTTTTTCATCAGCATAATGTTTATCTTCATCGTAATCTTTTTATTTTTCTTCGCCATCGTCAATATCTTTTTCTTCTTCTTCTTCTTCATCATCATCTTTTTCATCAGCATAAAGTTGTGTTCATCATAATCTTTTTCTTAATCATCTTCTTCTTTTTCTTCAACAACATGAATCCCTTCATGGATTTCGTGAACTAAACATTTTCAGTTTTCCCTTCCTCTTACCTGCACACATGTTAACTTAGGTATGCCTTATTCCAAGCTTTTCGTTTTCTTTAATTCTTACTCTATTATTTGCTTGGATTATTTGGTCTTCTTCAATTTCCATTACCATCCGTGCAATTCTCCATTTGCTATCAGTCGTTCTTCTAATTCTTTCACAACTATTATTTTTCGGATTGTCAGAATCACAAATATAATTGCGAGTACAAAACTTCGCCGACAAAGAACACGAAAGTGTTTCGAGAGAACCGCTCCGTTTTGTTTAAGCGTTTTTAAGAAATTCACAAAGAATACCCACTTGAAGCGCCTCATTGTCTTTGTACCGCAGCTCGTATCACGGCGATATCGTGAATCACGTGACCTTGTTCCGTGATAAATCTACACGTGCTACAAGGCCGGACATGAATTCAGAGGGCGCAGCGATGTTGATGAAATTATGTGGTATTGACAGTCGCGCCTAGATTTACATTCGTAAAATGTTCTTAATATTGTTAGCCGGGCTCTGACCTTGGTCGATCAACACGAAATCATTGTAGAAAACTAATTGTTTTGTGTTACAATGTTAAAATGTTCAGTCGATTATTAAAACATATACAACCTGATTGTCCGGACTGCGTTGTCCGACAATTTTAAGGATTTGCTTAAAATCGTCTGATTGTTTACGGATCTTGGCTTAATTTGATTCAAACATGGACAAGTTTGCTTCCCATCGAAATTGGTTCAGCAGTTACAAAACGGCGGTAATTTCAAACCATAACCTGTTAACACTTTTACGATAATCTGATTTCCCCATCGTAACCAGCGATAAAATCTGCAAAAGTTAGCGTTTTAAATTCCAGAATTTCGTTGAATAAATGTGGGCAATTCATTTTTTCAGTGCAATTTTAAATGTACCCGTGTAAATGGTTCCGTGCGAAATTTCACACTATGAAAGTTTAACTAAACACAGCCTTTTGAAAACGAGTAGTCGGGGTGAGGGTGGTAGTTGGAAGGAAGAGAAAACATGTTTAAAAATCGAAAAGCAATCGGTTTGAAATAATTATCACAAATTTGTGATCATTGTAGTATATACATTTCAGTACAGATAATGATATTTTTTTAATAGAAATTTTTACAGGGCATTACAATACCTCCTTGTAAACGATATTTGATGTAAGAATATAATCTTGTACTTTTCGTATTTCATTTTCTTTAATGGATGTAGACATGTTAAGTTAATTTAGTTACTCTTGTAAAGGATTAATAGTCCGTGATTAAAGAAAGAAGGTAATGTCTTGATAACCTCTAACTGTATTTTGACATATTAATTTTTCTACGTATTTCATGATTTCCTATTAACAATAAATGAATGCACGATGGAAGGAGAAGTCACAAATATATCTGTGTAAAAAACAATGTCCAAAACGTGTTTTTGGCTTCGAAATGCTTGTCCCGCTTGTACGACGGGCAGGGATAAGGAACTGTCAGTATAGCCACATAACATAAGTTTAATGACTTTCAAGTAAATATTGAAATTGTTCTAAACACGTTATGCAAAAGAGTGGCATTTGTAATGGGATTGTCTGTTCGTAATTCATGAGTTAACTTCGTAAAATATAAAAATATTGTCTTATTTGTGTGCCGCGCATGCGTATCCATAATGCCTTTTTGCCTATGACAGTTAAAAGTGTCTTTTATGTTAAAATTTTCCACAAACAGTAAGTTGTAGCGCAAAATCGTTTTGCAATGTCAGAAGCCGCTTAGAAAAATCTTTCTAAAGATACCTCATTTATGCTGTACGAATAGTATGATGTGCTGAGAAAAAGGGATGTTGATTCAAGAAATAATATGTATGATGATGATATATATGCATATTTTATGTTACGCTGTTGAAATCAGATTTTCAGAAACGAGCAAACCAAACAGTAGGGTGATTGAATTTCGCTACCATCACGCCAGCGCGACAGTTGCACTAACACCAGTGTGGTCGGTATTTTGTAACGTTGGTCACAGATTTGCACGCCAAGTTAATTTAGAAATGCTTGGCATTCGTGTTCTATCTAGGACGGAATCATCGTTAATATCAAGTTATAATTACACTCATGCTCTGATTGCTCTGATTTCTCTCCTACTGTTGTGTGCGTGGCAATTAGCATACAAATTAACGGCAGAAGAAAGTTATCCGGGCTGTGCGCTGCCGTGGAGGTCAGAGGCACGGAAAATTGAATTATACAGAAGGCGCACAGGTATTGTGGAGTTGTTCACTGGGTTTATAGTTCATAGAACAGAAATTCGCGAAGTGCACTTTATATGCCGATTTGTTGCAGATGTATTGCCAGTTGGTGCATTCATGCAACAAATCGTTGGTGTATCCGGTTTTCTTCTGATTTGGCGCAAAAATTGATTTTTTGCGTGCTCGTCACCTAGAAAAATCATTTCTTTTAAAAAAAAGATTCTCTAAAAATTTGTACCTAACGTTTTACTTCCCTTCTTCTAATTTCACCATCGCAGTTAGTTTTGAAATTCCGTCAATTAGCATTTAAATTTTGTGAAACTGTATTGGAAATTTGTGAAAAGCCTGTCGGCAGTTAGCTACGTGCAGCTATTGTTTCGTTTTTTTTTTGTGTTTAACGTCCGACTATTGTGCACACTTGGGCTAATGCAGACGATGGTATGATTTATAGCGTATGAAAATGCCAAGCCCTAGCCAGGAATCGAACCCGGGTCCTCGGGGTGAAAGCCTAGTACGCTATTTTATCAATAGCTGGCGAACCGTTGGAAGTCATTAAAATCCTTCAAACGGAGCCAACTGATACCCCACCTTACACCCACCTTACACCCAAGACACACACACCAATGCGTACGGGCGGACATTATTTCCTCAGCTACTCGCAACGTGAGTAAGAATGCAAAACAGAATGAACAGGATCTCACCGCACAACAAACAGCTGGACAAATGGAGCACGGCCTCCTTGATAAGGGTCAAGAGAGAGACAAATTGAAAGGGATTTTGTAGCAGCTGCAAGCACCTCAGTAAAAAACCGGGAAGTCATCATATAGAAGTGAAGGAGTTACCCACCGTGAATTTTGTCTAAATCGTATACTTTATTGAGCGACTGGAGCTGGAGAAGGCGCTGCACACTAGATCTGCAACGTTCGCAGTGCATTAGTAATCCTAGAAATTTATTCATTCATTACAACTTTAAAGTTGTAAAAAGTTCTTCGAAATCACTTGGATTTATCCTATAGAACAGTGTTGTTTTTTGTAAAATTATTGAGACAGCTACTTGCCGCAATAATTATAAATTGTATATGAGGCGTAACATTTATCGCCATTGTGCACAAAAAGGTAAAGTATAAATACAGAAAACTACGCCTAAAGTGTCCTTGCCCGGTACGTTCCTGCTGGGAAATCGATCACCGTATTTCTTTACCGACATTAATTGTAATTTATGTGCCGAGGAGTGGCGTATTAACATGATTTATCCTCGCCGAGTTAAATTATTGCAACAGTTAGTACTTTAAAATCGCGGCGCTCTTAAACATCCTTTTTGGTTTTTAAAAAATTATTTTGCAACCGTAATTTGTATTCAACACTTTGACGAATATCTTGCATTCATTCATGTACCAGCTATTGTAATTGTGACGTGAAACAGATTAAAAAAAAAAATTATTATTGAACCAAAAATAAAAAATCATTTATTATGTTTTCTTTTCCTTTTTACTTTAATTACAATTAGTTCGAAAACACGACAAATTAACATAGCTAGTTTTTAACAATATAACCTAAACGTTATTATAGCCTATCAGCGGTTCAATGAAATCAGCTGATTGTTACGAATAAAACAAACTGATCTTTTACTATAAGATAGGTAGTTTTTAACAACATATCCTAAACGTATTACAGTCTATCAGCTGTTCAATGAAATTAGCTTATTGTTACGAATTAGTAAACAGCAACTGATATTTTACTAGACCCTATATCATAGCTAGTTTTTAACAACATAACCTAATATTATAGGCTGTAAGCTGTTCAATGAAATCAGCTGGTCGTTACGAATTATAAAAAAACAACTGATCTTTTACTATATCATAGCTAGTTTTAAACAACATAACCTAAAACTTATTTTAACCTATCAGCTGTTCAGTGAAATCAGCTGAACGTTACGAATTAATAATATAAAACAACTGATCTTTTACAGTAACATATTCGTTTTTAAAACGTATTAAAGCCTATAAGCTGTTTAATGAAATCAGTTGATCGTTTCGAATTAGTATAAAACAAGTGATCTTTTACCATAACCAATATAAATTTGTGCACCGCATCACACGACGCGCAAAATCCATCACAACCAGCCTTAAAACATAATACATGTTAAAAGGTAGAATTTTGATTTAAAAACGTTCACAAAGACATTAGTGAAAGCACCTCTTCTGTCAGGCTCTAATTGTTCCAGTTCTCAGTTATTGCTGAGCATAGATACACAATAGCAATTTATCGGAGGTAATTCCCGATCTGTGCTCGGTAGAAACATTTGGAGCGGGTAACAATCTTCCATCGCGCCGTGATTATTCGGACCATACCGCAATTGAAATTACGATAAACACAATAATTACCTCTCTATCGTGAGATTCCATTCCTCCACTTCCGGTCGGCTAAGTTTTCGCGTCGATTTCGATGATCCAGTAAACGAGCTCGTTATCTCTCGAGCCAATTAGCTTTCTTCCGTTGCCGGTTTTAATTAAATTTAATTCGATTTTATTATCTGTTGAATTCAAAACGTTACAGGTTCATTGACGCGGAGGCCGGTGCTCTATTGGCGGTGAAAGTAGGCTTTCCGATGCGAATCTTCAGTCTGCAGGTCGTAAAAAGAGAAAACCTTATGACTGTGTTTGGAGCTGTTCGGAAACGACAAAACAGGTGCTTTATCGTCCCAGTCCCACGGGGCTATTAAGTACTGTGACAATGCAAAATTAGAAATTTATTCTTAGAGTCAGTACAGGAAAAAAATGTTATGTAAAGATAGGTCATTGAGATCAGCCATCTACGAATTAATATAAAACAACTGATCTTTTACTGTAATATAGTTAGTTTCGTTCATTTCCTATTTCCAATTAAAAATTGGATTTTTTTCAGTTTGATGTGTATTTAATGCACTTTACACTAAAATTAGTGATGATATTTTGTTACAACACACACGGTTAGAGGACAAAATCCTAAAAACACATCATTTGTTTTATTTGTCAAAATGTTGACTTCGATCCTGTGATATAACTTCAAAGGTAGAATAGTATTTGTAAAAAAGTGAGTACTTAGAAATATTGTCAGTATTTAATAACTTTCAAGTGACAATATCCAATCTTTTGGGCTGCAATTTTACCAAAAGTTGTAACGACTCGTATATTTTGTTCGGATGGTTATTGACTGTATTGAGCAAAGTTTGTTCAAAATCGTTTCATAATATTTCGAGAAAACCAGATTTTCAAATTGTTTTTTTTAATATAAAACTTAAAAATATTCCGAAGTTTTAAATCAGTCAGACTTATTCAGTGGAAATTTTGTTAAGTTAGTCATATTTTCATAATTATTAATTAATGTTTTTCTTTTTTCCAGGTGAGTTCGAATGTCTTAAAACCCATTTCTTCTATTGATCATTGAAGCTGTAAGTAATATTAAATGTATTTATATTTTTACGACATCACTACTGTATTACAAAACATCTAAGAATGCAAATAATATATGAGCGCAGCACGTTGTATAAAGTAAAAAAAATTACCGTCATTTTTAATAAACGGGTCAGAACTTACCGGGTAACGGAACTTGCGCGATCTGTTACTAAAATAATCATTGCACGCATCTGTTCCGATGACGTGATTGAAGCTATTTTCCAAAAGTGTTTTTTTACCTTAAAACTTTCTTGAAATTATGTTTTCTCCTTCCTAATCAACATTACTGGAATTTTAAACTCTAAAATTACATTTAAAATACTAAAATGAATCCTTAACGCCATCAAATTAAATTTAGAATTAAAAAAACAAAAAGTTGCTCTTTTGAAAGATTTGAAATTCGCCCGCGCGCGCGCGCACACACACACACACACACACACACACACACTCTTAACGACACCTGAAAAAGTGATCTAAAGACCCAGGATGGACGCTAATTTCAAGTTTCCAGGTCTGGGCCTTACCATGATGATCACTCCAATAACACGTTTTTCAAACGGATGTTACCATCGTAGTCAGCATTAAGATCTTCATATGTGGGCATTTTAACTTCAAAATACGAAAGTGAACTCTTATCGCTGTCGGATTAAATTCAGGTTACAAAAAAATATTTTTTGAGAGATTTAAAATGGCTGCCAATTTGAAACACACAGACATACACACATTTTAACAAGGCTTCAAAAAGTGATATAAAGGTCAGGATTGACGCTCATTTCAAGGTCCAATTTCCACGAAAAGCGTTGGGTTTTTAAAAACGTGTTTCTGTTGATGCTTGTTACTTCAGTTGCATAACTTCTCTACCACGCTATACACCGCTGACACTGATACGGTATTAGCAGTTTGACACGTCCGTTGCCGACATGCCGTGACCTGTATTCAGCGGCTCGTCGCATGCGATGGTTTATTAATAACTTCCCACACCGTTAAGTGCAGTTTTATTCGTCCATCTTCCCGCGTTTAAAATTTGTCACTCATCGCTAACTGGAGAACATCAGATCAGCTGTCTTGTAGTGACAGAGAAGTACGTGCTGACAACGTTATGACGTCTGACAGCAGTGCCATGGTAATAACATCTCAACATTGGCTTGAACTTCTCTCTATATATCTCTCTGCACGAGCGCGCGCGTGTGTGCGTGTATGGGCAAAATTGCGATATGTATATAAAATTTCAACGACCCCTCCAAAACAGATCCAGAGATCAGGATCAGGCTTCTTTTCAAGGTTCCGAAACTGTATCTTACCACGATGGCCTTTCCAATAGCTAATTTTTCAATCGTAATTCGCTAAACCATATTTCTAAGTTAAAATACTTAAAAAAAGTTTGATATATTATGGAATCTACGTGAACCTATTTCAGTTAAACCATTTTTACGAATTAAACCATTTTTCAAATTTGTTTTTACAACAAATTAAAACATTGAATTAATTAAAATGTAGGCATTGAAGAATGAATATGAAGTTGAGATAGTTTTTTTTATATATAAGTGAAGCTGAGAAAGTTCGTATATCGATTTGCAAGGTTATTTCAGTTAGCCAGTTTGATTATAACAGTCGGTTTAGGCTACATTAGGGCGTTGAATATAAACGGACTTGAGAAGTACAGCCACTATTATAACAAGTGTGCTCGATATAAGAGGATGAAGTGCAAGTAGTTTGACTATTTGCCGCTACATACGCTGCAGTATGCAAGGACAGGCGTTGGAGATGTTTGAGAAAATAAACAGTAATATTGGTATTTAACTGTAGTTGAATATTCTTCCGCAAGACGCCATCAGCAGCCAGCGCTCATTTATCTATCTTTAAGGGTTATCCATTCTAGTTCGTTTATATCCAGTGGTTAGAATGATGTGTCCAGTTTTTGATTAAACAACGAAATATTTCTACAGCTGAAATGTCTTTATTCCAAATTTGGTATTCCAATTTCTATTCGATAGTTGTCTGTAAATAAACGTTTATTTTTCATATTTACATATGTTTTTGGTTACAAAATTCTGTCCGGCACCCAACTCCCGTTCAGTTTCCTCATAACCGGTTTTCCTTTCTAAATTAGTTTCCGATGCAATGGCGGCGTGCATGTTGAACGAGGAAGCCACGGGCGATCGGCTGTTTCCGCCATCGAAAGTTGTGTTATTTAGTGGAATAGCAAACAATATCACACGGCGTGTCAGGTGTTGTGAAAGTGGCCGCGGTGGCGCAGACCGTCAGGAATAGAAAGGACACGTTGTGGCATGCCGTGCTACTGTGCAAACTGTTCTGTGGGATTAGAGAGGACTGTCCTCTATCGGCAGTACAATCGGGCAATTTCTTCCTCCGCCCACAATACCAAGCGATCAAAAAGTCAATCTCGTATTTTGGTGTTCAGTATCGGGTACAAAAGCATTACACATATTTTCTCACGTTCAGAAAATCATGTGGCGAAACTAATTTCTCTAAATCGGTTGATCAGACTTTGCTTAAAATTTATATGTAATGGATAATAACTTAAGTCAGTCTACCGGATTTGATATCGATCAGGAATAAAACGAAATAAAAGGTGCAGAAGTATTACACAGACTTTTTCACATTCAATTATGTTACCAAAAAATTCATGTGCGGAAGCTGTTGACAGGAATATTGGAAAATCGTCCAGATTTCTCAAAATTGTTTCATCAAATTTTTGATCAGCTACGAAGAACAATAACTAAATTTGAAATAAAAGTAAATTACGATTCGAGAATTCATCGAGAAACTGTTACTTCAAAACCGTAATTTCCTTTTGTTACAAATGTCTAATTTCAGTTATGAATTTCGTATAGTGTACTTACAGGTAAAATTTGAATATCTGATCAATCCATTTTGAAGGAATGGTTAAAATATATATTTAAAAAAGCGATGTGCACACGCCTAAAGAACAACAAACGCGGACATTCACGTAAAAACCAGTTTGTTGCCCCTTGCCAATCTGATAGGTAAATCCATCAAAATCGGTTTTTTTCCGATTTATACTAGTTTCTTGATGTGTACACAAACAAAAGTCATTATTTGTGTGTATAAAAAGAATACTCGACGTTTTGAAAGTATGGATCAATTTCTCAATGTGAAACTTAAACCTGAAACCTAACGTAGATGCCTAGGCCTGTGTTAAAATACTTACACACTAAGAACAGACCCTCAGGTGGTCACACCAGGAATAAAACTAAGACTTACATTTGATCATAAAACCGGAAGTCACCGGTAAAACGAAACGGAAACGCTAAACAATAGCTGATAAATACCGCATCAGAAAAGTGTTCGCAAGATAACAGTAAATAACCGACTGATGTCCGCACTTGCCAACACCTGGTGTAGGTTATAATATTCCTTATAATACGTATGTGTTCTAGTAATAAAAACTAAATACATTTCGTGATCCTAGATTTTGGTTCTAATAATCAGGATTGGTATCATTTCATGATCCTGGGTTTGGGTATTACTTGTACTTATAACTTTGTAATTGGTGGAAATCCATTATATCAGTGAAATAATAACACGTTTGTATATTTCCACAAATTTTTTATTTGAGTCTTGCCAACCAAGGTTTCACTTTATAAGTGGCCTTGACAATGTTCTGATTGAGACCTTGGTTGGCAAGACTAAAATAAAGAAGTTGTGGAAATATACAAACGTGTTTATTTCATTAATATTTGGGTATTACTATGATGACGTCTTATTTCTAAATAGAAATTTACTAATAACTGATCTACAGAAATGCTTTTTGTAATAAATGCTAAAACTTACCACCAGTACCATATTATGTGTTTTCATTAAATGTAGTGCATTCATTATTCGCGATTTAATTTAAAGTAGTGATGGTTTTATGAATAGTCTTTTTGATCTATAGGTGTTGACAAGCTAAATTTGAGACACGAAAGACCAGTGTGACCAGGCCTGACCCCATCGTAAATTGCATATTTTAGTACAGTTTTAAACTTAACATTTTACTTAAAATGAAGATTTATTAAAAAAACTTATACAGATCTGTAGCGTTTTCAGTTCCTGTGATCTGATCGGTCAGTTATTGAAACCATGAAGGGAATAGGAGTTGAAATTAGTTGGAGTGTTTATTCAGTGAACATGTAAATTCGGTCGTTCAGGACGCACGGACTGTGGTTTTGTTTAGCGTAATGCTCGATGACCTTGCAGCGGCCAGAACAACTTTGACCTCAATAACTTGACACTTTCTAAATTAAGATCAATTTCGGATGATTGGAAAGAACAGGTCCAATTGGCGGAATGTACGTGGGTTTCGTCGGATCTTTGCAGTTAAACTGTAATAAAACGTAACGAAACGCTGATCGATCTGAAGTTCAGACAATTAGGACTGGGAGTGCTGAGGTTGATTTCTGTTTACAGCTGCATTGGTTCCGTTAAATGTTATCTTTTGGTAATTATTGTGGGCTGAATGAATTAATTTCTAGTATTACTACTGCACTGCGACCTTTGTATTTTTATTCTGTCTCCTTTCTACATTCCTAAAATGCTCAGTTACGGCGTCTTCTCCAGTCCTAGTCTCTTCTTAAAGTCGAGGATGTGGAGAGGATCAAAGTGGGTATCTGCTCCTTCTTCTAATTGGTGACTTCCCAGTTCATTATTGAAGTGCTTATAGACACTTGAAATTCTTTCAATTTTCCTTTCTTGTGACAATTATCATGGAGGTTGTTCTCCTTTTATCTAACTTTCTTGTTCGATGGGATCCAGAAGCTAGAGGGGATTTCCGCTCATATGCATAGGTACATTGAGAGGTTACCAGGTATCTCTAGGCTCCGTTTGATACCCTATTAAGGCGGTCATTCAATCGATCAGCACGGGATCGCTTTACACTTTACACTTTAGCGTGACCACCGTTATCCGAGAATTTATTATGATTATTAATATTTGAAAGTAACGTTATTATGAATATTATAATGAAATTTGTTTTACTCAAAATTGTCGCCGTAGCGATTTTTTTGAAAATTTCTGTTTTAATAGAATTGATAGCGCTTTCAAAAATTACTCTTTTTTGCTTGAAATATTAGTTTTATATCTTATAAAACGTGAGATTTATCACTGAATAGTAGGCTGCATATCTTGTCAGAAATTTTTAGTAAAAATGTTTAGTTAGAAAAACTCGTTCTAACTACTCGTCTGAATCAATAAATTTGATTCAGTAAACCGATTTTGAGAAATTTTCCGTTTTTACTGTTCTGTGTAAAAAAGAAATGCGTGGAAAATTGTGCACGGTTTCCAGGGAAAGTGTGGAAATTTTTTCGTGTGTTTATCACAGTATTAATATTTCAAAGAGAACACGTCGATTCCAAACTTCCTCATGCTTTGACGTCCATATTGATTTCTTTTAAAAATAAAAAAAATACGTGTGGCACTTAGAGCAGCGCCGACAGAAGTGAAAAAACTTTTTTTATGCTTGCGTTTAAAAAACAATTATTCAGTGGAGAAAAATATTTGAATTTGATGTTTTTACGAATTACAAAATTTAAGTAACATTTATTATTTAATATCTAATCTTAATTATTAATATTTAATTATACATTTTTTTTGTTTTTTTATGTCCGACTATTGTGCACACTTGGGCTAATGCAGGCGATGGGATGATTTATAGCTTATGAAAATGCCAAGCCTTGGTCGGGAATCGAACCCGGGTCCTCGGGGTGAAAGCCCAGTACGCTGTCAACTAGCCACCGAGACGGTTATTTAATTATACAAAAAAGTATGCAGTCGCTGGACTGGCCGACAAAAGTGACTACTTTTGGCAAGCCTGACTGTGTACTTTTTCACTATTACGATTTAATTATTTTTATAAAAATTTAGATGCATGCAGAAATGAGTGTAATAAGTATAATCATAAATATAATTTGTGATTCTTTGAAAGTTTGTATAGGTCATATTCAGTAATTTAACTATATAAATTTAGAAAATACACATTTTTAAAGTTAACACGAACAACCTCAATTGAAATGACATTGAAGTAACAGCTGTTGTGCGAAATCAGCTGTTTAGAAGGAGTCAGAGCAAAGCGATAATAAAAGAATACTGAAAACTAGGTTAAATAAAAATTAGCCTATTATTGATGCTTATTAATTAAAAAGCATATTGTTTATTTTACTATAACTAAACGAAAAGCTTAAATTTGTTTATATTTGTTAAATTTTATATTTATTTTTGTTTCACATCTAAAAGTGTTTTCTATTATTTTTAACAAATTAATTTCTTGTTCTTCAAATTGTTTACAATTCCAAAGGGAGACTGCAACCCCTCCAACTCCCCTTGGATCCGCCAACACAGTGTTGCCAAATACCGTCTCTATCTCTAGCAGTGTATTATGCACCAATTGACAATCCCGCTGCAACACACTACGCGATCATCTATTGTAATTCTGAGCTATAAATACGATTTACAACTTTCCAATGCCGGTGAGCCTATAATACAGCCTTCTGTATTGGGTTTTCCGTTCTCGGGTATAACCTAACGACGGCGTGCACATAGAGTTATAACGCCTTATAGCAAGTGACCTATAACGATTGTGACGTCATCGGGCGTTGAAGATGCGCATACCTTCACCGAGCCTGATTGCAGCCTTCGCGTGAGGTGGGCGTGACACGACATTCCTTCCCTACGCACTCGCGACCAGACTCCTTCGATGCTCGATCCACGTGACATCGCCGCAGCGCAGCTCAGGTGGGAGTGGAGCATGTGACACGAACTATTGGCATCACTTCAACTGAAGAAGGCGTGATAAGTACAACGGACAAACAGGTCTGACCTACATAAATACGCAGACGTGTTTGTAAAGCAGAACGTTTATTAGGGGCGTGATTACACTAACCCGAAGCCGGGTGATTAACGAAGTAATCGGGCCTCGCTTGCGTTTGTTCATTCATAATAGTTCTCGGAGAAAAACTGCAATTGATCGAGACAAGGGTACTGTGACAATGGCGCAGTCGGTAATTCATTCATTGTACGGAAATGGGTGTGGTTGTTTTCAGTAACAAAGTTACTACGTCATGACGACGAGTACTGTATAAGGACTTGATTAGCTCAGCAATCCGCTTGTTTCTTTTAAAGAAACCTTATTGAAGTACTTACACAGAAACCTATTATAACCGTGTTTTACATTACATTAAACATTTAGGTATTATTTTCGACAGTGTTTTAGCAGTTAGCCTTTTTTTTTTTTTAAGTCCGACTATTGTGCACACTTGGGCTAATGCAGACGATGGGATGATTTATAGCGTATGGAAATGCCAAGCCTTGGCCGGGAGTCGAACCCGGGTCCTCTGGGTGAAAGCCTAGTACGCTATCAACTAGGCCACCAAGACGGCTTTTAGCAGTTAAGATGTTTTGGTTCACGCACGCAATCATTTGTCACCTATGCCTGCATTGTGCTGCAATCTAACGGGGACACTTCATACTGCTCCTGGAATTTTGTTTACAGATTTTTTTATCGATTTTATTTTATTGTATAGCCTTAAAATGAAAAACAAATATTAGGCGTGAGAGTTTCCTGTTGTTCTGACGAACCTGTAGCTACCCCATTTATGTAGTTTCAATAACGCAGGTCCTTATTTTTGTTACAAAACCCCAATCGAAATACTTACCGTAATAATATATGAAAGATAAAAGCATTGTTACCAGGGGCATCGGACATTCAACCACTCATACATTAGTTATGTAAAAATTGATACAGTGCGAGTTTAATTATGTACATGTTTGCAGTTAAACTTCAGTAAACTAGCGTACTAAGTAGGGTGAAATTTCAAAAATTCATTACAGTACACACAGGAAAAAATAACTTTATTTGACATTTTATGCTGTTTCTTCACAAAGCTTCAAAATTGTGATAGACGATCCTTTCGGCCAATATTAAAACACAGTCAGCTGAACATTAAATCAGAGGACGCCATTTTTGAAATGGGAGCGAATGAAAACAAGTCGTTACACATACGTCGTTCATACACAATGTACCTCCGTGTCAAATTTTAAAAAAATTCTATTATTGAACCCAAATTAAAAATCACGTATCATGTTTTCTTCTCTTTTTTATTTTTGGTTCAATAACAATTTTATTCTTTTTTAAAAATTATAATTACATATATTGTATTTTATTAAATAATGTTTAACGATTTTTTCTCGAAAACACGATAAATTAACATAGCTAGTTAATAACAACATAACCTGAAACTTATTATAGCCTATCAGCTGTTAAGTGAAATCATCTGAACGTTATGAATTAATATAAACGACAAATTAACATAACTAGTTTTTAACAATATAACCTAAAACTTATTATAACCTACCACCTGTTTAGTGAAATCAGCTGATGGTTACGAATTAATATAATTCAACTTATGTTTTAATGCAACTACCAAAATTAAATTAACCACTCATTTCTTATATTTACATCGGTCAATCTTCTTCGTTGTTTCTGTAGTGTAGTGGTTATCACGTGCGGCTAACGCGCGCAAGATCCCCGATTCATCCCAGGCGTAAACAGAAAATTTTAATTATAATTAATTTAATATGAGACTTGCGACGCGTCAGTATTATTATTTATATAAATATATAATTAATATAAAAATTATATATATAATATTAATATATAAATAATAATAATTGATAATATTATTATCAGTATAAATTTGTGCACTCGCATCATGAAAAATTCAACATCATAACCCGCAATAAAACATTATTAATGCTAAAATCTGTCAATACGTTTTGCCAAAATTGCATAACAAACACAAAGCAAATGCCGAACGAGTTGAAACAGAGACGAACATAATTTCAAAGCGAGTTATCCGTATTTTTACTTGAAACATTTGCATTGCGATTATGAGCGGCTGGTTGATTGGCAACGGACAAGTTTAATCTCGACGTATCATCAGTTGTACCGAGCAGTGAGCAGGTTCGATGTACCAGTACCCAGGGGCTAAGCCTCGTCTGCCAACGTGCATTGTCCATGTGACAAGGAAGGCGTCTAACGGTATGTGTGGTCTGGTCTATTCATACTGCCTCATCTTAACTTAATTGGACGTTATGAATATGCATTACAGATTGGTCAAGGTATGTCGCAGGTTAATTGGTGCGCTGCACTTCGACCTGTGAACTCCGATCTTTAAATCAAAACACAGTTCCAGTGATAAGTAAATAATTAAAATCTGCTTAAATTGGTGTTTTAAACGTATTACATTGATAATGAACCCTGACCGCTGTCAAATTCATTTTCGTAATTTTTATAGTTTTTGTTTTGAAATTTTTAAACGCTAATTTTAAAACTGATCACTACGATTCAAATAAACATAATAAGGTGAAAATTATATATTTTTTTAAACATTTTGAACGGTCGCAATTTTGAAAATATTTGAAAGATAACAGTCAAACCTGTTAACAAAATCGATTTTTGTGTCCAGTTTCAATCTAATCGACCACAATTGTGAAAGTTAGAACGCGCGCGCATGTGTGTATAAAATTGATGTGACTCAAACGTAGTACAAGAATCGATTTTTGGTAATAGCTTAGGCAAATGCTTTACCAAGGAAAATACTTGCAACAGTTTCAAAGTTGTGGCATTGAATATAAACAGACTAGAAGTACAACCGCCATTATAAAAAGCGTTCTTGATATGAGTGGCGAAAGTGCAAGTAGTTGGACTATTCGCCGCTAGGAACGCTGCAAACTGCAAGTACTGTTTAAGAAAATAGGCAATACTATTGTCTATTAAACTGTTGTTGAATACTATGCCGCAAGATGCCACTAACATCAAGCTTCACGTATTTCTCATAAGGATTTACCATTCTATTACGTTTATATGCAGTGGGAGTAGCTATTCCAAATCTTTTAAGGAAATCAGTCTTTTTTGTTATTACTGTTTATTTGGGCATTTGCCATCATTTGTGTATATAAAGCAATACTTGGTGTTTCGATAGTATGGATCAACACTTCTCAAACCTAAATATGCAAGTAAGACATAAGCTGACATATCTAAGCCTATTTTAAAATACTTAAATACTAGAGGAGAAACAACAGAAGGGAAATGTCTGAGTGGTCAAACCAGAAATACACAAATTTGGTATTTGTCCTGAGTGTTTAATTATTAAATACAGTCGACCTCGGATATAACGCGGTTGAAGGGACGAAACGTATATGAGCGCTGTAAACGAGTAAGCGTTGTAACCGAGTTTACAGTAAACGAGTTTGTAAACGGCGGAAATACTGTATGTAGTGAAAGAAAAGCATATTTTGTACTGTATACGTAGTTAATGGCTATTTTAGTACAATTTATTACACATATTACATAATTTTGAAATATATTTCAGTGAAAACTAATAGAAAAGTACTGTACAGTCTAGTATGTATACATGCAACACAGTGCGTACACTATTGTGAGGGTTCGTGAGATTGAAGTTTTCCAACCATTAAGGCGTACATTGTGCACACATTGTACGTGTGTGTGTGTGTGTGTGTGTGTGTGTGTGCGCGCGCGCGCTTGTGTGAACCTTTATTCTAAAAATAGAATACAAAATTGTATTTCAAGTGAGAGTGACTATTGGTCAGCAGTTCTTAGAAAACTACTAAGAGCACCAGTGGGACAGAGAGACAAAATGTGCGAGTGAGAAGTCATGCCCCCACTCTGTCACCATAGCTCGTCCATTTTCCTTCATTATCGCTGAGTAGTAACAGTTTCTAGACTCAGATTGGCAGACTGTGTCACTGGACTGTTGGAGGGAGCTGGAGGGTAATTCTCCTACATGCGCGAGAAATTCTCGCGCAGGCCGTTTACTAAGTGGCTAGACAGCAGTGTGACAGCATTGTATCCGAGTTCACAAAGCGTTGTAACCGAGCCTATAATACACGTAAACTTAATATAGAATATGGGAGACATTATGAAAATATCGCTATAACCGAGTTAGCGTTCTAACCAAGGGCGTTATAACCAAAATCGACCGTATTTTAATATAGGTCATCTTATGTTCAATTTGTATTTTTATTTGAAAACGAGAGTTTTAACCATAACATGGAAACGTCGTGTGTTGCTTTGTGTACACAAATGATTGCAAATGTACGAATAAATAGTAATAATAATATAAATGTAAATCATTAATTAAGGAGCACTTTTAAGAGACAGAATACCTTTTTTTAATAAAAAATTCTATTCAGGAAATTTGAGCATTTATGTACTGTCATAAACATTCTCTTTTATTCAGTGGTACGTTTCGCCATGAGGCATCTTCAGACACATTGAAGTTACAAAAAATGTAAACTGTGCTTATATACTAATACTGGATGTTATTAGGAAGCAGAAAGGATTGACAATGTACTAGTAAGTAGGTCGGTGAGCAGCAGTTTGGAAAACCACTAAGCAATAGGCTTGAGTAAGGAGAGAGGTTGAAGTTAGTCTGGGAATTTACAGATCTATGTATTTTCAGAATTTCTAAATTATTTAGTTATACACCTTTTTGGTTTTTGTGGATTACACTGATATTGTTCAACTGACCAGATTTCAATAAATGATTCACGAAAATTGAGTTTTTTCGTAATTCTAACAGATGAAGTGTTCTTGAACATGAATTGTTATAACTTTTACATTGCCCTACGTATTCACATACAACTTTATATACACTCTACTTTTTAATAAAAGATCTATTCTATCCTTATTGTTGAGAAGGTGCTTCTCTAAGTTGGATAAACAGTAAAAAGCTTCTTCAATTCTTTACCGTCTTGATTCCAGTTTTAACATCAACTGTATTAGTATATAAGCACAGTTTATAATTTTTAGCTTTACTAAGTCTGAAGATGCCTCACGGCGAAACATTTGTGAATGAGTAAAAAAATTTGTGTAACTGTGTAAGTCTAATTTCCCTGTTTATTATGTAGTTTTACCAAGTACCGACTGTGTGTTCAATAAATAGTAAAAATCTACTGAAAAATTTAAAATATTAATGTTTTAACGTTGATTCTGATGAAAGCAAATTTTTTAAAAGTAAACAAATTATTGTGATATTGTTACTTATTTTTTGGGGGAAATTAGCTTCCGTCTGGTAAACCAAACATTTGCGTGCGTGGGAGTTGAATAATTAAATTGAATACGCGAAAGTTTGTGCAGTGTTTGTTGATCTGCCGCTTCATGCTTCCTGGTATAACCGCTGCGGCCGTCACTTCCGCCAACACCACGGCTTCAGTAACGTATTAAAAGCAAGAGTTCAGTTCCGGAGTGGCGGGTAACAATTAAATTTCAGCCGCAAATCAAGAAACTGCCGTTGCGGGTCGGATTCGGGTTCCTTCACCTCTTGCTTAACCGAGTGCGTACCGGACCTGTCAAATCAATATCATTAGTTTATACCATCTGATCGGCGCTGCTGGAATGTTGACGTCCCGTCCGACCGTGTGTCCCGGTTATGTGCAATTATCTCATTAGAGATCTGGAAACACGCATATCTCCGGTGTAAAGATTTGTTTATGTTCGCCTATTTACATAACTGGACTGAAGAATGTTTCCGAAATCTGTAAGTACTTTCACAAATAGTGCAGCTTGGTGATCATTGATAATTCTGTTTTGGTTTACATATTCAAGCGAATTTTTATTGGAAAATGAGCTTTTGGAGCGGTCATCGACCCGGTATCTTATGACTATATGTTATTGTCGCAATTAGGTTTAGAAATCTATGTAACAGTTTCAGTATTCTGTTTAGAAAGTCAGTCTTCAAAACTTAGTAAAGTATATCTTCAAAAACTGTGTACAAAAATTGCACAGATAGAGGTGTGGTTCGTAAATCTGTTATCGTACAATAGGAATTGAATGTGCTTCGAGTATTGCTCATGAGCATCGCAAATCGACAAAGCCATAAATGCAACTAGAAAGTTAGGGATTGAACAGTTTACTTGCAATCATTGGGGACGGTAAATTTTCAAAAATGTAAAAGGCTGTATTCTGACTGGTGGGTTTTGAACGACTACGCTTGCTGCAATTGGTTCAAACGTAATGGTATTGTGTCAGAGAAATTGATAAAAGGGAGTAATTTCCGAGGAGTCGAGGTCTTTTGTTTCATGTAGTCAGTGTGAGGTCTTTTGAATTAATTAGTTAGTTTAAGTAGAGTATATACTACCAAGACAGGTGTCCTAGTCTCGAGTTTTATTAAACGTTTGTGGTAATAATTAATTAATAATTTGTGTAGAGCTAAAGTGCTTTGTCTGATTAGAAATTAGCCAAGGGCTAAAGTTTGTTTTTGGTGTTAATTATCGCAAGTGGAAGTTTGTGTTTTTTATTATCGTCCTCAGTAGCAGCGAGAATAAGGATATCCATCTAGTTCAACATCAATCTCAGGTCAACTCAAACTTCCAAGTGCGTATAAAGACAATAGTGTAATTAATTCAAGTAAGACTAATAGAAGTAAAGTGACTACCAGGAAAATTTATGTACCGTATGACTGTAATTTAAAGATCTCGAATATTGAAATCATTGAACAAAATTTTATGAATTTTATGAAATTACAAGTGTCATAAAAATAAATTAAGAAATTCGAACAGTTAGGCAATTTAAACATTAAATTTATGTAGGTTAGTAGTACAAATATTAAAATTGGCATTAATAAATTGTAGAGAATCTTAAGAAAAATTATAGGAACAAAATTTCAGGATAATAAGGTATAAGAAATGAAGCTCTCTATAAGAAAATTGAAAAACTGTCAGATACTATGAGAAAAAGGAGAATAAATTTTTACGGCCATCTTCTTAGAATGAACTCCAATAGATTGACGAAACAGGTGTTTCATTTTTTCTATAATCGTAAAACAAAACCGAACTGGTTTAAAGAAATTTAAAAAGACCTAATAGAATTAAAAATTACAGAAAATTCACTGCTTGACCAAACTGCTAAGATAAGTACCAAGGACGAAAGAATAAGATTCCAAGATAAAACCAAAATAAGACCTAAACCTGTCATTTCGGAAGAGGAAAGGAAAAGAAGATCGGAAAGAATGAAGAGCTACTGGGAACTAAGAAAAGTACAGCGCGCAAGAAATGATTGATTCAGTGTACCCCAAAGAGGGTGAAACGAAAAGAAAAAAAAATTGTAGAGATATCAGCAGTCCTAAAAATTAGTATTTTTATAGTTAAATTTTGTTTTGTGTTCAGTTAAATGAATAAAATTTTAGTCATCATGAAAGGCCAGTTTTTTTATTGTGTAGGCCTCATTTATTTCTTCACAGACATTATTTTTGTGTGAAAAATTGGCGCTGAACGTGGTGGTTTAAAGTTTACATTAAAGGAATGTATGTCTTTTTTAACATTTTATATTATAATGCGTGTGTGTGTGTGTGTGTGTGTGTGTGTGTGTGTGTGTGTGTGTGTGTGTGTGTGTGTGCGTGCGTGCGCGTGCGCGTGTGCGCGTGTGTGTGTTAGTGAACTTTGACGGGAAGTGTAAAGCTACGGTAGTAACTACGTCTTGAACTTACGATTTTTTTTTGTGTTTAACGTCTGACTATTGTGCACACTCGGACTAATGCAGACGATGGGATGATTTATAGCGTATGAAAATGCCAAACTCTGGCCGGGAATCGAACCCGGGTCCTCAGGGTGAAAGTCCAGTACGCTATCAACTAGGCCACCTAGGCGGCCTCGAACTTACGACCTTGAGGTGCGCAGTTCAGATCAGATACACAGCAGACTGGCCGGTGTTTTAGCCACATCGACCACCAATACTTTCGAAACGTCGCGTATTGATCGCGTGTACACTAATGATGGCAGATGTCTGAAGAAACGCACAGCTGTTCACCTGTGTATTACAGTAGGCCTGTATTATTCTAGGTTAAAAGGCCAGTTTAATACTTCCTTAACGATTTCCTGAACTAGAAACCTCAGTTCCTGGCCATATGTTGCCGGCAGCCTCAGTCACAGATACAAGCGATTGCTTATTGAATCGCAGTGTACTCCGTAGGCTATTGGTTGCAGTATTTGAAGAGTTAATTCGTTGGCATATCCGTTATGCATTGATCCTGCCAGCGTTGGTAGCAGGTTGGGTTGACCCATATACTTTGTGCGATGTAGGCCTAGCGCATTGTAGTGTCAGTCAATCACTGTTCTGTTATAAGCTGCATTCAATTACATTTTGAAATGCCTGTTGTCAGCTAATTTGCATCCGACTGTGGCGCCGCCTGGCGGAGAGATGCAGCACGACTGACGGTTGTTTTACGCTTTAACTGCTTTTGCGATTTGTAATAGCTTGTCTCGTTGTCGATATGGAAGCTAATTTTTGAAATTATCTTTACAGTCAGCATTTAAATCTGCTGCATGAGGGAATGACAATTACGAGTGATGGCCTATTAGACATAGCCCTGGATAAAAGAACTAAATACCTTGGGGAGAACAGTAAGGGTACGATATCAACAGATCAACAGATATCAAAAATAAAATAAACATAGAAAGTACAGTACAATTATAAAAAGTATAACCTCATATGGAAGCTATAGAAATGGGCTATTGGCAAAGAGCCGCAGGTCGGTCAAAACGGGAAAAGAAAAAATGTAAGAATCCGTGAAATCATGGATCTGAAGCACACCATTGTAGACGACATTAAGACAAAAGAACTTCGGTGGCTTGGCCATGTGCAAAGAATGAACGAAAATCAACTTACCTAACAGATTCGAAAATGGAAACTACATGGTCGCAGAAAGAGAGGAAGACCGTAATTCCTTGGAAAGAAGGAATTGATAAGGAAGTAAGAGGATTGGATAGGGTGGAACGACAGAGGAAAATGGAAGCTAGGAATCAGAAGACGTCGGATAACGTTTTGAGCCGTAAAGAAGATTAAAATCTGCATATATTAGTATTTTTAATTTTCAAATTTTATTGAAAATACGAAAAGGATCCCTGACCGCCGTAAAATTAATCTTAATTCTCTCGTATTTTGAACATTCAAAATGTTAATTTATGGAGTTTTTAACGTTGTTTACGGTGGTGAAATCGATTAACAAAATTAAGATAAGGTAGTATGACTTTTAAAGTTTTGAAATGATGCCATTTTGAAACTGTTTGTCCAAGCTATTAACCAAAGTCGATTTTATGCTATGTTTTAATCAAATCGGATTATAATTGTAAACCTGAGCGTACTTAAACGCAGACACATGCAGTATATACATTTTAATGACAACCTCTCACCAAGTGATCTAGAGGTCAGAATTGGCACTCATTTCAGTGTCCCGGGTCTGTGTCTTACAGTGATGGCAGCACCACAGCTCCAATAGCTCATTTTTCAATGGCGATTCGCTAAAAATGTCTATTGTAATCGGTTTATGAAAGTCTTACGGTCACCATTTGTCGAAACATTTCTTGCGTGTGAGGCGACAGAAATTTAGGTTACCGTTGTTTTTTTTTTAATAGACGATGTTTCGAGAGATCAACCTTTTGTTCACAAGCTTCACAACTAAGGTCTGAAATTCCCTAATCCTAGGCGTCCAGACCTTTGTTAATGTAGTAATCAACAATTTAGAACAGATACTGAAGGATGATACAGTCAGATGTCAAAAGTAAAAAGTCACAACGCCGCTTAGAAAATGAAAAGGTTTTGTTATATCTAATACCGGGTCAGAACAGAACTGGGTTGTGTAAAAAACTTACTGATTACTAACGCGCGCGCGCGCACGCACACGCACACACACACACACACACACACACACACACACACACACACACACACATCGATACGGAATTTATCAGCTGTTTTGCAACAATTTCGAACTTTGTGAATTGTGGTTCCTTGTTTTATTTTTATTTTTAGGTAATTCTTTTGATTTTTACACTAGTAACACTATAAGTTAAATTTGATCGTAATAGTTGAGGCGGAATTTTAAAAATCTCGATTTTTGTGGATTATCTGCAAAAAAAGTTGTGAAAAACTAATCATAGCCTATGAATGCGCGTTAACGTTCGAAATTTTGATTCATTATGATTGAAACACAGAACGAACATTGATTTTGATAATTGCTCGGATTAGTTTATCATTTAAAACATTTCAAAATGGTGGACATAAAACAATTGTGCGTAGAGAGACTGCGATCGTTAGAAGTTAAGTCATAACTTAAACTTTCGTTCGGTCCCTTTTTGGAACTTTGTTTATTTATTTTTATCTTTAATCAATACAAACGTGAAATTCCTTTTTATTACCTAAAAATTACACAAACACTTGCTACATAACATCTGTAACACAACACTTGTATATAATTGTAGTTTATATTATTATTACCAAACTTTATAAATAATTCAATATTTTGTACCTAAAAATTGTACCGTTATTATACTGTATTTAATATTTATTCCATTCTCGTTTTTCGGTATTCGAACTAATTAGTTTATCTATGGTCGTCGCTTGATTTTGTAATACTTGTTAGTGTTATTCACTGACGGATACCTGTGTGATAAGCAGCTGTTTCATGAATTCTACACTGTTCCCTTCCGTTATTTTCAATTTGATTTCTCTACACTGTAAAATTTACCACACTGGGCGTAAAGAACTATTCACTTCAAAAACGTCAACTTTTTTTATCTTACAGCGTTGTAAATGTTTAATAATAATTCAAAATTATAATTGTTGCGTATTATAATAATAATACAGTCGTAAAATTAGTTTAAAACAATTTTTAAAAAATTAGTTGAAAACATATGTAATAAGTTTTACAGTGGTTAGAGTTCATTTTAAAATACAAAAGTATTTGCATATTAAGATGTACGTTATACGTTGTTATTTTGTTTACTTTTTGAATGTTCGCTTTTATCGAGTGAGCGAGACAGTTGCGTGCCGCGTTACAGTGACTGACAATAAGTAATAATGTGGCGGCTAACAATTGAAGCGTTCCAAAACAGATTGAGGACGACGTTTAATAGAAACTTTTGCAATTGGTTACATGTCATGTCCTGTGTGCAGGAAACACATTGCAATGCCTGCCTGCCTGCAGAGCAGACCTCAATACCGCAGGATAAAAGACGAGCGTGTCTCGGTGGACATCGAAGGAACACCGTTATAGGACCGCAACCCAAGGCCTCGTCGTCCACCGAATATTGTAGCCTCAAACGAGGCACCGTGCACACGGACAAACGTTCGTTAATTTCCTTTAGTTGTAAACAACATTTGTTGTTTTTTTTTTTTAATTACCAGCCTTATGTTTTTAGCAAAATTGCATAGAGAAAATGAGTTTCTCTAGAGCATGTAGTATGGACCCATGACCTTGAAATGAGCCCGATCCTGGCCTCCAGATCACTTTCTGAGGTGTCGTTAAAATTGCGCGCGCACATGTGTGTGTGTTTGTACACGCTGTCGTACAGGTTCGTTAACCACCAAAACTCGTTCAACATTTTGAAAATAGAAGCCGTGTCAAATATCTAAACATTTATAAATAACTTAATTGTATTCATGTTTTTTTAATATCTGATCTCACAGTTGTAATCGGCGTTAAAAACTGTGTAAATTAATTTTTAAATTTTTCGAAATCTTTTGAATTTAGTTATGTCTGGACGGCGTTCAGGATTCATTTTCGTATTTTCGGTGCATTTTGAAAGTTTGGAATGCTAATGTGTGCAAATTTAAATACTGTTGTGTTGGTGAAATCAGCATTTCAAAAAGCTTCAGATACAGGAAATAAAAAAATACCTTTTGAAATTCGCTTCTATCTCGTCTAATATATATATATATATATATATATATATATATATATATATATATATATATATATATATATATATATATGTGTGTGTGTATGTGTGTGTGTGTGTGTGTGTGTGTGTGTGTGTGTGTGTGTGTGTGTGTGTGTGTGTGTGTGTAACGCTGATTACGACAGTGAAATAGGATATAAGACAAAAAGTTATGAATTTAAAATATTTGAAATGGTCGCCATTTTGAAACTCTAACGTTCAAGTTTAAGTCACATCGGACCAAAATTGCGAATGTTAAGAGTGCTCTCCTTCTCCTGATACACATGCTCGTGCACACACACACACACACACACACACACACACACACACACACACACACACACACACACACACACACACACATTTTAACTACCCCTCAAAAAGTGACCTACAGGTCAGGATCGATGCTCATTTCAAGATCTCGGGTCCGAGACTTACCATGATGGCCGTTCCTACAGCTTATTTTACTAATGTAAATTCGCCAGTAATACATGCATAGGTATATCGGACGGAACTGCTGCCGCTATACGTACTTCATGACGTGATAAATACTGCATTAGCCTATTTAATTATAGGCTGTTTAAAAACCCATCGACGTTAATGTTCAATAAACAACGAGTGCGCATGCGTGCAAGACGGGTGTAACGGGATGTTAGCGTGGCAATCGATTAGGCTACTTTCGTCTGCATCATGAACTATCGTAACTCCAACAGTGGACATAATGCTTCCTCTTCTATGGTGACGCTGGACCGTAGTGACGTAGCAGTTACTTGAACTTTCATTAGTTTGGCCTAACCACGCACGAATATGTGTTGTGACTGATTAAATCGGCAGAAATATCCGCGCACAGATGCGCCGTCCATTAACGTATAGTCCGCCTAACATGAAATTTTGCTAATCGAAACCGCCATCGGTCTAGCTAGGAACCGTTTGTAAATATTCGGATCAGTAAATTTCGATTGGAAAATGAACGTCTGGGACGTTGCCATGGTAAGATTCAGACTGGAGATCTTGAAATGAGCTCATATCCTGATTTATGAGAATGTGTAACACTAATATTTTTAGTACAGATTGTTTTACTTAAAAAAGCAATTGATCGTTGTGCAGGCATATTATTTTTTTATTTTGTATAAAAATTACAGTAAAAATATTGTTAAAAAAACTTTTAAACTAGGAAATAAGTAATTTGTATTCGTATCAGTAGTACTGAAAAAATGATCTTACTTAAAAATGATTTTTTTAGATATTTTCGAACTAAACTAGTTAATTATAAACTGTGCACGTTTACTAGTAACTCAGTTATCTATTATTACAGTATAAATAATATGAAAAATATTTGAATTAGAAATAGTAACATACAACATGTAACAGCTGTACGATTTAATTAATAAAGTAATATAATTTATTATTATGGTAAATAATATAGAAATAAGCAGTAATTTTAAATAGCAGGTAACAGTTGTTGATCGAGCGAAGCGAGATTTCTCTTTCAACTCTTTCTCTTCAATATTTGGTTTGTTACACGTTTTCACCGACTATTTTGAAAATTCCGATACGGGGTAACTGGTATAAAGCCCGAACGACGTACTTGTAAGATTTTCACCCATTCACTTCCGTTTCAAAATGGAGGCCTCTGATTAACAACAAGTTTAAACAGTTTTAGCCAAGCGCACCGACGGATGGTTTAGAAATTCGATACAAACATACGTTGTACAAATACCAAACTACGTATGTATGACTTTTCTCCATTTACTTTTCTGTTTCAAGATGGCGCCCTCTAATTATATGTAAGGTATTTCGGAAAGATTGTTTTAAGAATATTTGGATTGGAGACTCCAAAATTCTCGACCTGATAAAATCATAAAATTCATGTTGTTGAAATCAAAGCGAATCCGTAAAACTGTTTTCTTAACCGTAGACCTATTATTCTAAAGCGGATAAATTCTGTTAGGAGTCTGTAATAAACAATTCTACAATAGACACGTTATATTTTAAACTTATTTGTAACCATTAGCACTGAGTATACACGTATTACAATGTTAACACTTATGAAAGATTTGTGAGCGCTCGCTGTTGGTGACATCTTGCGGCAGAGTGTTGAACTGTACAAGTAAATAGATATCAGTACTGTCTATTTTCTCAAACGTTTTCCTCCTGGTCCTTGCAGACTGCAGAGTTCGTAGCGGCCAATAGTGTAACTACTTGGTCTTTAGCCCCTTATACAAAGCCCTTTTTATAAGGTTGTTGGCCGCACTTCTAGCCCGTTTATATTGACATCTCTCCGTAAGTGGTATTTTGTGTTCAGTTCAAAACCGCGCCTCAAGGAACAGAACGGCAATGTTTCATTTTATTTCTGAATGCAAACTTGCATGCATGACAAGGCACCGACCGGAAGTAAGATGCTGTTTTCCGGCCTAATTCTGTGCGCACGCATTCCTTCTAGACATGCGGCAGGAGGTCTCTGGGCCACATCACAGTGAACAGCAAAAGCGCTTGTTGTCTGCTAATGCTTCTATAATACCAGTAGTTCAAAGAACATTAGACCTAGCGGTATAATCTTAATTGATATAAAGAGTACTCTAGGACAGCGTTGCGCTCGAAACCTTTCCGGTAACCGTAATATATAAGAAAAATGTTACAACTTTATTAGAAGGTTTACGCTCTTTCTGCGTGAAGCGATCAAAATTATGTTAGGTTTTGCCGTTCAGCCAGTATTATATGAAATAACCAGCTTGTAGTTGTTTGTTAATTTCTGCTTATTTTTAAGTAATAAATATATGTTTGTAGGGATTCCTTCACGGACGGGAATATGTGAATCACATTGAAACCCCAAAACCGCCCGTTTCGCCAAAATTCGTATCTGGCATCTTCGAGGATAACTCAGATGACTCATTTCGATTTCAGACTTAAAGCGAGAATAACCTCGAAGATACTGGATAGTTATTATGGCGAAACAACAATTGTGTCTAATGGACCTACACCGGTTTTAAATTTGATTGTTATATATAAACTTTTAACAACCTTCAAAAAAGTGATCCAGAAGGAGGGATCGGCGCCCATTTCAGTTAATCTCCAAAGAGAATTCGCTAATAAGAACCCTGATGTTACTTTTCATTTATTTACGAAACGGTTTTTTTAATTTTTATTTGCAACGCTGACTGTGTGTGAATCCCTTATAGGCTCGATGTGTGATTAAATTTTGAAAACAAATTAAAATGGTAAACTGTTTTGAAAAGTAGTTAGTAATTTAAGTTTTTTCGGTAAGTTTTTCTTACATTCATCGAAATACCCATATGAATTACTAAATTTGAAACATATCTCTCACACGAATCATTTGAAAACATTTTCAGACAGTGGGAATTGCAAACGTATGTAACCATTTCATTTCGTTTTTTTGTCAACTTTCCGCAAAATAGAAAGTAATTGCTATTCTGTTCCGCGCCTCAAGGAATAGAACAGCAACGCGGTTTTGTTTTATTTTAGTTCTGAATGCAAATTTGCATGCATAACAAGGCAGCAACCGGAAATAAGATGCCATTTCCGGTCTGTGCATTTTCAATAGCGAGAATTTTCATAAGATTTTTAAAGTTGTCGTAAAGACATTTCCGGGACGCCTCCACTGAAAAATCTTCACCTTTTCACTGCCAGCAAAACATCCGGCGCCGTGTCTTCCCATTCGTACAAAGAACAGGTTAAACACTGGCTCGCACACACCTCCGCGTGGATAGGAGTAATTGACGAGTTACCGTCATGCACTGACGGATTAATGCAATTTTGTGGGGGAGGGCGGGTGGTTGGATGATTCAGTTTAAAAGGATAACAAATTTTGAAATAATACCTTCAAAAACTAGCACTATTAATCTGTTCTTAAAACGCAAGTAATCTTAAAACACTAGACTTAATCTACGAAACTTAAAACGCAAGTAAAATAAGTATAAAAATGTACTCCACTGTAGACAAAAAAATCACTTTAGATTTCTAATTTTTAAAACTTTTGCAACTGGCTCCATTTACATAACTTCCCCTCTTCTTAATACACCCATCTATAACTTCTTATATGTAGCTTTAACTCCAGTCGCTTTTTTACCCTTACCGTTAACACTGATCCCTCGTCCTCATTAGCCTAAGCAAGTCCACATAAGCGGCACAACAGTTTCTCAACCGTTTTGATCAATTTTAGAGTCAAGAAAGATCTTTTTGTTGTTGCAGTTAACGCAGAAAAAGAAGAGAGAACCAACATAAAAAAAATATAATTGATTAACCCTGTTCTCTCAGTACAAATACTTCAAAGTGCACAAATGTACAAAGTTCGGATCTAGATAAAGTGACGAGTTTCGGAGGCCTCAGATGTCTCTGACTCTTTTCCTCTTTAAGGACGTCAAATTGGATCTTTTGCTTTTTTAATTTTATTTCTTTTGTCTCGGGAGGGGCGGTTGCCCTTTTCGCCCCCCTTAATCCGTCCTTGCCATTCTGCGACTCGCACACACTGGCAGCGCCGCGAGTTACTCTGTTACCAAAAACAAGCACAAGTAACGGTCAGCGTGCGTAATGGATCAATCATTTAGGCGAACAATGGCCACATTGCTGCACGTGTGCCGACAAATGTATGATTAGTATATTGGCCGTTCACCTGAACAATCTTCAGGGCGTACGGGGCTCGTTTTTCGATTTACTCTTGACCTTTTACTGCGGATTTGGTGCACTTTTTTTATTATTATTATCTTTTGGTGTATTTTGTTTGATCTATTCTTTTTCGAGAATTCCGTTAAAAACGTTTGAATTTTCAAAATCTGTTTGAAATTAAGAAATTTAATTTGCCGTCGGTCAGGGTTCGTTTTCGTATTTACGGTGTAATTTAAAATTGTTAAGCAGTATTACTACTGAAAAAACTTTAATGCTGATTGTAATTGAGAAATGAGGATTTGGAAAAAGTTTGAGAAAAATTACTTTTGGAAATTCGCTTCCGTCACGTTAGCCAGCAGCTGCGGATTTTTCGGGAAAAAATAAACAAATTAATGTGATAACAAAATGCTGGAAGAAGCATTGCCGATATAAGAGGCTTAGGTCCAAGTAGTTGGACTATCTGCCGCTACGAACGCTGCAAGTTACAAGGACAGGGGAAGACGTTTGAGAAAATAGTACTACTAACTATTTAACTATAGTTGAGCGATCTGCCGCAAGATGCCACCAGCAGTGAGCGCTGGCATTTCACAGGGTTAACGTTCTAGTACGTTTATATTCAGTGGTTAGACCACTCGGCTGTTTGACCAGTCTGGAATTGTTTCGTTTAACAAGTCTCATAAGTCATTGGTTATTGTATTATTATTGTTTGGCTATGTTAATCGACTTATTGTTTACTGCTTGATATTTTATTTTTGAAAAAAAAACGTCACAACTAAATAATACTGAGACCAAGGGGTCCGTGCGAAATTTCGCAGTATGTCTAAATAAACACAGCCTTTTGAATAAGAGTAGTCGTTGGGGTGAGGGCGATAGTTGGAAGGAAGGAAAAACTTTTTTTTTTAAATAAATCGAAAGGCGGGCGATTATCAATAGGTAAATGCATGATGGAAAGAGAAATCACAAATACTATATGTTTGTGTAAAAACAGTGCCCAAAACATGTGTTTGATATTCGAAATGCTTGTCTCAGCTTGTGCGGCGAGCAGGGATAGGGGACTGTCAGTAGGGCTATGTAACCTATAAGTTTAATGACTTTTAAGTAAATATTGAAATTGTTCAAAGCACGTTATGCAAAAAGTGGTATTTGTAATGGGATTGTCTATTCGTGATTAATAAGTTAGCTTCGTAAAATATACAAAATGTTGTTTAATGTGTGATTGCGCGCATGCGCATGCGAGCTGCCGTTTTGCCTATGACACTCCCACAAACAGTAAGTTTTAGCGCTAAATAGTTTTGCAATGTCAGAAGCCGGTTAAAAACTCTTTCTAAAGATACCTCATTTTAGCCTGTACGAATATTATGTGCTGAGAAGAAGGGATGTTGACTTGAGAAATTATATATATATATATATATATATGATTAGATTTACATAAAACAGACGCCCGGCAAAAACATTTGTAAGCATTTGCTTTATAATAACATGTTAAACTTTGTTGTTTAAATTTCGAATCTGAAGACCGCCTTGTCAATAACTCGTTTAATTTAAATAACGTTTCGTTGATTTTTTTTTTTTATTATTCAGTATATCTATCTCATTCTCTCTCCCTCTTCTTCTTTCTCTAGGTAATTCATGTACATCCTGATTGCGATCCGTTATTAATCGTGAGAACACGCTGTCCTGTCTAAATATAATGTGACCCGCGCTGCGCCCCACCTGTGTGTGCTGTGGGGAGCGATACCGCATGAATGAAATACTGCGCTCAGACACGCTACACCAAGCTGCACGACGCGCTGAGTGATTGTCCCTCAACACTGCACCAATGTATTTGCATATTGTGCAATCACTTAATTTATTTTTAGGTTATGTGCAGAGCGGTTCTATTCTGTAGCCTACTTGTAGTTCAAAGCACATTAGAACTCGCTGTGTGCCTGGCCACCGTTCCACGATAGCCTTTCGACGCGCTCGTATAATTTCGCGCCATTTTAACAGGTAAATGTAGTATTTACGGGAAATATTACTGGATCAACTTTATTAAAAAATTGTATGTCCTTTCATGAAGGGGTCAGAATTATAATAAGTATTGCCCTTTAACAAGTATTACAGAAAATATATCTGGAAACGTAAATGAGTGTGACAAAATATTACAAAAACGTAGTTTGGGCTTTATACAAGGTATTTGCGTACCAAATTTCGAAGCAGTCGGTCAATGCGTGTGGCCAAAACTGTGTACACTTGACATACTTAAATCCTGAAAGAGAAATGAATGGGTAACAATCTTTACACATATGTCGTTCGGATTTTGACAAAGTATCTACGTACCAATCGGTCAATACGTTTTGCCAAAACTACGTAACAAATACAAACCAGATCTAACGGTCGAGCTGAAACTCTTCGTGCATTCAGAACTATAATCGCGGCACGCAGCTGTCTCACTGACTTGATGGATGTAACAGTACATTATCATACAGATTTTGAATCGTCTGCATTAGCCCAAGTGTGCACAATAGTCGGACGTTAAACACACACACAAAAATACAGATTTTGAAAATCTGGTGTCAGCATCATAATTTAGTAGTCCCTATTTAAAATTGTGATGAAAATTTATATCTCTTTAGATTTGGAATGCCCGCAATTTTAAAACTGTTATACGGATGTTTTTCGACTCGTCCAAAAAGTGATCTAGAGGTGTTTAAGATCTCGGGTCTGGGTATTACCTTGATGACTGTTCCAATGAAAATTTTCTAATAAAAACGTAAGTTCCAATTCGTAACGGATCAAGTGTTGATCACTTCAAAAAAAGTCGTAGTTTTGAAGTTTTAAACAAATACAAAACACAATTTCTCATAATAGATTTATTAGATCAGAGGTCGTCAACGCGTCTGGTTTTTTTCGCGGCCCTCTGTCTTGTTCAGCGTTACAGAGAAACAGAAACAGACCGATGCTTTAGCTACTTCGACAACTGAGCCCCAAAATTACAGCCATTACAGCTGTATTTATAACATCGGATGCGAACAGTTCGTTGGCCTTGTGTGCAGAATGCGATCGGTTGTTTATCAGAGGAAAAGCTGAACACACCGATAGGTCAAAGTGTCCTCAAGTGATTGTAGGCTTTTCTACTAATGACTGCTGTTATCTGACTGCTAATGCATTTTGCCATTATACCCAGGCTTCTTAAGTTTTAAGACGTTGAGTGAAGCGGAACTGGAAATAGTAGATCTAAACCTTATTGACAGTGGATAACGTCTGACAGCCATCAAGCAATATCCTGTCCCAATTTGTTGTCCACCGCTAAACGTCAATTGATTCTCGTAGTCAAATGAACGGGAATGTATAAAATGATAGTGGCGTCCATTTCCCTTAACTTCGTCCAATCATGTAGTCTTTTCCCCTTCAGTAAAATATTCTTTTGGGCCATCTTAATCATGACCTTCACACGAGAACGTGAAGAAAATATTCATCGAAGTTAAAGCCAGTTAAAATTTACGTAAAGAGAGTGGTCAGAGCTAATTTTAAATATGCAGGTTTTAATGCCGGATGGCCACTAAATGCGGAGCGGAGTTGCGCTGAGAGGCGTGGAATACTCATTCAAAACTTAACCAGTTGTTTTTAACGTAAGTACTGCCACTGAAACCGTAATGGAGCTGAGCAGAGTCAAGCTGGGCTACGCTTCGCGCAGCTTTGATTCTGCTTAGTTCGGTTTTGAGACTTACCCCGCTTCCCCACCACGGCTTCAGTATTATTTTCTCATTACCCAGGTTACCGTTTTCTAAGTTATGTTAAACATAGTAGTTAACTAGAATCCGCTACAGTAGGACTGATTGTTTAGATCAAGAAGGCGTCTACTTCCTGTTGCCGTTCATCTTCATTCCGCTCCGTTCAGCTCAGCTCAGGGCAACTCCGCTCCGCATTTTGGAGCCCTCTTAAGCCTAAGATGGCAATCGTCTCTGTGAGTAGTGTAGTCAGCGGCTCAGCTTGACTCCGTTCAGCTCAGTTTCGTTTTCAGTGGCCGTATTTACATTAAAAACTGTAGGTTTGGTTTTGAATGCTTAGTCTGCTCCGCATTAATTTGGTGGTCATCCGGCTTAATGCTGATTATGGTTGTGAGATTGTGAAAAAGGGGCGCGCGCGCACACACACACACACACACATATATATATATATATATATATATATATATATATATATATATATATATATATATATATATATATAGTAAAGCCAGAGCTTGCCCGGGGGGTGGGGAGCGATGGTCAGATTGACCGAAACAAGTACGTGCAAAAAGAGCGTGTCGCGTTCATAGTGGCGTCCAGGCGACCGTTGCCTAATATAGAATAGGTTAATTAATTAGTTCCGAGCATAAATTGACTGACCGCAGGTAACCTCCATCAGGCGTAACGGCAACAAATAATCGATCTTCGTTCCAAAGAGATATCGAGAACAACGTACTGTATAACCTGGCTGTGTGAATTTACATGGTTTTCACTCATGGTAATCCAGTCTGGTACATCGCTGTTGTCAGATTGTATGTTACTATGGAAGCTTAGGGTTCAGCCTCGTGGAGGAACGATGATATTCTCAGTATACGAAAAATAAACGTAGTATGGTAAATGTAGTATGGTATAACGTAATAAAAGCTTATTTCATCATCGTAATCAGCATTAAAGTCTGCATACATTAGCACTATACTTTCAAAGTACATTGAAAAATACAAACCGAACCCTGACCGCCGTCAAATTTAATTTGTCAAAATCCAGTAGAATTGAAAATACAAAATGCCAGTTCGTGCAGTTTTATAAGCTGATTACAATGGTGAAATCAGAATTTTTGAAACGTTTAAGACAAAACAATTTCTGTTTTACGAACCAAAAATATAAATTATGTATCGTGTTGTTCTTGATTCCTCGTTATTGTTATTGTTGCTCTTCAGTCTTAACTCTTTTATTAATTGTAACATTTTCGTCGTTAATTTCATTTTTTTGTTGTTTTAATTTATTTTCTAATCGTCATAGTTTTTCTCGTTCATTTTAAAAATCTTTGTTCTTCATTTAAAACATATTTTGTAAAAGAATTTTATTGTCCATTTTATTTAGAATTCGAATTTTTAACATAACCTCAATTGAAATGATATTGAAGCAACAGCTGTTGTGCAAAATCAGCTGTTTAGAAGTAGCCACAATACGTATGCAGTATGACATTTACACGCATCATGCAAAATCCAACATCACAACCAGACCTAAAATATAATACATGTTAAAAGTTAATGAATGAAATGATTTGAAATGGCCTCCATTCTTAGAGTTGATCGAATTTGGCTGGTTAACGAACTTGTCCAAGCTGTTACTTGAAACAAAGTTTGAATATAAACGGACGAAAATTACGAACGTGAGCGTGTTTAAAACGCGCGCGCGCACGCACAAATATATATACGGAATCGAAAAAGCTATCGCCACTCTTGAATAAGGACAGTAAATTCACACACGCGATTGAAAGAAAATTGTTCTCGTCCACTAGAATTGTTTATTAACCTCAATACGAGTTTAAACGGATTGCCGACATGAGTAGGCCTACTAAAAAAAACAGTTGATGTATTGCCACGGAGGCTGGGTCAGCTGAATTGAACTTTAACCTGAGTAAGTTCATACGTCCTTTCATGTTAGCCTAATCTTCTACAGAGTACATGTCCGGCTGAAATATAACCAGCGGCTGGGTAGATGGTACTGGAAGGTCTGCAGCCTTATCTGGAGCCGGCTCGCTGTTAGCTATGTCAGGAAATTAACGATTATTGTGGGAATATTGTACAGTCTTTCTCATATTCAGTTACAGTACTTAATTTCAAACTTTATGCCACGTTTTTTAACGTTCAAACTTTATGCCACTTAGTCTAAAGATTGCATGAACGTAAATGTTAACGCTTACGGCGGTAACTGCAGTCCCGAACCTAATACCTCGAGATGGGCAGTTCTGTGCCGCGGTAGATTGACCGGTATATTTATGTTGTTTAACACAATAACAGTTTTGATAGAATTTTTCGAACGCAATGTCATTCAGTGCGGCTTTTTGTAAGCAATGTGTTAATCCCTCATACATAATAATATTACATTCATTAATGTTTATTAGTTCTTGGGATATATCGAAATTTGTAAGCAAGAATGTCAACTTTTAAATGTATATTTGTGTTTGCTTACACAATAACAGTTTTAATAGAATTTTTCGAACGCGATGCCATTATTCGATGCGGCTTGTGTTTATACAATATTTTACGCTTTCAAACATTGTGCGTGCGCGCGTGTGTGTGTGTATATATATATATATATATATATATATACACACACACACACACACGCACGCAAAATGTTTGAAAGCGTAAAACATTGTTTAAACGCAAGTCGCATGGAATAATGGCATCGCGTTCGAAAAATCATATATATATATATATATATATATATATATATATATATATATATATATAGTCAGCGTTATTTGGATGTATGCACGACACTTGTTCACAAAAGTTAGTTTTTTAGTTTAAAATCATAAAACCATATTTTATTACTGTATTTTCCCGGTTAACGGTGTTTTTTTTCTCTTAAAGCAGGTTAGAAACGTTTGTTTTCTAATCTATTGCTTTATTGCTTCGCTAATTTGTTGCGAGTGTCGCACGGCTCCGTAACATAGTTCTAAAAACATCTGTTTTTATTTTATGGGTAACACTGACCCGGTTAAAGATCAGCTGTAGCTTCCCACGCAGCAAGTGTCAGTACAGTGTGCGCCGGTCAGCTGGTCGCTCTCTGCTTATTTGTTAAACTGGACCGGTAACGTGCTGTGTGTGTGAGTTGAGGTTGTTGAAACATGGTTTGATCCTGATTAACCTGTAAAAGAGTTAGTAGACTCGAGGAAAGATAATTGTAAGATAGGCGTATGTCTGACGTGTTCGGCACGCGGGCGGAACCATGAAGTCATATGAATAAAAAGAAGCAAAAGCTTTAATTCACAAAATCTGAAGCATATCCTTCAATTGATATGAGTAAAAATATCAATCATAACCTTAGAGTAAAATCAAATCCTTCTTTTGTTGATCCTTTTACTTCCAGAGTGAAAGATTTACTGGTTAGCAAAAGGTAATCATTATTCATATGATTATCATGATCCAGGATGGAGACGTCCACGCTAGCAATGAAGGATATGTTGAAGTGAACTAGCTCGTGCATGAAAGAAAAAAAGTAAATTTAATTAGTGTATTCTGGTCGATACTGTTTCTGATTGTATAAATATGACTAGGCTGTTAATTAAATTATATTTGGAAATGTGTCGAGGAAAGTGGGCTAAAAGAATGACCGCTACCGCGGAGCCGCTCTAATTACCCCCGCGAGCAGCGATAACGGCGCCTGACCAGAACGAAATGGTAACCAGACTTCGCGCGGTACGAGGCTCCAACATAGAAAAATTGCAATTATTAACATGTATCATGTTTTATGGCTGGTTGTAATGTTGGATTTTGCGCGTCGCGTGAATTTATATTGGTAGTTATTGTAAGAGATCAGTTGTTTTATCCGTAACGATAAGCTGATTTCATTGAACAAGTTTTAGGTTATGTTGTTAAGAAAAACAAGTTATGCTATAGTAAAAGATCAGTTGGTTTTTATTAATTCGTAACGATCAGCTGATTTCACTGAACAGCTGATTGGCTACAATAAATTTCAGGTTATGTTGTTAAGTAGCAATATTAACAACAATTATTATTAACGTTTATATTAATTTCGAAAGTATTATAAACTGTTACGACGTACACGGGTTTTTAACTAAGGAAAAATACCGAAACCAAAACAAAACAACGTTTTCATATAGACATTTGTACTTTTATTGAATATGAGGAAAAAGAGATAAAAATAGACAGATGCAATTTGTTTGCTCTTTCGTTCCATATTTCCGTAACATTCTTCCGTTCGGCGAATTTTTTTTCTATTCACTCCTGTCGCCAAAACTAACATAGCAAGCTTTGCTTCAAAAATCGACTCCCTTTCTCGGGTTTATTGACGTTCTTTCTTTGGTCGACCCGTGGATCATCTTCCGTTCGGTGATTTATCTCTGGCAGTACGCACTATCCTCCCTATATATGTTGATACCATTCTATTCTTCGATTATCTAATGTTATCTATGATTATCTGTTTTGTCTATGTTACACTTGGGCTTCTTTAATCTCTCGATGTTTTATTTGCAGCTCTCATTATAATTCTTTGGCTTCCGCTAAGAATTGTTAATAATTCTATTTCCTCGTAAAAATCACAGACACTTTCATATTACATAAAAAAAAATTAGCGTACAAAACTGTTTCGTTGACTTAATTGAAGCGGATTTTCTAAAACACTGACAACACTGAAAAACACGAATGTATACGTTACAAAATGGCGGTCATCAAAAATCTTTTGAAATCATTTATTACCCGTAAATCTGAATCATTGACGTATTAATTTTCCTATTTCAATCAAATTTATAAATTAAAAATGCTTATTTATCCAAATTTTAACTCTGATTTCGATTTCTTAAATTTTTTAAACATGGCCAATTTTTCGTCACAAATAACGGATTTTGTTATGAAACGAACCAAAATTATGACAGCTAGAGTTAACACAGGCTTATAAAGTTCGCAATGTTCCCTCTCAAAATGGGATCGAATTGCGTGATACGGTATTTGCTCATCTGTCTTTAACAGGATGGCCGCTCCAATATCTCATTTTAAAGTAAGAATTCGCTAGTCATTGCCAAAAAAGGGTTTAATAACATTTGTTTTCTATCTGTTCCTAAACATAAAAGTTTGAGTAATGTAATATTTTTACGCATGTTAATCCTAACTGTTCAGTTAATATTTTCCAGTTAAAAGTAACAGTTAACAGTATTTACTCGAATAATATCCAGAGCTGGGCGTAATGTCGCATTCAGCCAATCACAGTTTACGGGCGCATTGGAACTGTTATCTAACGCAGTTACCCAGTGTCGCTGTAACGAATCTATGTTATAAAATGAAAACAAGTTCTTGCTATATAAGGCGATGTACAGGCGCCGCGCTGGTTATTGAATCGGGCGAGTTTTTCCTGCTACTTTCTACATAACAGATCTGAGTAAAGTATGTTTAAGGTTTGAAGATTGGCATGTCTGTCTTTAACACACCTCCAGCGTTTAAACGGTGAGCCGTAAAATTATTAAACTTGAAAATTTATAAACACTTTTTACGTAGGCTATATTTTGTGAACAGAATTGTTAACTGATTTTAACGTTTTTGATTAATCTATTTGTTTCCAGGTGTCCGAGTCAAAAAAGTGGTTTAGTTGAATGTCTGTCGGTGTTTGTACCTGTGCACATCGCTGAGGACCAAACCAAAGAACCGATTTAAATGAAATTTAGCGCGTAGGTCTGATTTGTTCGTATATTAGGACCGTTTTCTAACTAAAAGAGTTGTTGATGCCCTTATACAATAAAACTTAAACTTGGGATACTTTGGAGGTACAACAATCGGTGCTTAAACCACATCAGAGTGTCTGCATAGCACACAGTGTGTTGGGTAAAAGTGTACTCTATTCGTTATTCGACCCGACGCCTCACTTGTCGGCTAAATTTGTATTCGCCGTTATACGCCTCATGCGTCGCCGGACGTGTTCATATGCGATGTCCGTGCATAACCTGCAAAACAATTCTGGCTCTTTCCCAATTTGTAATGAGCGCTCATACCATTGCACTGTACAAAGTGTTTTTACACGTGAAACGATTTATGTGAAACAATATTCGGGAATAGTTTCGGTAAATTGTGCAAAAATTCTAAAACATCCCATAAACTTGCACTCATTTAGTTATTGTTGGTGTGCTTACAAGATATGAGCACTAAACATAAACTACTAGAATTATAACCATTACGAGAGATATGTGAGTGCTAGCTGTTGGTAGAATCTTTCGACAGAGTATTCAAGTGCAGTTAAATAGATAATAGTACTGTCTATTTTCTCAAACTTCTTCACTCTATCCTTGCAGCTTGCAGCGATCGTAGCGGCAGATTTGAGACTTTAGCCGCCTAATATCGAGCACGCTTTTATAATGGTAGCTGTACTTCTAGCCCTTTTATATTCAGTGGTTTGTGTGTTATCGCGTTCGTTTGCAGTTTTAGTCCAATTTGATTCAGACGTGGCAAACATATCGCTTTTGTTAATAGCTTGGAGAAATTAGTTAACCAACAAAATTAGTTCGCGTTTCAAAATAGCTCCCATTTCAAATGTTTAAGAATTTATACATTTTTGTCTAAACATGTTATAAATCTGATATCAAAAACTGCATAAATTAGCTTTTTGATTTTTCAAAATTCTTCGAACTTGGGAAATTGAATTTCACGGGAAAACGTCAGGCCATCAAAGAAGATGGACTACTTTTAAAAGGGAAACAGGTAATTTTGTTCAAGGTGAACAATCCTGGAGACAAAATTAGATAGTTTCTTGAATTATTTCATTAATAAATCTTACATGGAAACTATCGACAAAAGCCTGAAAATGTGTCAAATTTTTCAAAAACTCCAAACCAGATTTTGCTAAAATTTATCTAAACGTGTTTTATTTAGAGGCCGGATACGGAGGTTGGCAACAGGAGGTTCGACTGATCAGCGCTAAATGAAACAACTATAGTAGTTGTTTCAGTACGTTATTGTTGTTATTTAATTTAACTGTAAATATTCCCATTAATGTCGTGACACTAATAAGTAAGACACCAGGTTCCCACAACAAAAGACGTATAATTAGTCAATATCATACAATTCAATGGTGTATTGTCGTACATGAGCTGTAACTGGGCATTGTAACTATAATTTGTTGGTTATAGCGCATGCACCGCTGAGATTCACTTTACTAATTAGACTTGGCATGTCCTTGTGGAAAACTGTTGTACTTTCTCATTGTACAAAGTAACGTGCACGCAGCTGTCTCGCTGACGCGTTGTAAACGAACTTCTAAAAGTAATTTGGTTTACTCAGATCTTTTTGAAATCTTGATTTCATCACCATAATCGGTATGAAAATCTTCATATATGAGCATTTAAAATTCTAAATTACGTTGTAAATACGAAAATGAACTTTGACCTCCGTTAAATTAAATTTCTTAGTTCCAGTGGATTTTTAAAATTTAAAATGCTGATATGTGCTATTCCTAACGCTAATTACGATGGTAGATTAAGATTTTTAAGACAAAAACATTATACTTTTTCAGCAATTTGAAATAACTATTTTGAAACTGTTTGTGGAATAAACTTTTTCGCTGGTTGACGAATTTGCCCAAGCTATTACAAAAAACGATTTTTGTGCCAAGTTTGAATCAAATTGAACGAAAATTGTGAACTTACCCTTACCGTTAACTTCAATTACCTCGTCTTCATTGTTCTAAGAATGGGCGTTTTTAAACGCGCGCGCACGCGCACACACACACCCACACATATACACACGCGCGCGCGCGCAAAACACACACACACACACACACACACACACACACACACACACATCAAAAAGTGATCTAGTGATCAAGATCGGTTTTCATTGCAAGATTTCGAGCGTGGGTATTACTTTGATGGCCGCTCCAGGCTCGTTTTCTGAAAAAATCTTTTAAATTCAACGAAATCGGATTTCGCTCAAATAGTGATTTAATGGTTTCTATATATAATTTTTCTGAACGCATTTCACATCTTAAGATTGTTTTCGCTATTACTTTCGTTCTGAAGCGTGGGACATAAAAAGTTGTAATTTTTAAGAATTAGAATTGCCGCCATTTTGAAAGTTGCGCTGATTTTAATTATGCAAATAACATGTAATTAATGTGAAATTTATTTTTGCGCTTAGTTTAACTGTATCAAAAAAATCGCGAATCTGAGCGTGATAAACACACACACACATATGCGCGCGCAAACGTGTTTCAGATGTCATAGGTCTCGTTTCATGGTCCGTGATTACCAAAATGGCCGTTCCAATAGCTCATTTTCCAATAGGAATTCGCTAAAAACTCTCGGACGCTAAAAACGTAACTACAGGCAGTAAATCACGCGTCGAAGGTAAATATTTACGCGTCATATTGGCAGCCCTGCGTGTTGATGTTTCGTAAACCCGAGACGAAAATATCTTTTTAAAGAGCTTCAGCCAGACTGTGTAAAGCTATTTAACCAAAATATTTACAGCGTCAGACATACATTGGCGTAAACAAAATGGCGGTAGAAAGTCGGTCATAAAGCTCGGTTAACTGGTGTCAATATGCGAGAGTTAGTGCGCTTATCTATGCGCGGACAGACGGACAGGAATGCCGCGAAGGGAAAGTTTTTCTTCGGATCTGCGCTGAGGAGCCTAATTGAATATACTTATGGCGGCATCGAGGCATTGATAAAGAAGCAGTATTAGAAACTATACGACGGCGTTGTGATGTTGTGCGTGACAATGTAAAGAAATGTGGAAGAGAAAGCAGCCCGCAGTTGTCTGCGTATGATGGATGGTTCGCGAGGTGCGAAGTTTTACTGGTTCTGTGCGAATACGCCGACAAGAGTCTGAAGCAGCAGGTCCTAAACTGTGGGTCGCTGAAAACCTTTATGTATTCTCTCGACAGCAAAAAATAGAGAAAAATGTATAAAATTGAATATATCTTGAGAAATACGTTCTATAATTACACAAAATCTCAGTTGCTTCACTGTCAACTGTAAAATTACAAACAAAAGAGATATTTTCCAAATAAAGTGAACAGTACGATAGGACAATGCAGCCGTGCTGGGCTCATGCTAGTACTGGAACTACGACATGCGTCTAGGTAGGACGAAAGAGTGGAAAATAAAATAAAGTTAAAAACTTCATATTTCGTGTATAATAATTACCCTTCATCACCACCATTATAAAAAGCGTGTTCGATATCAAAGGCTAAAGTCCAAGTAGTTGCACTATCTGGACAGAGGGAAGACGTTTGAGTGTTCGTTTTCACGTTCGAAATTTTAATCCGTTTTGATTTAAACTCTGTACAAAATCGATTATAGCTTGAACTAGATCGTTAACAGTTTCACAATGGTGGCCATTTGAGATCTTTTAAGTATCTATAACTTTTTTTCTTACTTTTTTTTAATTTGAAAATCCGATTTCACCATCGTAATCGGCGTCAAAAACTGCACGAATTGTCATTTCGAATTTTCAAAATCCCGTTCAAAGTGCGAAATATTTGACGGCGGTCAGGGTTCATTTTCGTATTTTCAGTGTAATTTAAAGTGCTAATATTTGCAGATTTTAATGACGATTATGATGTTGAAATCGGAATTTCAAAAAAGGGTAAGACGAAGAAAAATACTTTTGGAAATCCACTTTTTCAAAGTCAGCGAGACAGCTGCGTGCAGGAATTAGTCAGTACTTTATTTGTTAATAAATGTATTTCTTTTGAAACAAATATTAGGGTAACGTAGATCTGGGTACAGAATAACCAACAGGGAAAGTGAATTCGGACCACCGATTCACCTCTGGTTCATGGTCGGTGCTTTAATGCTACCACTGGCATTGCATTCGAACTTGTCATTGGTTTATTCATCTTTACCGTAACCAGAATTTTTTAAGATTTTAATGACCGTCCTTTCTTTGTACTGAACTTGCAAATAAGTTATTGCCTCTTAAAACTAACCAATCTTTAAAATGTTTATAATTAATTATCAAGTACAATTGTGGTCCGATTTGACTTGTGCTCTTCGACAAGTTAGTTACCCAGAAAAATCCGTCCCACAGTTTCAAAATGGCGATCATTTAAAATCTTTAAAGATATATAATGTTTTTGCCTTCCACATTTTTGAAAATTTAATTTCGCCATTATAATCAACGTTAAAAATTGCATAAATTTGCATTTTCAATTTTCAAAATCCGTTTGTAATCAATGAATTAAAATTTAATGGCGGTCAAGGTTCATTTTCGTATTTTTAGTGTAATTTAAAAGTTTAAAATGCAAATATATACAGATTTTAATGCTGATTGTAATAGTGAATCAGATATTCAAAAAGGGTAATATAAGGAAAGCATTTCTGGAAATTAGATTTTTTTCACGTCAGCGAGACAGCTGCGTACCGCGTTTATCTACTAAGCCATTAGAAGTGTTGCCACACGCATTTTTGCGCTATAAATGAGTAATGACATAATGTAATATGGCTGGCACTTCAATTAAATAAGCAAGTAATGTAATTAAATGTCTTAGACCAGCTGACGTTCTGCAGATAATACACTTAATGAACCAATCGGCAGTACGCACTGTTTCGACATTCAACAAACTATCGCCATCGATGCCAAGCTTCGATTAATAATTATTTTGTATCTTCAATAATAAACGTGTTTTATAATAACGCAAAATTAATGCCCATATGGGATTCATAAAACGTATGTTTTTAGCGCGAATAATAAATTCAGTACGTCATATCAAAAATACGACGAAACAAACTTTTTGACTTTTGGGTTACGATTGAAGGCCAAAGTTGTATGTTAAACTATTTAAGGCTGAATAAGTAATTAAATTTAAGTTTTTCCTCCCATTTAAAAAAAATATGGCCGACAGAAGTCAACACTTAAAAAATCTGTTTTCATTGTTGATTTTGTATTGGTCCAATTATATTACTGATCTTATTGCTTGATTGAAATCATATACAACTGATACTAAAGATAATGGACACTACCTACATCATAAACAAATATAAAACAGCATTGTTGTGCAGTATATCCAACTGTTAATACGCTAAGAATTGTCTGGGCGTGTAGCACAGCGGCTTTCGTTGTAAGAATCGTTTGAACAAACAAGAATTTAAAGCTTATAAACGCAAAAAACCATTAATAATGCTATCTCTTAAACCGTGGGATGTTGAAATCTGAAAATGTTTTCGGTTAGATTTATCCTGTAGTTTCCTGGATTTATCCTGTAGTTATTCATGTAGTCATGGGGTCATGAGTTTTTATTTAATTAAAGTGTATTTTATATCTTTTACGTTTAATTTTAAACTATCCTTATCGTCAATATTAAATTTAACTATTTATGGCCAGTGTTTTTATTAACTAATATGAAGCTACGATCCACCTTCATTATTAGCTCATTTCCATTGGAAAAATTAGATATTGGAGCTGAAATCATTGTAAGACCCAGACCCGGGACCTTGAAATGAGCATCGATCCTCTTGATTTGACCTCTGTATCATTAATTGAGCGGGTCGTTAAATTTGTGTGTGTGTGTGTGTGTGTGTGTGTGTGTGTGTGTGTGTGTGTGTGTGTGTGTGTGTGTGTGTGTGTGTTTTAGCGTGTTTTTCCGCAGTTTTGGTCTGATTAAATTCAAACTGTGCAAAAATCGATTATGATATTAGATTTGTTAAGATCGTTAACCAGCAAAAATCGCTTAATAGTTTCAAAATGGTGGTCATTTGAAATCTTTTAAAATTCGTAACTTTTTTGTAAGTCTAATTTCACCGTTGCCATCACCGTTAAGAACTGCATAAATTAGCAATTCTGAATTTTCAAAAACCCATTGAAATTAAGAAGAATTTTGCCTGACGACGGTCAGGGTTCATTTTCGTATTTTCAGTGTAATTTTAAAGATTAAAAAAAGTAGTATGTAAAGATTTTAATGCTGATTGTAATGGGGAAATCAGAATTTTAAAAACGTATTATGAGGAAAGCACTTTTGGAAATTCGCTTTTATCATGTCAGCGAGACAGCTGCGTGTTGCGATTATTTCAAGATTCCACTCCGGTGTTCCAGTTCCACTACAACATTTTTTTTAACTGTCACAATACTTTTATTATACTATATATGTTAAGTTCGTCGGTTAGGCCTAAGCATTTGTTCCTATTACCCAGTCATTTTGTTGTTTGGTGCAGTTTTGTAACATAGTTGTTCTTGTTAATTTTTTAAAATTTTTGTTCACTTTATTTATTTTATCGATGTTATCTAGTTTGTTAGTGTTTAATTTTAGTTCCACCTTTTTTAATAGTTATATTCTGGACGGACGATGAAAAGCCTTCGTGTGCTTTTCGCAAAAAAATGCAGCTTGTCTGTTTTTCAAGTTTCAGTAACGAAACGATGTGTAACTCGTATAGTTCAGTAGGCAAACTTTCGAATACCATTCGTGTTATTGTTTTATTATCGGACAGCCTGTTACATCTTGTTCGAAACTTTCTCTCGATACCCGAAATCTGGTCCAATAATAACACTTACAACATCCAGCTGGGTGAAAGGTTGTGCTGTGTATTTATATTTTGGCTGATTCTGTTGCAGGCGACCCGCAAAGTGGCGAAATGCGGATACTTGTTCGTCGCTCCCGGCTGGGATTTCACCAACCCGCTCAACCGCACCAAGGTAAGTTCATAGAGTAACAAGCACCCCGCAGGTAGTGAATGGGAAAAAGTCTTACATACATCTTTCGGGTTTTATACAAGGTACCTTTGTACTAAATTTCAAAACAGTCGGCCAATGCGTTTGATTAAAATTTCTTGTAGACCCGTCATCATTAAATTAGAGGCCACCATTTTGAAAGAGAAATAAGTAGGAAGAAATATTGTATATATACGTCATTTGGTCTTTATACAAGATATCTTCGTACCAAATTTCAAAACAGTCGGTCAGTGCTTTTGGCCAAAACTATGTACACTCGTCATCGTTAAATTAGATGCCGCCATCTTGAAACGGAAGTGAATAGGAAAAAGTCTTACACATGAATCTTTCAGGATTTATACAAGGTACTGTTATACTAAATTTATTTTTTTTTATTTTTTTTTTTTTTTGGTGTTTAACGTTTGACTGTTGTGCACACTTGGGCTAATGCAGACAATGGGATGATGTAAATTTCAAAACAATCGGCCAATGCGTTTGATTGAAATTGCGTAAACTCTCATTAAATGAGAGGCCGCCATCTTGAAACGGAAATAAATAAAAAAATGTTACTCATACTTTATGTGGGATGTATACAAGATATATTTTAATTGATTTCAATGCAGTCGGTCTATGCGTTTGGCTCACAACTGCGTACCCTAGTTATTGTCATGGCCGCCATCTTGAAACGGAAGTGAATAGGAAGAAATCTTATGTATATACGTCATTCGGGCTTTAAACAAGGTACCTCCGTACCAAATTCCAAAACATCGGTCATTGCTTTTTTTGGGTAAAACTGCATACACTCGACATCGTTAAATCAGAGGCAGTCATCTTGAAACAGAAGGAAATAGGAAAAAATCTTAACACATACGTCATTTGGGCTTCGTAAAAGGTACCTTCGTAGCGAATTTCAAAACAATCAGTCATTGCGTTTTGTCAAAACTGCGTGCACTCGTCAACGTTAAATCAGAGGCCGCCATCTTAAAACAGAAAGAAATAAGGAATATGTCATTTGTGCTTTATACGAGGTATCGTCGTATCAAATTTCAAAACAATGGTCATTACGTTTAGCTTAAAACTGTAATACATTGTTGTAAATCAGAGGTCACCAAACAAGAAACAAAGAAATAAGGGAAAATCGTGCACATACGCGTTCGGGCTTTATTCAAGGTACCCCTGTACAAAATTTGAAAGGAAATGGTCAGTGCGTTTAGCCAGAATTGCGTAACACCTAAGCCTAATGCCGAACGGTTGCATTGACCGCTTCGCTACGTCAATAAATTGTTAACATTAGCAACATTAGTTTCAGAAGTGTTAACGCTCGGATAGCAAGTGTTGCCGTGTTTAGCGCCATGCAGATTGTTTATATTATCTCTGCTATTACAAAAGCAATCCGTTGGACGCGTATGTTCTCCGTTTAAAGAGACGAGAGTTCGATGATTCTATTCGCTGCCCACACACTGGCTCTCCTCACGGGTTAAACCAACTTGAAAATCGTCGAATGGAAGATTGCCAAAGCAAGACAGACCTGCACCGTGCAGTTTTAAGTGCCAGGTAAATCGAGGCAAGTTACCTTTTCCAGCTGTAACCTGTGTCGCAGGTTATAGTTTAGTCTGGCTGTTCAAATATCTATTACATAAACAAGGAAGTCATGGTGACCTCAACTTTGACCTGCCGCATACTTGCGCATCTGTCACGCTCAGCCTTCCATCTGGCGCGATTGTGGCGAAACAAGAACGTACTACACCAGAATAAGGTGGTTTGTTGTTAGAGAATTTCCGTTGGAAAATGAGCTGTTAGAGCTGTCTTTATAGTAAGACCTGGACCCGGGACCTCGAAATAAGTACCGAACGTGATCTCAATCACTTTTTGAAGGTTCGTTAAAATGTGTGTGTGTGTGTGTGTGTGTGTGTTCGTGTTCGTGTTGGGGGGGGGGTGTAGGCGCGAGCGTGCTAACAATTGCAAGCAATTTTGGTCCGTATTCGATTGAAAATTGGCACAAAAAACGATTTTGGTAATATCGCGAACAAGTTTGTTAGCCAGAAAAATTCGTTAAGCAGTTTCAAAATGGCGTTAATTTTAAATCTTTAAAAATTCGTAACTTTTTGTCTTCAGTTTATGACTATTCAGTTTATAACTATTTATACTATGTTTTTCTGAATACACGCAAAGTCTTCAGCTACGGTTTTCTAAGAATGTGGCGCCATTATCTTGCTGCTTTAACGTATCGGTGGAAGAAGACAAAACGTCTATGCAAACCAGATGGCGTTGGCCGTCAAATAGCGGCCCCTTGCGTGAAAGCCGACATAGCAGTGGTGAGCGTTTTTTCCCCGCGGACGGTGAACATTTGTTTAAAGAAAACGTTTCTACACGCTGACGTGAGAGACGCGAATTTTCAAAAGTATTTTCCTTTATCGTACCCTTTTTAAAATTCGCCATCATAACATTTACAAACTACATATTTTAGCATTTTAAACTATCAAATTATACTAAAAATACGAAAATAAACCATGGCCGCCGTCAGTAGGTAAGTTTTGTAATTTCAACGTATTTTGAAAATTACAAACGCTAATGTTTTGCAGTTTTTAACACTGATTACGATGATGAAATTGGATTTCAAAAAATGGATTTTAGAGCTTCTCTATAAAGAAAATTACAGCTTACCAGTTTTCTATAAAACAGAATTATAGCTTGTCAGTTCTTTATAAAACAGAAATAGAGCTTGTCAATTCCTATAAAACATAATTAGAGCGTATCAGTTCTCTATAAAACAGAATTAAGGCTTAACAGTTCTCTATAAAACAGAATTACAGCTTGTCAGTTCTCTATAAAACAGAATTAGGGCTTATGAGTTCTCTATATAAAACAGAATTAGAGCTTTCAGTTCTCTATAAAACAGAATAACAGCTTGTCGGTTTTTTTTATAAAACAGAATTAGAGCTTGTAATTTTTTTATAAAATAAATTCACAGCTTGTCAATTCTCTATGAAACAGAATTAGAACTTGTCAATTGTCTGCGAAATCTAAAATAAAAGTGAATACGGGTTTGTACATGGATTTTAGTTTTGGTAGGACAGTTGAAAGACCCAATATTTATCATATCATAGTTATTTTCTGTAACAGTTAGCCTAATAAACGATCTGTTAAAAATCGTAAACCGTTAATTAATCATGTTTTTTCTTCGCAAAGTTTAACTGGCCAATACCTGACCCAGTGCGAAGCCGCCCGTTACGACGCCGCTGTTGTTGCGACCGTTAACCAAACAGTCTCCTTCAGCAGCGGCGGTTAAATGACCGTCATCAGGCGGAGACGAGGCGTTGGTGGTCGTGTCCACGACCTCGTCCAGTCCTGTCTTTCTGCGCAAAGTGATTAATTCCTTATCGGCTCCGGGAACAGCAGCAGCGTGGTCACGCAACGCTGTACCATGAAACAAGGAGTTGCCGTATCGGACGGGATACGTATTGGCAGACATTCGGGCGTCAGTATGACAAATTTAGAGAAGGCCGTTTTCGGAAATAACATGCGCGAGAGTTGAGATTTACGTTTTGTACAGGCATTTCGGTATAGCCTTGAATGTGGCGTAGGCTGTCGCTTATGGTTTAATTTATTGTCACTGTTGGGAACCATTATTTAAAATTCAGTTTATAAAATTTAATCTGAAAATTGCAGTATTAAAATTATTTCTGTACAGCTGTTTCGCTGACGTAATAAAAACTTATTTATACATGGCATGACGTAAATTAAAACGTAAACGTAACTTCGACGCATCTAATTTGGAGCAAAATACATTCATCCGTTTCAAAATGGCGATTCAAATTTTTTATCTTACGCTTTTTGAAAGCGTTATTTAACATTAATTTGATTGAAAATATGGTGTATGTGTATAAATGATTCGTTAATGTATAATTTTTCATTACAAATCAGCTCAATCGATTTTGATCAATTGTAGCTCTTTCTCGAAGTTTGTAAACAATCTAAAGGTAGAAAAATCTTTAAAAAACGATGATCTTTACATCAAACTTCGCTAAAATTACTTTCGAAACAGCGTGCGATACGTTTTGTTTCGTTGCTTACAGGCATCGTTCGAGTTATTTTTAAGTTTACCCTTACGCGAGAAAGTTTTACGACATGGAAATCAAATTTCTCGACATTACAATACGCATATATCTCGTTAAAACAAGTTCGTTATGAACAGCAAAGTAATAAAACGGTAATTGTACACTTACAGGGTAAATGACTTGCGCACTGCCTACGTCATACAAGTGAAACATTTAGCTTAACACCTCCTAGGCCCAATTAGGCCGGCCAGCTTAGCCACCGTTAGCACTGCCCGGTTAATAATTGTTATTACAAGGTCTAATGTTAGCCAACACCGTAAGTAAAGTTTGCTTTTTGAGTTCGTTGCCACGACCGGGCAATTTGAAATTAATTACAACGTCATCATTAAATACCACTGCCCACTGTATAATAACCAGCGTCCAGTAATTAGAGTAGGAAGCCTTGATTTCAAGAAACTTTTGATGCAGGTGGAAATTAATTGCGTTATGGAACCGGCTTTGATACTATGGAACCAGATTTTTTCGTCAGTTTCGCACCTACTTTGTGCTTGTGACATGTTGGCTTCATGGTTTTATAGTAAGGTTAGGGCACGGGTTTGTTGTTTTAAGAACGAAACTTCATGGGCAGTTTAGTAACATCTTTATGCTGTGGTACAACTCATTTGGCAGTTTGGTACAGGTTCATGCTTTGGAACAAGACTTTTGACAGCTTGGTTCAGGCTTTACGCTTTGAAACAAGACTTTTTGCAGTTTGGTACAGACTTTACGCTTTGGAACAAGACTTTTGGCAGTTTGGTACGGTATTTACGCTTTGGAACAAGATTTTTGGCGGTTTAGTACCGGCTTTACGCTTTGGAACAAGATTTTTGGCGGTTTAGTACCGGCTTTACGCTTTGGAACAGGACTTTTGGCAGTTTGGTACGGTATTTACGCTTTGGAACAAGACTTTTGGCAGTTTGGTACCGGCTTTACACTTTAGAACAAAACTTTTGGCGGTTTGTTGCCGGCTTTACGCTTTGGAATAAAACGTTTGTCGGTTTAGTAAAGGCTGTGTGCTTTGGCACAAGACTTGCTGTTTAAGGATATTTCGACTACGTAATCCGATATTATTTTGGAGTTTGCTAGAACGTTAGCGCAGAATGCCGTACCGTATAATTTAGGTAACTTTACTCCATCCCCGCTCCCAAACTTGTACAGCGCCCTACCCACTATCGTGCGGCAATAGTTTTAATTATCGAGACCAACACTTTCGATTCTTACACATAACCTCTAAGCCGGCACGTGAACATTTTACAAATTACATTCGTGGCTGCCTGTCGTGATGTACGGCGAAAGGCTGGTTGTCGGTAATTGGAATTGAATTTTAATTTCGCGCTAAAATGCAGCACGCTATCCGGTCAAGGGGTTACGACCTTTGGTGCTCTGTGTATTTTGGAAAGTGGTCCAGGCATGGCCGGTGACCCGCACGCAGAACCTCGACCTCCGTATACCGTCGTGGTTCCACGAGATTCGCACCAAATTACGTTAAACGATCGGACCTTGGAGTCCGGACTGTTGCGTAAGTTGGCTTGCGAAACTTGCACTTAGATGGTTATGGTCGTTATTTGATCGTTTAAGAGTGAAGGCCTAAAGAGTTCAGTGTTAAAGGTTTAATTAGGGTTAGGTGCGAAGTAATTGTACGCTTTGCTGTAGCCTATCCACTCTGATATCTTTATAAACCGATCGTTAAGATCTCTTAACCTACTGTGCAGTAAGTGGTCCGTTTTATTACCTTAAATACTGGTAAACTCGATTCGCAAAATTTAAACCGAACGGCAAAGTTGTACTTGTATTAAAAGTGAAAAGTAATCTTAACATGGAGACTTGAACACCGGTCAAGTGAGAATCTGTTAAAATGGTAGCAGTTCTGAGAATTACTGAGACGATCCAAGTAGCGATGTATCACATTGTACGATCACGTCATTAGAGTGTTCTGGATATGTAGCTAGGCTTTCAGTCAACAGATGGCGTAGCGGATCCATGCAGTGTTCATTTTGGGAACTCTTACTGCAGAGCGTCTTAGCGTTGAAAAAATTCTGTTGCTGAACTAGAAATAAAAATCATGTATCTTCCTTTTTTTATTTTATTTACGATAATTTGTTCGAAAACACAACAAATTAACATAGATAGTTTTCAACAATATAAACCTTGAAATTAACTGATCTTTAAGAATAAATATAAAACAATTGATCTTTTAACACAACTACCAAAATTAAATTAACGATTCATTTCGTATACTTAAATCGATCGCACTTCTTTGTTGTTTCCGTAGTGTAATGGTTATCGCATGTGCGTCACACGAGCCAGGTTCCCAATTCGATCCCGAGTTATATAATATAAACATGTTCCTCGCATCACGCATTCCACAAAATCAATCAGAACCAGCCCTAAAACATGATACATGTTAAAAGGTCTTGATGTAAGGAAAGAAAGAAGCGGAAGAAAGGGATGTATCGTTTCTAAATCGTACCGGTCAGTAACGAATCAGTTTCTTGGAAGATAAGTGTTCCATCTATTAAGATATCCATGTAAATCTATTAAGATACTTTAATGGCGTACTGTCTTCACCCCAGCGTTGATTGCTCGCAAACTGTCAATAAATCAAAGATTGATTTCCACACAAACGTTTTATTACACCAATAATTTAACTTTTCAATTGCCTACGTCACCATACTGAGATAAGTAATACAGTGAACCACCAAGGATAGCGTGGGTAAAAGAAACAAGTTTTTTTTGTTGTGTTTAAAGTCCGACAAATCTTCGTATAATAAAGTGTATTATGTATGTTTGTATTTTAACATGTATGTATTAGGGCTGTTTGTGATGTTGGTTTTTGCGGGACGCGTGATGTTTATATTGCAGGAATATGTTTATATTGATATATAACAATATATTTTGTGCGTTGCAAATCTCATATTAAATTAATTATAATTCAAAATTACTGTTCCCGTCCGGGATCGAACGTCCTTGCGCTCGTAATAACCTCTACACTATGGACACTACAAAGAACTTTGATCAATTTAAGTATATGAAATTAATCGTTAATTTAATTTTGGTAGTTATTAAAAGATAAGTTGTTTTATATTAATTCGTAAAGAGCAGCTGATTTCATTGAACAGTTGTTAGGCTATAAGTTTTAGGTAATGTTGTTATATTAATTTGTTGTTTTCTAACAAATTATCGTAATTAAAATATAAAAGGAAGAGAAAACATATGATTTTTATTTTTGGTTCAACAAAAAAACAATTTTTTTTAGCTGTACACACGCGCGCGCGCGCGCGCACACACACACACACACACACACACACACACACACACACACACACATTTTAACGATCCCTCAAAAAACGATCTAGTGGTCAGGAGGATCGGAGCTCATTTAAAACGTCGCAGTTCTGGGTCTTACCATTATGGCAGCTTAAATAACTCATTTTTAAATGGAAATTTTAATAAACTAAACTGAAACCGAACTGTTCTGGTAGTCTTACTTCTAGGCTTTCTAAGTCCTGATCCAATATCTTAACTCGTCCTTTGCAATTTTCAGCGCATTTCCGTTGGAAATAATGTGTCGAGCGGTCATCATGGTGATATCCAGACCCAGCACCCTGACCCTAGATCAGTTTTTGATGGGTCGTTAAATAATAAAAATAATTGTGTGTGTGTGTTTGTGTGTGTTCTCACGTTCCCGATTTTGATCCGCTTTGATTCAGACTTGGCACGAAAAGCGATTTTAGTAATAGCCTGAGTTGCCGGCAAAATCCGTTTTACAGATTCAAAATGGCACTCATTACTGATCTTAGAAATCGTGATTGATGCAATTTTTTTTTAAATCCGATTTCACCTGCGTGATCAGCATTAAAGTCTTTTTGTATACGAAAACGCATCTGACACATTATTTTAAATGCGTTAAAGACATTGTAAAAATTATCTTTCAGAACGTGAGCGAAACAGTTGCGTGACGTAATTTAATTTAAATAACCTTCCTACAGCGCTGTTATTTTAAACGGAGCGAATTTTCCCGCGACGCTGAATAATTGAAATTAGCTTGCGTTGCATTAAACATTAAATGCAACTCGGAGCGGCTGCCCTCACGCCCTCACCCCCGCCATCCCTCACCTAGCTGCATTATTTTATCCGTACTTTTTGACATTTCCTTATCACATGCTAAGCGCGCATTCGCCTCACCAGCCATTAGTCTCGCGCAGTAAATCATGCGCGTTATTGTTTGTTTAATTTTATGGCGGATTTATCGGTTCCAATGAACCGACTGTAAATCACCGGTTATGTCTTTCTGTCTTTGCAAGGGCTTCCTCGTTTCGTACCTGCGGAAGAAAGTTATGGAAAATTACATTGTTTTCGACCGGTGGTGGGAATGTTGGAAAAGCTCCGGGTGGGCGTGTTTATAGGCATTAACGCATTGGTTCAGCTTAGCGTCGCTTTAATATTTACTGATTTGCTTTATAGAAGGTAGTTTGATACGGTAACGGTTATAAAAACATTGTTGGTCAAAACTTGTGGTTTTTATTTAATGTAGCCAATTAAAAAAATATTGAAATATGCAGTTCTTGTACATAATTCAGATTAGTTTTTACATTGTTCTTAAAAATATGGTTAGAGAGTAAATTTAAAATATTCAAAAAATGGAACCCTGACCGCGTTTGAAATAATTAATTAACCTATTTTTATGAAATTCAGCGAGTAAATAATACGGTTTGCTCACATCTCGGAATTATTTTTTATATTAAAAAAAGTTTTTAATGCATTTGCAGTTGGAAAATGAGCTATTGGGTCATCATAGTAAGACACAGAGCCGGGACCTTGAAATGAGCATCATCCGTACCACTTTTTGAGGGTACGTTAAAATTGTGTGTGTGTGTGTGTGTGTGTGTGTGTGTAATTTTTTAAAATTCGCTTTCATCACGTCAGCGAGGCGTGTGTCACGATTACACTGTAGTGTAAATCAGTCTTCGTAAATAAACACACTATTTGGTCAAAATCAGCTGTTTTAATCGATTAGATTTGTGTTTTTTGTGTTAGGTTTACAGTTTTGTTTGGAGGTTTATTGAATCAATTTTAACGTAAAAGTTTGTGCAGCGCATTTGCATATTAACAAATCATATACTATTATGTATTATTGTGTTAATATATCAGCATTTAAATGCAAGAAGTGATTGTGCTATTTTGCCAGGTAAATTTCTTCAGTCAAGTTGGCAGCCCTGATTGCCTCCGTGCGGAGAGAAAGTCTTTCCCCAGCGCACAGGTGCATCATTTCACTTTCACTCGGCGTAACTACCACGTTTACTTTCACGCTACTTGCCCAAAATCGCAATACATTCCCTTTAATTACTTTAATGGCCGTCTCGGGTTCATACACACCGGCGACATTATACCGTTCCCTTCCGCTCTAAACAGCTGTTTGCGTACGGAACTTTTACTCGACTTAATGCGCTGATCATGCGTACAGCTGATTGTGCGTGTTTTAGAAACTTCAAGGTCGCGCGGGGGGCAAACGCTCGTTGTTACTTCGTTACGCTTTTCCGTTAAGCTGAACGCTAGCGGTTTCGGTGAACTGTTATAATGTCACAGAATATCGCTCTGGATTCCTCCTTCTTAGTTGTAAATGTAAGTTTCGTTCCCGCTTACCGTGGACAAAATGTTTAGAATTCCGGGAATTTTTCGTTCGGTAACTGGCCACATAAAGCCGGTAAATCTTGCAGTTGCTATCTTGATGGTGTAGTTAGATTTCCAGAAACGTAACGTTACGAATTTGTTGAAGATTTAAACGACTCATTCCGAAAAATGTTGCGAAAATTCCGAACGTGAGAGTGTTAACATGAATAGGCCTAAGTATATATTTTCGGCGAAAAACCTTAACGGCGTAAATTTAAATTAAAGAACAACAAAATTATTATAAAACTATAGTAAAAAGTAGAAAATATTAATAATAATAAATAAGTAAATAAATCACAAAAAATAATAACAGTTGTAAATATATAGGCTACGTAAAATTAGTTAACAATTTTGTTATCGTAAAACAACATATAGACAGTTTATTGTAGGGCTGTAAATTGACCCTACAATAATAACAAAATAAAATAAATAGTTGTTGCTGGCTGTAAATTGGCCCTACAATAATAAAATAAATGAAATATACACAAAACATACTTAAAACTAATAAACAAGAAAACAAATAACCAAAAATAAACACTTTGTTGCAGGGTTTTAAAGAGGCCCTACATTAAAGTTATACAATTTCATTTAAATGTTAATTAAAAAATCCAGACGGTCAAAGAAATCTAAAGTCAGGTTAACGGTATAAGTTTAACGATCCTGGGAAAAGTAATATAAAGGTCAGGATTCGCTCTCATTTTAAAACCCTGGGTCTGAGTCTTACCATGATGACCACTCAATGGCTCATTTTTCACGTAGGCCTACATGTTTTCCTTAAAAGTGCGAAACGCATGTCAGACTAATTTTCATACAGTACCAATCACCAGCTTAATGGAACGGTAATGAGCGGAAAGTGTTTGGCCTTGAACGCGAACTATCCAAGCGTAGCGAGCGACAGGTTAGTTCTGTTTAGCCAATTTAAAATATTCTACGTACAGTTTATTTTACTGCGGGCAGATCCTTATTAGTTCGCAGTTTAGAAAGTATATTGTGTTTAGAAAGCACGATTGTCAAGGTAATCGTAGACATAGAAATTCTCGAGTAATGGCGAATTTTGAGCTGGAACAGGTGATGGACGACCTTGAAACGTCAGGTCAGGTAGAAAATGAATGAAAGATATGTCAACTTTCCAGCTGATTTGGGCTAAGGAATTACAAGGTGCAGCTGAACGATGTATGAACTTGTTGCTACAAGGTGTGGTTGTGTAAACTAAAAGTTTTGAAATAGTTTACACGCCTGCAGGTTTCTATCTTTTGACTAGTTCAGATGTTATCGCTGCAAAGAGATAACAGAGATGCGAACAAAAAAGTGAAAACTTCTGTCTAACCTATATATTAGGTCTGGTTTATTATGCATGTGGGATAGTAAATTACTCTAGACATTTTGTATATTAACAAATTTTTTATGCCAACAGACTTAATTAACGTAACAAAACGTTTTACTTTCTTTGAAAATTTACCGTTTGTACAAAACAACAGATATTTAATTATAAATTTTCACGACAGAAAGATTATTTTAAAAACACTTACACATCAGCAGTTTTAAAATGTTTCTAATACACGAAACAGTTACTTGGTTGGTAATAGAAGTACACCAAATAGTGTTGTTAGCAGTAGAACTACACCAGATAGTGTTGTCGATGTAGAACTACACGAAACAGTTACTTGGTTGATAATAGAACTACACCAAATAGTGTTGTTAGCAGTAGAACTACACCAGATAGTGTTGTCGATATAGAACTACACGAAACAGTTACTTGGTCGGTAATAGAACTACACTAAATGGTGTTGGTAATAGAACTACACCAAATAGTGTTGTCAGCAGTAGAACTACAGCAAACAAGGATGAAGGCAGTAAAACTACACCATAGTGTTTTCGTCAAGAATAGAACTAAAGAAACAGTGACTTCGTTGGCAGGCTCTGTAGTATGGTAGTCTGTGTGGTGTGGTAATTCTAACCGCGGTTGCCGGCCAGACATGTAGTTACATTTGACAGAACTTATTATACTGTAGACACATTTTGTGCAGTGCGAAACCTGTAATTAAGGTCTGCGCATTCGTGACTCGGCGAACCTTTGGTGCCGCAGAAATTAGACAAAGTTTTACGCAAAGACTCTCTTACGTGTTCGCTTCTACAGTTTGTTTACGAATTTCGTGGTGCGATAGTATCAGCGATGATAATTGCTTACGTTATGCGGAGGGTGTTCGGCGTTATTCATCTTGAATAAACACGCCGCCACTTTCATGTCGCTGCGTTGCAGAATAAAGTTAGCGATTTTTAGAAGTTGTTTCAATTTTTGTATTGTACAATTATAACTAAGAATAAATATAACTAGTAGTATTCATCATTTATATTATTTCTCGAGTTAACATCCTTTTTTCTCAGCACATACTGTTCGTATCTTTAGAAAGATTTTTTAACCGGCCTCTGACATTGCAAAACGATTTTGCGCTAAAACTAACTGTTTGTGGAAAATTTTAACATAAAAGACACTTTTTACTGTCATAGGCAAAACGGCATCATGGATGCGCATGCGCGGCATCACAAATCAGACAATATTCTGTATATTTTACGAAGCTGACTTATTAATTATGAATAGACAAATCCCATTACAAGTGCCACTATTTTGCATACGTGCTTGGAACAATTTCAATATTTACTTAAAAGTCATTATACTTATAGGTTATGTGGCCTTACTGACAGTCCCCTATCCCTGCCCGTCGTACAAGCCGGGACAAGCATTTCGAATACTAAATACATGTTCTGGACACTGTTTTTACACAAATATATTTGTGATTTCTCCTTGCATCGTGCGTTTAAATATGTTTTCCTTGCCTTCCAACTACCGCCCTCGCCCCAACGACTATTCTTATTCAAAAGGATGTGTTTGCTTAAACATAGTGCAAAATTTCCTGCGGAACCCCTGGTTGAAATATAACAACATTAAGAAAAAAATACTTCTCTGAATAACTTCATCACTATATTAAGTCAAACGGCTTCTTTCTTTTAAGCCTCCTCACAATGGCACTGCTATTGAGTTTCTGCATCTCTTTGTTGACAGTTTAGAAGTATCTTCTTGTGTTTTACTGCAGTAGACCTTATCACTTCTTCAACAGTTTCTATTCGAAGATCTCTATGCATATTGACGTTCAGGAATTTTTCGCACTTCAAAGCCTTTTGCTAAAGGCTTAATTAAGAAAAATGTTAGTTATCCATCAAAATAGACGTTTATTGCGTTTAAATAAGCATTTAACCATATTGTTTTCAAATTTGATCTTATAAGGATTTTCAACAAAGACGTCAGTGAATGTTTTTCAGTTACCGCCATTTTGAAACGGCTAAACAAATTTCGCTAGGTAACTTAAGTATATAAGATACACACTGTATCCATAAATTTGATTTTTCGTATTTAAACGTTCATTTCTCTATAGTAACACGTTCACGACGACGTGCGTCACTGGTGACGCACACTACAGCTACTAATGCAGCAAGGATACATCGCCAGTGACGCACTTTCGTCTTCGAAATAGGTGGTGTGTGCCACGAGTGACGCACTCCCTTTCTTACTTCATTTGTGCTTATTTATAATGACGCCCATGTTTGAAGCCCAGAATTGTGTTATACAACCATTTTAAAGTATGCTTGTAACTAAGGTTGGATTAGATTAAGGTCAATTGTATTGTTTTTTGTTTCTTTACTCTGGCACACCTTATAAATAATTTAAAAGGATAAATTAATTTCAAAAGAAATGTTAGAAGCATCATTTTAATTTTTAAACTTAATTTTAAATATAATGAAGTAATATTATATTTTGTTCTACTGGTTTTTTTCTTTATCTTGGTGACCTTTATTGGTAAACTGAAATGAAAAGACATTCAAAATAATAACATATATTTATTGACAATTATAACACTAAGACATCAAAGAAAAACTTATGGAGTCTTTTACTTGAAACTTTGTGTGTACGGATATATAAAAGTGTGCCACCAGTGACGCACGAACATAACCTCTAAAATATATATAATTCGGTTTTTTTCCGATTGATACATATTCTAACAATTTTACGGAAAACGAAAATTACGAAATAGTTGAGATTTCGTGTTAATTACCGTAATACAAAATGTTATGATATGTGAACGTGGCAGTGTTGATAGTTTTGGAATGCAAATGTTCCCGGTGTTATTGATCAATAATCCCTGCATCGACAGTCCAGTGCTCAGTCACTTGTGCTTGGCGTGTCGGCGGCTGTTTTCCCACAACACGTCGGTGTTGCAAACGCATCGCGGGTATTGCAAGGAGGTGATGCAAACGAATTAGCCGGGTCAGCGCTCGGCCGCGCGCTTATGCAAGAGGTCTTCTTCTTCTTCACCTCACCTCAGCTCAGCTCACCTGTTCCTACATTCTTTCTCTTATCCGCTATATGTTGCGGCCCGCTTTCTATGTTTGTAACGTTATGTTTCCGATCCGTATCTTGATGATTCCACTTAAGTTCTTAACCTATGAGATAAAAATACCAAGGTAGCGCCACAGTCGCTCGCGCGTGATTGTAGAAACGTACTTCTGTACGACGCTGTTCCGGATACAAGGTAAATGAATAGTGAGGAAATATTTGACTTATTAAAGTAGGTTTATTAGCGGATATATATAAACTAGCAGTTCAAAGAACAGCAGACCTCGCAGTATATCCTTAATTAATATACAGAGCGCTCTACGACAACGCTCGTAAACTTTTCCGCCTTTTTAACCGGTAACCGTAATATTTACGGTCCAACTTTTTTCGAAATTTTATGCTCTTTCTCCATGAAACGGTCAAAATTATTATAGGTTTTGCCGTTCAGCCAGTATTACAACTAATAACCAGCAACTATACTGTCATCGATAAATCACAGCCGGTCATCTTGAAACGGAAGTGAACCGAAAACATCGTGTACATACGTCGTTTGGGCTTTATACCTTCGTACCAAATCTCAAAATCAGTGCATTTGTCTAAAACTGCGTACACTCATCATTAAATCAGAGGCCGCCATCTTGAAATGGAAGTGGAAAAAATCTTACACATACGTCGTTTGGGCTTTATACAAGATTCTTCGTTTCAATTTTCAAAACAAGTGGTCAGTGCGGGCCAAACTGCATAACAAACACACCAAATGATGAACGATCGAATTGAAACTCGCTTCGCTCGGTTAAAAATGAGCTATTGAAGGTGTGATAATGTAGGACCCAAACGCAAGACCTCAAAATGAGCAATCTTACACCTTAGGTCAATTGTTGAGAGTCGTTAATTTAATTTTTTAGCACTTGCAATTTTGTTTCGATTTAATTCAAATTTCGCACACAAATCGATTTGGGAGCAGAAGTTTGTACGAAATCCGTTATCAATTTTTGAAATTGGCTGTTTCTTCTAATCATTAAGAAAAAGAAATCATAACTTTTTTTTATTTTACACGTTTACGACAATCCAATTCCATCCACTATCATAATCAGCGTTAAAATCTGCATATGTTAGGTTTTAAAATTTTCAAATAACATTAAAAATGTGAAAGTAAACCCTGACCGCTGTTAAATTTTTCTTTTAAATTCAACGTATTTTGAAAATTCAAAATTCTGATTTATGTAGTTTTTAACTATGATTGTTATTGTGAAATAAGATTTCAAAAGTGTGTGTGTGTGTGTGTGTGTGTGTGTGTGTGTGTGTGTGTGTGTGTGTGTGTGTGTGTGTGTGTGTAAAATTAACGACCCATTAAAAGTGTAATCTCAAGGACAAGTTCGGCATGCATTTCAAGGTCACGGGACTGAGTCTTACTATGATGGACCTGTGAGATGTCGTTTTAAATTAGAAATTCGCTAACGAAGTAATCGAATATATTGAGACTGTGTTAAAGTAATAAATGAACTATCAGTGAAACTTGTATACATGCCAGACATTAGCCGAAGATATTTACATATAAATTACGGTTGCAAAATAAATTTTTAAAAAACCAAAAAGGATGTTTGAAAGCGCCGCGATTTTAAAGTACTAATTGTTGCAATAATTTAACTCGGCGAGGATAAATCATGTTAATACGCCACTCCTCGGCACATAAATTACAATTAATGTCGGTAAAGAAATACGGTGATCGATTTCCCAGCAGGAACGTACCGGGCAAGGACACTTTAGGCGTCGCTTTCTGTATTTATACTTTACCTTTTTGTGCACAATGGCGATAAGTGTTATCCCTCGTATATAATATATAATTATTGCGGCAAATAGCTGTCTCGCTGACGTGATGGAAGCGATTTTACGAAAAGTAACGATGGGATAAATCCAATTGATTTCGAAGAAAGTTTTGCAATTTCCGTAAGGTCTAATGAATGAGTAATTTTCACTGTATTTGCAGAATTATTGTGTCCTCTTTCTATATTCTGAGATGCTCAGTTACAGCGTCTTCTGGACCCTAGTCTCTTTCTAAAGTCTAGGATTTAGACATGATTCAAGGTGGGTAGATCATCCACCTCTAATTGGTGACTTCCCAGTTCGTTATTGAAACATTTGCTCTGCTAATTCCCTTTCAGTTGTCCAGTAGTTGTCTCGCTGACTTGATGGAAGCGATTTTATAAAAAGTAACGATATTTTATACGCTAAATCCAAGTGATTTCGAAGGACGTTTTACAACCTCCGTAAGGTCGAATGAATGAATAAATTTCACTGCATTTGTAGAATTATTGTGCCAACTTTCTATATTCCTGAAATGCTCAGTACGCTACGAAATTCTCCAGCCCTAGTCTCTTCGTAAAGTCTAGGATTTGGACAGGATTCAAGGTGGGTAGCTCATCCACCTCTGAGGCGCTCGTTCTGCTGATTCTCTTTCAGTTGACCTCCTTTACCTTGACCCTCAAGGATGTTTGCTTCATTTGGCCAGTTTTTTGTTGTGCGGCGAAATCCCACTCATACTATTCTTAGTCATGTCGTTAAAGGGCTCGGTGGTCAATGTGGCCATGGCACCAGTCTGCTGTGTCTATACTGCACATATCATGATTTTGGGTTGCTGTTACTTTACCCTTTTGAGCAAAAAACAAATATGTAGTGTCCGCGAGTAGCTAGGGAAATGATATCCGCCCTTACAGAACCCTACCGAATCTATTGGTTCTGTATTCATTGGCTCCGCATGCACGGGTACACTGGGAGGTCGCTAGGTAACACGATTATGATAATTTGTTCGAAAACACGGCAAACAGATTCGAGTGTTAACAATCTCACATTCAGAATTCTTGTCAGATTTGATTCAATTGGTGAACAAAAATCGATTGAGTTTAGGTTTATGTTGTTAAAACTGTCTATTTTAATTTATCGTGATTTCAAATTAAAAAAAAGGAAGAGAAAACATGATACAAGATTTTAATTTTTGGTTCAATAACAGAAGTATGATTTATTTATTTGACCTTTTTTCATTATTTAAATACTTTTGTCTTTCATTTTGAACAAGTTCGTTTGAAATTAAGAAAATGAATAATAGTTTATGGTTCATTTTTATACTTCCAATGTAATTTTAAAGTTTAATGCGCTAATTATCGCCAATTTGATTAAAAGAAGGCACAAAAATCGACTTTGGTAATAATTTGAAAACAACAAAATTCGTTCAACACTTTCAAAATAACGGCTGTTCCAAATCTTAAAAAATCCATTTTGTTTATTTAGAAAAATCTGATCATTTTGGTATCTACTTAAATTATCCTTTAGATTTTCAAAAACCACTGAAATTAAAAGAAAACGAATTAAGTAAGGTCAGGGTACATTTCCGCGTGTAAAGATCAAAACTCTTTATTCATACACATTGTATTGGTCAGATCAGATTTTTGAAACGAGTAAGGTGAAAAAATAAATGTTAAAAGTTCGCTTTTACCTGCGACACAGTTGCGTGCAGCGTTCGGACTATCTGAAATTAGAGTATTCGTAAAGTGAAGTGGTTTTTGTACGATCAAGATATTGGCATTAATATAAGGTAACTGAATAATTGGAGGCCTGCAGAACACCGGAATTGCTAAGTGGAGCTGTCAATCTTGAAGGTGACTTTCAAGGTCATGTCATCATTATTGTTATCCGATCAGGTGGTCTGGGCTGAGGCGTGTTCGGTCTGGTTAAACGTTGCTGTAATTGTGACGTAAGCATCAAGCGGTGTCCGTTAACCATCGAAATATCGTAATTGCTTGTGTTCGTTTAAGGCTGTAACGACATTTGAATGTCTTAAGAAATAAGATAGTAAAATTAAGGCTGATTATTTCAGAACATACACGTATATTTAAGCACGCTTTTTATAATGTTGCTGTACTTTCAGTCCGTTTATTCAGAGATTACAAAAATAGATTTATAATGATAGCTTCCTTAAACAGCAAAATTCGTTAGCAGTTTTTTTTTTGACTGCGGTCAGGGTTTGTTTTCGTATTTTCAGTGTGGAAGTTTAATGCTATAATGGTTTTAACAGAATTTCAAAGTGTGTAAGGTAAGGAAAAACACTTCTAGAAATCAGCTTCTATCATGTATGAGAGACAGCTGCGTGCCGTGATTATTAATTTTTTTTTATAACTTCATTGTGTCCTGGCCGCTTCGTTGATGCTATAAACTAGCCACACTGTTCTAAAGCTCGGCGAGTAACGGAAAATCAAACGGTCTGAAAACATACGTAAATATCGCATCACGAACTCGGCTACTGTAAAGAACCGAACAGGTCGCGTCCATTGAAATTAAATACGCTGATAAAATTACCGGCGGTAGTTCAGTGGTAATGATCGGGCGGTAATTTATGTAAAGCGATACCGTGCACAATAAGGGCCAGTGATGGAATCTGAGGTTTTGTTTATAGTTAGCACAAGTAAAGCACGATGAGCGGAGCAGATTGTATCGATTCTTTACGTCTCGCAGCGCTGGAGTCGATACTATTGTGTGCGATAGTTATCTGTTCCGAATACGTGAAAAAGTCGGTAGATTTAATTAGCGCGCCGCGGTGAGGCATTGTTCTGCGAGGAAGTATTGACGGGATGTTCGCGAACAGTGATTTTTATATCTCGCAATGGAAAATACGAGCAAGCGTCCACAACTATTTCGTACTTTCAAAATAATATGAATATTTTAATTGCTGATTCATGCTGCTTTTATTGCTGATTTATGCATATTTTAATGCTGATTTATTCAGATTTTAATGCTAATTCATGCTGATTTTAATGCTGATTTATATAGATCTTAAAGCTAATTTATGCAGATCTTAATTCTGATTCGTGCAAATTATAACGCTGATTTATGCAGATTTTAATTGCTCATTTATGGATATTTTAATGCTGATTTATGCAGATTTTAAATGCTGATTTATGCAGATTTTAATTGCTGATTTACGGATATTTTAATGTTGATTTATGCAGATTTTAAATGCTGATTTATACAGATTTTAATGCCGATTTGTGCAGATTTTAATACTGAATCATGCTGATTTTAATGCTGATTTATGCCGATCTTAAAGTTGATTTGGGCAGATAATAATGTTGATCTGTGACAGTTTTTTCCAATAATAATAATAATATAAAAATGCTGGGATTTTTTAAAAGAAAACTTTATGCAGGCCTATCACTTCTTGTATGATGGGGAAGCATTATACTGTTTATAGTCTGACCCACGAAAGAAAACAACTGCGTTTAGGATGTTATAACGTTCTAATCGGTTACCGTACAGAAACCATTGTGACGTCTAGGATCACTGATTTTCTAGGAGACGTTAAATTATTTTTTTTTTTAATTTTAACTCGGAACAAAAATCAATTTTACAACAGTACAGGTGTTGAAAAAGAATTCTTTGGTTTTAGTTTGCCCTAGAATCTGTTCAAGGTGACACACTATTCTGATTTGTGATAGTCTATTTAATTCATCAACTGTCCACGTTTTTCTCACGTAAATGTGGGAATTTGGTTCCTGCAGTTGGCAGGCCTGCGTGACCTTGAGAGTATGTCTTTCCCCTAATGCAGTGGTCGGCAAACTTGTCATCCAAAAGAGCCAAATATAAATAACAGAAAACTGAAGTTTATTCAAAGAGCCATTTTTTTAAAACTTAAAGTATAGACATTTTTATAGAAATAATTAGAATTAAAAGTACACTCTCGAGCTTGCCTTTGCTAAATATGTATTAGTTTAATTAACGGTACATTAAATAAAACTTCATACTTTATAAATAAAGATACATGAATAAAGATAATATTTATTTTAAAATGTCACAAGTTAAATAATGTAAAAGGTTTCCTTAAAAAAACTACAAATGCTCCACTAATGTAATCAATGGCCTTGCATTTCCTTGGAAAGTTTGTATGTTGTTGTCTCTAAATCGGTATAAAGACGCTCGCATCCACATTTCTTTATGTTTTAAATCCAGCAACTGCATTTCAATGTTACCAATATCAATATTAAAGGGCGAAAACTTTATTTCTGTTACCGTGGCATTTAGAGGTATTTTAACAAAGACTAACCCTTGTTAGTTGCGTTGCTCTTATTAAAGTCTTTGAACCTGATGAGAAAAGCTTCCTTCATATTTAACAGTGTTGTTCTGAAATAGTAAATGTCAATATTGCACTTATTTTCTCAACAATATTTCAGTAGGCATGGAAGTGTATTAGTGTTTCTCTTTCAAAATCTTCGGTAATAATTTGTTTTCCAATGAAATTACTTCTAAAATCGAAAAAAATTTCTGTAGACTTGAGTTTCAAAAAGTTTACTCATCTCTTACAAGGCAAGTTAATAAATAATATTCCGTGCCTGCACTAAACATTTCGTGGAAGAGCCGCATGCGGCTCGCGAGCCGCGGTTTGCCAACTACTGCCCCAGTGAAAGATATTAAGGTGAAAAAAGGGCTTGTATTTTTCCAGCAAGGTGGCGCCCCACCTCATTATAGTAACCGTGTGACCGCAGTAGGTGGATAGGCAGGGTTGGTCAAATGTCTTGGCCACCACAAAGCCCGGACTTGTCCCCAATTGACTTTTTCTTTTGGGGGATACATAAAAAATGTTGTGTACGCTGAAAAGATCCGTGAAATATCGTCTCGACGTCTGTAGGGCAACAAATGGATTGAAGTCAGTCATTGAAGTTACTGACTTTAAAAAAAAAACTTGAAGGTATTCTCTTTCATTGTATGTACTTTTTCATGTATTTTTTTATTAATTTCACCATTAAGTTTACACATAAAACTAGGGAGTTCTTTTTAAAACACCCTGTATTAACAAGACTTACGTCCAATCAGATTTATAATTATTTTTAATGAGTAAACATAAATTTAAACGAAATCTGAATATTAATCTGAACACTTAGCGCACCAGGAGTACAGTCACGTGGCACGCACTATAGACCTGTGGTGTTGTAAATTAAATATAAAATGGTACAGATGTTACGTACGACCTGTAGGTCTATAGCGTGAGTACTTCGATAAGGTATGCCATAACGTACTTGAACAGCATTGTTGTGGAGTAAACATTGACGAAGTTATGAACCTAGCAGTGGAAAAACTGCGTAAATTTCGGTAAATTTATTGAAATACAAAATTGACGTTTGAAAATATATTAGCATAGATTTACAGACAAAAAAACGCTTTAATTTGGTGTATCTGAAATTTCTGTACAATAACCGATTGGAACGTTGTAACGTCATAAAAATCAGGTGTTTTCTTCCATGGACCAGACTATAGTATTCTTGATGTGAATTTAAATCTACCAGTGAGCTGATCGTTTCTAATGCATTCGAGGCTGTGCTGATTTCTGCTTACGAAACTAAAGGACGTGAGTTCAAAACCCGGTGCTGACCTTAACTTTTTTTACATTTAATATTAATTTCTTTAAAATTGTTTATAAATAACTTGAATAATAAATATTTAAATTGTAATTAAAGTCATTATACGGAATACCAGCCCCTGTAGCACGAAATTACTGTTTGCAGATAAATATATCTTGCACAGTGTATATAAATAAGTTCATTAATAAATATTTAAATTATTAACGAACGCCGTTGTATTACATACCCAGCCCAGTCGTAGCCGTTATTAGAGCAATAACAGTTGGATATAATACAAGATTGTTGCTTTGAATTTATTATGTAGATAAGTGTCGTTTCATTAATATCAGTTGTGTGTAACTTCAATTTAACAATTGGATCAGTAACATAACAGGACAAATAAAAAAAAGCAATGAACACTGAATACTTGATTTTTTTAAAATTTTCATTTCTGTCGGTCATTCTCTCAACTACATTTTTTTATTTGATATGCTCCATTTTGAAAAGCTTGAAAGGATTTTTGGTTCTACACGTGAATTAAATTGCTGAACTTTCTAAATATGGAAATTTGAAGTAATGTGAAAAAATTTATTGTTAACGTTGATTTTACGATGTCGGTTTTTTAAAAACAAGTGTAAAAAAGATAAGGTTTTCTTTAAACTTTTTAAATTACCGCCATTTTGAAACTGTTGAACTGATTTTGTTGTGTAAACGAACTTGTTCAAGCTATTACGGAAGTTGATTTTTGTGAAGAGTTTAAATCGAACGACCCCTACAAAATCAGTGATCTTAGATGTCACAATTGTTTTAAGTTAAACGTTACCCAATACGACTATAATGCAATAGGCTATACAGCTTGGTTTTAGTGGCAATATTTGTGCACTTTTTTAATAATATAATTGAACGACTAAATTTAATTTTATTTATTTCAGTATTTGTTAGTATACAATTCTGCTACTGATGATGGCATTGCGTCGAGACGTGCGCTATGGGCGAACGGAACAGGAAGTTAGACTTCGATCAGGAAGCGCATAGCACGTAGTTATTGCGCACGATTTCTAATTACTTTGTACAGCTAACTTGCAATTACTGTGCATTACTTTGGTTAACCTTATTCGTACCTTTTGCTGAGGTGAAACAGACTAATATAGTCTCTTCTTCATTATACTATTGCATTATTGTATACATCTTTTTCTTATAGTGTACTTACTAGTTTTGGAAAATCGGTCATCATTACTTGAAAATCTTTATCATTTAAGATTTGTAATTCAATCCAGGATACAAAATTCGAATAAAGCCTACTACGATTATTTCTTGCGGTTGCAAAATTTGAAATAAAAAACTACGATTATTTCTTGCGGTTGCAAAATTTGAAATAAAAAATACGGTTATTTCTTGTTGTTGCTAAATTTGAAATAAAAAAGCTACGATTATTTCTTGCGGTTGCAAAATTTGAAATAAAAAAAAGCTACGATTATTTCTTGCTGTTGCAAACTTTGAAATAAAAAAGCTACGATAATTTCTTGCGGTTGCAAACTTTGAAATAAAAAAGCTACGATTATTTCTTGCTGTTTTGCTAAATTTCTTTGAAATAAATAAAAAAAAGCACTTATTTCTTGAAACTTTGAAATAAAAAAGCTACGATTATTTCTTGCTGTTGCAAACTTTGAAATAAAAAAGCTACGATTATTTCTTGCGGTTGCAAAATTTAAAATAAAAAAAAGCTACGATTATTTCTTGCTGTTGCAAACTTTGAAATAAAGCACTATGATTATGTCTTATGGTTGAAAAATTTGAAAAAATACGATTATTTCTTGTGGTTGCAAAATTTGAAAATGGTGTGCAATCAATTGGATTGACCCACATAGTCAAACAGTTTCCAGGTCAGATCAAAATATACCGCAACTTAACTTTTTAAAATATTTGGAGATTTACTTCGATAAACGTTAACTTGAAAAATCTATGCTAACTAAAAAAGCAGAACAAATGAATTTAAATTTTCATCAGTTGTGATGGTTGATTGGGAGAAAATTGCTATAACTTTTTTACAACAAAAGGTACTGTACCAGTGTGTTACTAAATTGTCAAATTTGGGGATATACGAGTAAAATTTGGGGCTATGGAAGGCCGGCAACCGTAAGCCGAGTTCAGTCAGTTTAAAGAACGCGTTTGTATCTTTTAAATTTAACTTTAACGGATTCTAGAAACTATTATGTTCAAAAACTGTAACATAAGCAACGGTAACCTAGGTAACCAGAAATAATAAGTTTGGAAGCGTGGATGGGGAAGCGGAGTGAGCTTCAAAACCGAACTAGACAGTCAATGCTGCGCGAAGCGGACCTCAGCGACACCGATCAGCTCCGTTACGCTTTTAGTGAACGCACTTACGTTAAAAATAATACTTAGGTTTTGAATGCATAGTCCGCTCCGCGTCTGGTGGCCACGCTGCCTAACAGTTTTAGAATTCAGCGAGCACAGAATATGATATTTCGAGCAATTACTAATGCAAGTGGTGCCAACGTAATGAAGCAGTCATAAATTTAAATTTTGTGGAAGATACAATCAAGACATTCGCTATGCTTCATAAAAGAAGACTGCAGAATCACGTCCAGCCCATCGGCTTCTCAAAATAAGTTACCCACAACGCCTCAAGCGAAGAAACCTTTTATAAAGACGTAATTTGTTGATTTAAGTTTTATAACTTTGATGTTTTCATACTGCTACTGTTACCTTTCTCAGTGTCAATGTGTTAGATTTAGTTTAAAATAAAGTAAGAATTAAATTTTAGTTATAAGTTATCAGTACCATTTCGTAATTAATTTTATTCTTTATTTGAACTGTCGTTTATGATTGTAATAGGACTAAAAAGTGAACATAATAAAAAAATATTATTTTTACTGGCTAATTTCTATTGGAAAAAATAAGCTGTTAAAGCCACCATCATGGTATGATCAAAACACGGGACAGAATCATCAAATAGCGAAATTCGTTCAACAGTTTCAAAATGGCAGTCATTTTAAATGCAGTATGACGTTTTCGTTTTCATTTCTCCGTCGTAATCAGCGTTAAAAACTGAGTAAATTATTCGTTTTGATTTCATGAAAATCCGTTAAAAATTACGAGATTTAATTTGACGACGGTCAGGGTTCGTTTTCTTACTTTTATTGCAATTTGAAAGTTTAAAACGAAAGTTAAGATTGTGAAATCAGTTTCGAAAAGAGGGTAAGATAGTTTTTGGAATTATCAAACAGTTGCAGTTTTATTTACGAGTCAATTATTTCAGTTGTAATTGTCAATTGTTGAACATGAAATCATGATTCACAGATCTGGTACGAGGTTGACAAATTATCTTTGAACACAACAGATTGTTGTGCAAGGTAATGTAGGACTTAATACTATACTTAGGTGTGTTGATAGTAAAACAGCACAACGTATGTTTTAATGTGACCCACGCCGATACTTGTGTTCACGTGATGGCACTGTAAATATGTCAAGGCTGAGGTGGGTTTTTAAGTATTGTAGGTTCGGCAATCTTGTCTGTTGATTATCGCGGCACGCTTATGCCTCGCTGGCGTGATGGAAGCGAATTCCGAACTTTTTTTTAAACCTTACAATCACTTTAAAATCAGATCTCACCGTCGTTTACTAACACGTATCACGTTTTAGGGCTGGTTGTGATTCTGTGTGATACGAGTGCACAAATTTATATTGATATAAAACAGTATATTTTGCGCGTCGCAAGTCTCATATTAAATCAATCATAATTAAAATTTCCTGTGTTTCCGTCACGGGATCGAAAAAGCGACCTTCGCGTGCGAGACGCACGTGATACTACACTACGGAAACTACGAAGATGTTTGACAGATTTATATATATGAAATGTATCGTTAATTTTTATATTGGTGAAAGATCAGCTGTTTTATGTTGATTAATAGCGACCAGATGATTTCATTGAACAGCTGATAGGCTGCGATACGTTTTAGGTTGTCGTGTTTTCGAAGAAATTATCGTAATTGAAATAAAAAGGACGAGAAAACATGATACATGGTTTTTATTTTTGGTTTAGTAACACACAATTTTTGTTGAACATTTTAAATGCTACTTTGTACGGATTTAAAAAATTCAGATTAAAATATACATTTAAGACAAAAAAGCTTTTTTGTAACTGATAAACTGATATTCCTTCCTGGTGACGACTTGATCAGTGTATTTACTAAAATTGATTTTTATGCCAAGCTTGAAAACGTGCGCTTAAACACACACGCGCGTGCGCGCACACAATTTTAATGACCCATCTAAAAGTGACTGGTGGTCAGGATCTGCACTCATTTCAAGGTCACGGGTCTGGGTCTACCATGATGCGGCCTCAGTTAGCTCATTTTCCAAAGAAAATAAGCTACGTAACAACTGAATTACATCAATAATTTAAAAAGAAATTAATGTTATTGAATTATTCACTTTTTTAATTCGGTGTTACCAATAGGTTAATACAGTTTATTCAATATGTTAATTGTAATGTGTTTTTTAATAATTTAAAATGCTTTTAATGTTTTCCGTTTGTTTACAGGTAAGTGGAATGTTTAAATTTTACAGACGTACCTTGGAGCCGTAAGTGTCACTAAAATAGTTGGGACATTAGATTAGTGTTTGAGATTGGGGGGTATGGTGGCTCCTTAGCATCGCGATCATAGGACCTGCGTTAGGTCGCTTGGATTCCAGTTCAGTAGGCTGTACTCGTAATATGCTCTCAAGGCACACACTATCTCCGCTAATGTGTTCCCGGAAAAAGTATATTCCCGAAATTACTGTTTTACATATCCTTTTTGAAAATAGTATTTTTCATTTTAAATTAAATTATGGTGTAGTCGGGTTTTCAAAAAGTGTGAGAAAAAAAATACTGTTTAAAAATCGCTTTCATCACTTCGGCGAGACAGCTGCGTGCTATATCGAAATATTCAGGGCCTCACATAACCTATGCTTCTTTATTGGAAGTTTATTGGAAAACAGAACATCGAAAATAAAATTTCTATTTACAAACGTCGAGCTTAGACGAAACGCTAAACTAAACAGTTATATAAAAACGTACGAACTGATTGGCGCGACCTCCCGACCCAACAATTCAGACCCAGCTGGTTTGAATGATGTAAACGGTCGGAAAGGAAACACAACCACTTCTCGCATAAGTGTCTGGGGTCAGGGGTCGGGAAATAAATTAGGTAATGGGGCAATTGAAAAGACAAGACCTAATCCTATGAACGCACTTTGACGGTTTTATTTCGTAACACTCTTGCGGATATAAGAAAGTTAATGCGAATAGAGAATATCCGTCAATAAATCAATTTGTTATTTACATCCTCGTTTTAGATTCTTATGTAGGTCAAATTGTGTGTGTGTGTGTGTGTGTGTGTGTGTGTGTGTGTGTGTGTGTGTGTGTGTGTGTGTGTGTGTGTGTGTGTGTGTGTGTGTGTGTGTGTGTGTGTGTGTGTGTGTGTGTGTGTGTGTGTGTGTGTGTGTGTGTGTGTGTGTGTGTGTGTGTGTGTGTGTGTGTGTGTGTGTGTGTGTGTGTGTGTGTGTGTGTGTGTGTGTGTGTGTGTGTGTGTGTGTGTGTGTGTGTGTGTGTGTGTGTGTGTGTGTGTGTGTGTGTGTGTGTGTGTGTGTGTGTGTGTGTGTGTGTGTGTGTGTGTGTGTGTGTGTGTGTGTGTGTGTGTGTGAAAAACCGTTAGTTTTCGTCGCTGTAAAGAGATTTCCGCTATGAAAGAGCTTAACCAAAACGTGTATAAAATGTGTTTTTTTGTAGAACTTGTTATACACTATTTTTAATTTGAAGTGTTGAGTGCAAAGTTTATTGAAATAAAACTATATGACGTACAGTCTTTAAAAACAAATATTTATTAACAATGTTATATGAACAAAATACTATAATTGTGAGAAAACGGTATTTTTAGCAGACACTATTGCAGAAACGCTTCATCAATCCTGAAATTCTGTTTTCGAATTTCCTTTAAGCTATTTCCTTCCTTATATGCCTTCTTTATTGAATGTACTAGTCACAAAACATTGGATTCAGTTGACGCACTGCGCACTGTTTTTAACACTCGAATGACGTTTGCATTCTGAGAAATAGGTTAGAAAAGTAAGAAGTGCGCACGTGTTTCGACGCTATAGAGAGATTCCTGCAATTTTTTGGCTTCGATAGACAAAGTTGCGTATATTTACTATAAGAATTTTTAGGCACCAGTATATTTGTCCGTTATAGTGAGATTTACTTTATAAAGAGATCCGCAATACAGAGATTTTATTATAGTAAATAGTGTAAACAAAACAGCCTATTATTAAGGGGGTATTTACAGCGTAATTTGATAGATTAAATTTATGTCGAAACTGCTAAAAATGGATTTGGTCACGTTGTTACACAGCTACTGTAGTTTAATAATGCCTCGGTTCCAAATGTTAGACAAATCCTTAACTTTTTTAATCTGTAAATTTCACCATCTGTATGCATTATCGTTTTAAAATGACAAGTGAAATTGGAGGAAATAGTTTCGTAATTTTAGTGCTATTTTAAAGTTTAAAGTGCAAATTCTTACGCTGATTACGATTGTGCAATCATGTATTTAAAAAGTATATGAAATGATTTTTTTTATGAGATGCAGTACAGAGGCAACCTTCACGCCTAATTAGAGACGACTCCCAATCAATAATGTGCAAAAACGAAATCCGAAAATGCGTATTTTAACAATTGAAATTTAAGATTTTAAATTTTTAAACTGTCGGGTTACTTTTTCTCAACAGAGTAACAAGAATATGAAAAGGATAAAGAAAATAGGCATAACAGACATTAAACAGTAATAATTACCACAACAATGGAACCGTGCATAATGCCAAGAACATCCAGTATTATGAAAGGTAAACATTGCAGCTTGCAGCGAGGAGTAAAGGGGAAAAGATTACTCTTATAGTTGACGACGTTCAGCTTTGTGCGTGACCTTGCTGTGACCACATATAAAACATCAATCTGTACAGTCACTGTTCGGCATTTGGATTGTCTGTTACGCAGTTTTTACTAAACGTACAGACCGATTATTTTGGAATTTGCTGTGAAAGTACTTTGTATAAAGCTCGAACGACGTATGTGTAAGTTTTTCCCCATTCAGTTCCGTTTCAAGATGGCGGAGCGATTTAACGATGACAAGTGTAGTTGCTGGCAGATGTTTCCTGTAATACTGGCTGAACTTCAAGGCCTAATATAATTTTGATCGTTTCATGGAAAAAGAGCATAGAATTTCTAATAAATGTAGTCCAGTTACGTTTTATGAAATACTAGCTGTTACCCGTTGCGGCTTTGCCTGCAATTATAAAGTAGGCAATAAAATTTATAGTCGATTTGCAAAATCAGAATAGGTTCATTTCATTTTAATATATTTCTATACACAATATTATACGATTTATAGTTTTCGGCCAAGACATATAAATTTTTGCTACTCGATACTCTAAAACAGGGTTCTGTCATATTTTACTAAAATACAGCACTGTTATACAATTAAACTGGAATAGTATTGTGTTTATTTCAGGTACCTAAACCGTGTTCATACCAAATTTAATCTCAATTGATCCAGTAGTTAAAGTGTGATTGAATAACAAACAAATAAAAAAAACAAACTTTCAGAAATATAATATGATTAGCTGTTACCCGTCACGGCTTTGCCCGTAATCATAATATTATACATTAAAGATTATACCAACAACCGTTGGTCCTAAAGATTGTTGGTCCTAAAGATACGTGTTAGGACCAACAACCGTGTCAGTTAGGTTATGTATTTTTTTTTTTTTTTAATAAAGGTTTTTTAAATGCATCACCGTGGTAAGCCTAACAACCGTGTTAGTTAAGGAATTTATTATTTTTTTTAATAAGGTTTTTTCCCTGCATCACCGTATTAGGACCAACAACCGTGTCAGTTAGGTTTGGGTACTCTTTTTTAAAAATAAATAAAGGTTTTTTTTAATGCATCTCTCCGTGTTAGGCCTAACAACCATGTTAGTTAGCTTATGTAATATTCTTTTTAAAAAATATAAAGATTTTTTCACGCATCACCATGTTAGGCCTAACAACCGTGTCAGTTAAGGTTGGAGTACTTTTAAAAAAAAATAAAGGTTTTTTCCCACATCACCATGATAGGCCCATCAACCATGTCAGTTAGAATATGTAGTATTCTTTAAAAAAATATGAAAGTTTTTTTACGCATCACCGTGTTAGGCCTAACAACCGTCTTAGTTAGGATATGTAGTATTCTTTAAAAAAATATAAAGGTTTTTTCACATATCACCGTGTTAGGCCTAACAACCGTGTCAGTTATAGATATGTAATATTCTATAAAAAAATATAAAGGTTTTTTTACGCATCACCGTGTCAGTTAGGTTATGGAGTATTCTTTTTAAAAAAATGGATTTCTTGTCACCCAAAACCCGTGTTAAGATGTATTTTTTATTTTTTTACCGATTTTCGCACACACCGATTACACGTTACCGATTTTCGCGCAGCAACAATTTTGAGGTTATGTTGGTCACTTTCATTTTCGATTTTTATCGTACATCTCGTGGTTTCCGCGCTTTTATAGTTTGGGTTCTTGCTTTTGGACACGTAATAAAGCGTTTTAGTAACAAAAATATCGAAAAATCCAGGTCATGCTACACTACATATTTACCATTTTTTCATATAATGTAATTACACAAATACATATACTACCTAACAATTAAAGTATCCTAATAAAATTGTATATGTTATATATTCTGCACTCTGCGTCGAAAACATTGAAAAGTCTTAAATGAGAAACACCAGATTGTGATTATTTGATCTAATGAAACTTAAAATAACAAAACTACAAGCAATAAACCAAACCAGACTTTCACAAAGAGAAAATACTTACAATTATAGTAATTTTTAACGTATCGTAATCTGAACTCTTTTTTACATTTAATATTGAAAATTCAACACAAAATAACAAATTAGAGTCAGTTTTGAAAAAAAATCAACTAAAATAATTGAAAATGTAACATTAAAAGCAATAATTTTGCAATAAATAAAACACAAATTATGATTCTTAAAATGGGATTAGATCTATGTCCCAAAAAATGTTTGGAATTCGCTACCAACACGTGAGCGAGACAGCTGTGTGCTTCAATCATTTATAGAATTTAACTCGAATGTGGTGGTGCGCTAATGGGCGTCTGTAATTTTTGCTCAACCCAAATATTTGTTCTGTTACAGTCGCAAGTAAAACAAGTTGTGTTACACGCATGCGCCAGCTGTGTTTGAATACTTTTAAAATTAACTAGTCTCTCGAGTACAGAACAATATGGAGATAATTGTCATTTGTCAACAGAGAAATATTCATAAGCGGAAGCCGCTATACCCATAACAATGATTCTTGTTTAAAGCGAATTTCCATTGAGAAAATCGTGGTGAGACCTTGAAATGAGGCTGATCCTAACCTGTGGGTCGTTCAATTTGTGTGTATGCGTGCGCGCGCGTGTGTGTGTGTTTTAGCACGCTTACGTTTGGAATTTTGGTCCGATTTGTTTAAAACTTGTCACAAAAATTGATTGTGGTTATAGCGTGGACAAGTTCGTTAACCAGCAAAATTCTTACAGCATTTTAAAAATGGCGGCCATTTCAAATCTTTAAAAATTCATAACATTAGTTTTAAATTTTCATAAAAATGCGATTTCAAAATCGTAATGAGGGTTTAAAAATGCGTAAATTGGTATTTTGAATTTTCAAAATACGTTGAAATTAAGGAAGTTTTGAAGGAGGTCAGGGATCATTTCGGTACTTTCAATGTAATTTCAAAGTATAAAAAGTTAATATATGCAGATTTCAATGCTGATTATGATAGTGAAATCAGATTTTCATGAAAAGTTAGATAAAGATGTTTTTTTAAATTCGCTTCTATTACATCAAATTCATAGTCTGTGACAATTTCAGTTAATTTTTAAGTTGTATACCTACACACGCGCGAAATTTAATACGAAAATAATTTTCAATAGTTGCATTTTCCTGCATGCATCTAAATTTTTATAAAAATAATGAAATCATAATAGTGAAAAAGTATACAGTCAGGCATGCCAAAAGTAGTCACTTCTGTCGGCCAGTCCTGCACTGCCTGTTTTTTTGACATCTGAATTACTTACCACTGTTCGGAACACATGGTACCACAGTGTGTAGATGACCTCCTGCAATTCGTTTCGCATCTACCAGCCTACTTCCCGGCCGGAGTCCACATACATTACATTCCGTTATGTAACTTTTAAATATTTAGGAATTGTAGCGTATTTAGAAGGCAGCGTGCTTTGGCGTTACGCAACACCCTGACCTGGATAGCGTATTCAGCGGGAACTAGTACAGAATGACAATTGTTCTTTTATAATACGAATTCCATTTTATCTGTTCTGAAACATATTTGCTTTTTATTTTCCCATAAAACGAGACAGTATTGTGTTGGCCATAAAATGTGTAAATGCGTTTCAAAACTTTGGGCGGAGTTTTTTATTAGATTCTCTGTTCCAAGGTACAGTATCAGTTTTTAAACCGTGTAAATACACTTTACTTCCGGTGCCTTAAACTCTGACATAACAGTTACCTTTTACTTTTTGAAAATCTGATTTCACTGGAAATAAATAAAATTGAAAATACATTTTTCTCACCAACTTAAGATTCGTGATTGTATTTTCACTGAACTTTGAAAGTTTAAAATGCAAATATGTGCAGACACTATCGCTGATTACTTTAGCGGAATGAAATCGTATTTAAAAAAAAAGTTAAGATGAAGTAGTAGTTCATAGGACCTCGCAGTATAGTCTTAATTAATGTACAGACGCTCCACGATAGCGCTCGTAACCTTTTCCGCCAATTTAATCGGTAACCGTAATATTTACAATAAAATTTACTGTTATTGGACATTTTATGCTCTTTCCCCATGAAGCGGTCAAATTTATGATTGGTCTTGCCGTTCAGCCAGTATAACCGGTAATTACACTCTCACCGTTAAATGAGAGCCCTACATCTTCAAACAGAATGGGAGACAAACTTTTACATACATCTTTCGGGCTTTACACAAGGTATCTTCGTACTAAATTTCAAGACAATCGGACAATGCGTTTCATTAAAATTGCGTAAACTCGTCATCGTTAAACCAGAGGCTGTCATACTGAAACGGACGTAAATGGAGGAACATCTTACAAATTCGTTATTTGGGCTTAATGCAAGGTACCTTCGTACCAAATTTCAAAACAGTTGTTCAGTGCGTTTTGGGCAAAACTGCCTACACTTGTCATCATTAAATCAGAAGCCGCCATCTTGAAACGGAAGTAAATGGGGGAAAATCTAACACATCATTTGGACTTTATACAAAGTACCTTTTACCAGATTTGTAAACAATCGTTCAATGCGTTTGGGCAAAACTGCGAAACGAACACACAAATCACATGCCGAACGTTCTAGGTAATACAGACCTCGCTTCGTTCGATCAGTAAATGCATTTTTTAACGAGTTCTAGTTTTCGCAATTATGAAACTGTTGAGCGGATTTTGCCGCTTAAGAAATTTATCGAAGCTATTAAAATCAATTTTTGTACTGGGTTTGAATCATATCGGACTAAAATTGCGAACTATAGGGTATAAGCGCGTGCGCACACAATTTTAACAAACCGTTTAAAAGCTCTGTCATGTGTGTTACCGTGATACACGCTGTAACCGTTCATTTTCCAATTGAAATATCTTGATCACCGTGTTAGAGAGCCGGTGTTTGAAAAAAAAATTATTACACACAATAATATGCTTAATGTATGGTTTCCCCGTGGCAATTAAAATAACATAAAATTACTTGAAGTGGCGTAATTTCCTATCTCCGGTAGATTGGTGAAAGCATTTTAATGCACAGATTGGACTGACGTCTCACGACAGGAAGTCCGCTGTAATATATTAACTTATCCCCTCTAAGCGCGCGCGCGCACGCACGCACACCGGAGTATTGCGTGCGGCGTGGTCTGATTGCAGAAACATTACACAAACTTTCTCATATTCAGTATTTTCCCTGCAAAGTCCGACTAAAACAGCTGGAAAATAACGATTATCGTTTACCAGATCTAAACCAGATATTAAATAGACAATAGTACTGTTTATTTTCTCAAACATCTCCACTACCTGTCCTTGCAGTAAGCAGCGTTCGTAACGGCAGATATTTGAACTACTTAGATTTTGGGCGCTAATATTGAGCACACTTTATAATGGTGGCTGTACTTCTAGTCCGCTTATATTATATTACTCAGGGTAATCTTTCTTTGGAGGATATTGTTAATAAGAGCTAGTACAATTAAAAATTTCACTGCAGTTTTGTTTTTCTGTGAAATCTTCGAAATGGTTTGAGATATCTGTATGTATTTTGCACCATTGTTTTCTTTTGAAGTATTGCATTCAAGTAAAGTATCACGTGACCACCTTCCTTTTTTTTGAAGTGTTACATTCAGGATGGTGGACGATTTTTCTTAACATCCTAAAATAGTTCGAGTAGGTTCCACACGTGCATCTCTCTTTAAGTTTCAGTTTTATTTAAATAATGCCATTATCATACTTTTCATCTAGCCCGTGTAGTTTAAACGTAATTTGTATATTTCATTTATAGATCTTAATAATAATTTTGGTAATATGTGTGAATTATAAATAGTTAATATATTGCTGTTTTACATTATAGTTATTTTAATATCGGTGCAAGTAATGAAAAGAGCGTTTCGAATGGTTTAGCAATTTCAGCTAACATTGTTAGTTTCTACAGGTCTTGTTTGTAGGTGAACTGACTGTCCTTCACTTTTAGTTCAGGGGCCACAAGCCTATAGACAAGCTATACAAACGTATTACTCGATTAATATTATAGGTTTTTGAAATTCGTCAAGTAAAATAAACAGATGTAATCGTTATAGGCACCGACTGACATAACAGACATGGAAAGATCGAACGGGTCTTCTACGTTAGTCAGAAACCACTGAATGAAGAGGAAACACAAGAACTGTACAATACAGTTTGGCCAGTCCATTTTAGCCTATTTTACTCTGACTCCATTCCCCCTTCCAAAACCCACTCGTGACCTTCAAAAAAGTCGATTTAAGAAAACAATATTTACCTTCATGTCTGACAATACGCAGACATCTGATTTACACAGAAATCTGAGTTATGCAAATCGATTAGCATATGTCATAACATTTTAATATTTCTTTGCTTTATTAAACAACAAACACTAGAACAAACACGAGTTACCTAACCCTGCGCAGCAATTAACATTTCCGATCTGACAGAATTTCAGGCGTATAAATTACGTGCCAACAGCAGTTATCATGCCAACTGGAAACCATTACGCCTTACGTCTTAGCGCGATCACCACGCCTAGTATTAGGCCGGCTCCTGCGGTTCCTTCCATTATCTGCGCCTAGATGGCGCATTGTGTCCAACAATAGAAGATTATGTACCAGGGAGGGTGCGGCGATTTTCGCAATGTTTATCTGAATACGTGATCCCACGGGGCCGCGCCAGGGGATTAGAAATTAATGTCCGCATCCGGGTGAAGGAAGAGTTAGCTAGCGTGATAGTAACAGTTTTTGGCAACTGTAGTGCTGTACAGAATTATAAATTCAAATAGCTGCTGTTATGGCTTGCAGAGGTACATCAGGAGTTTGTTATTAGCAAAAGCCACCAAGTTAGTATTATACAAAACACTAATACGCCCAGATGCTGAAATTCAGGTAGAAAGAATTTAATATAAGGAAGAATATAATAAGTCTGTACAGCTATTGGCTTATGCAGATGGACGTTGAACATTATTGGACGTAGCGCAACAGCAGTTAGAGGTGTGTTCTTGGAGCTGGGAAGGTGTGCCAACACCGCGGCACTAAGAATTAACATCAGTGAAACAAAATGTATGGTGACTGGCAGTAAGTGTAAGGACCGATATATCATGACCGGGCAGCACACTGCAGAAGCAATGCAGCGATTTAAATATCCGGGATCAATATTGACTCAAGCGAAGAAGTAAGGCACAGAATTATAAATGTAAATAAGTGCTTCTATGGCTTTGCAGAGATCAAAAGTCGTTTATTAATAAAAGCCACAAGTTACTCTTGTACAAAACATTAATACGCCCAGTGCTTGTTAATGGTGTGGAAACATAGACTATGACAAAGACAATTGAATCACAACTGTTGGTGTTAGAAAGGAAAATACTGAGAAAAATCTATGATCCAGAAAAGGATGGGGATTTATGGATAATCAGATACAATAAACATCTTGATGCTTTATATGTAAAGCCTGATATTGTGAAGTATATAAAATTGACAAGACTGCGCTGGGCAGGCCACATTATCAGAATGGATGAGAACAACGTCAAGAAAAATATTCGCTGACACCGGAGTGGAAAAGAACAAGTAGACGGCTGAGACTAAGATTGGCCGATGGAGTGAATCGAGATGCCAGAGCATTTAATATCGGAGGATGTTGGATTGCTGCAAGAGTCACAGACAGATGGTGATAACTTCTGAACGAGGCTAGGACTCAGAAATGAGTTGTAGCACCAAGGGTGATGATGAATACGTGTTCTGATTCGGAGGAAAGGGGAAAGCAGAGTGTATGTGGTTATTAAAGTTTGATCTTAGATCTCTGTCAAGAAAGATCGAGCATCCAAACGTTATAATGTAGCTGTAATTCTACAATGTTGTCCGGATTATAAATATACTGGGAATGATCGGAATCGAATGCTTGGGTATTCGGAATCGGAATTAGCTGCGCAGAACCGTTTTGCGAATTCTGACGTCATTCCGATTATGAAGGATCTGCGCATGCGCATAATCATTTGAACCACTCAAGTCCGAACCTAATAAAGAGTACTCTGTTGTATGTTATTGTTAATGTCAATTTTACTTTTAACTTTTCTATTAACAAAATGTAAAATATTAATTACCTATTTTAAAAAATGTTATAGTAGTTCAAAGAACATTAGACCTCGCAGTATATTCTTAATTAATATACAGAGTGCTCCACGACAGCGCTAGTAACTTTTTCTACCAATTTAACAAATAACGATAATATTTACGAAAAATATTACTGGAACAACTTTATTGGAAATGTTGTTTTTTTCCATTAAGCTGTCAAAATTAAGTTAGGTTTTGCAGTTCAGCCAGTATTACAGGAAGTAACCAGCAACTACATACTCAACGTTGAATCAGAACCCACCGTCTTGAAACGAAAATGAATGAGAAAAAATCTTACACATACGTCTTTCGGCTTTATACAAGGTACCTTCGTACCAAATTTCAAATCAATCGGCCAATACGTTTGCTTAAAATTATGTATACTTGTCAGAGGCTGCCATCTTGAAACGGAAGTAAATAGAAAATTATGATACATATATATCATTAGGACTTTATAGAAGAAAATATTTTCGTACCATATTTCAAAATTGTTAATTCGTTTGGCCAAAACTGCATATACCCCATTTTGAACCTCTGAGAATACAGAGGCCGCCATATTGAAACGGACGTAAATTAGAAATTATCTTCCATGTACTCGTATGGGTTTTATACAAGATCCCTTCTACCAAATTTCAAAACAATCGGTCAATGCGTTTGGCCAAAACCGCGTACAATCCGTCATCATTAAATCAGAAGCCACCGTCTGGGAAAAGAAGTAAATGGAGAGAAAATCTTACACATACGTTATTTGGTCTTATATTAACAAAATATTTCTTTACCTGATAGCCTAACAGGAAAGAATAAGCAACTTCATGCATTGAAACGTTGTAAAATTGCGGACGTATAAAAGTTTAAACCATTATAAACAAATAACTGTAAATTTTAGTGACAAACGTCAAGATAACTTTTTTGTAGCATTATTAATTTCCTATCTTGTGGTGTAACTTTCAAAACTACGGAGCAAGTAAAACAGCATAGCTGAACAAATTAGTCAGTCAGATTATGACGTATCTGTGCTATATCGTATGAGAACATCATATTTGCGCAGCTTTGCTGTTTGTTTATCTGTAAATATGACGGCAGTTACAGGTTAGAAAAGACTCTACAATATTACGGGCAGGATACTTTTCACAGGAAGTGTTACGAGAAAGTCTGTGCAGGATATAAAGGATTAAGGAGATGTAAAGTGATTTCCTGTAAATATAATGTTTATGGTGTTAAGACACCGTGATTGTTTAAGAAAAGTAATACGGAAGTAAGACTGCGGGAAGTTGGAATAAATGAAAAGGATATAAATTAAAGGTATAATTAGTAGTTAATTCGAAATACTAATTACAACACTATTTATAATAATAATCGCGGCACGCAGCTGTCTCGCTGATCCGATGAAAGCATTATTATCGGCTTACATTAGCATTTTAAACTTTTAAATTGTGTTGAAAATTCGAAAAAGGAACTCTGACCGCCGTCAAATTGAATCCCTTTTAATTTCAACGGATTTTGAAAATTCAAAACGCAGTTTATCACGTTGATTACAATGATGTAATCTGACTGGATTTTCAGAAATATTTAATACGAGAAAGATACAAATGTTTGAAAATTTTTAACGGCTGCCATTTTGAAATTGTTGTTCGAATTTTGCTTGTTAACGAACTTGTGCACGCTGTTATGATAATCGATTTTCGTGCCAAGTTTGAATCAAATCGGATCTAAATTGCGAAACTTTTAGGTGTGTGCTAAAACCACACACATACACACACACACACTCGCGCGCGCACATACACACATTTTTATGACCCCCATGAAAAATTATAGATTGGTTTTAATTTAAAGGTGATTTCAAGATACAAGAAATAAAATATATATACGAATTTGATGTCATCTTTACTACTATACAGGCCTACGTACAAAGTAGGAAACATAATTTAGATGAAATCAGACGTAAATTACTTTTTTCTAAAAAAGAAACAGTTAAAATATTAAGACAGGTAAACGAAAGAAATTCATGAAGGTGTCATTGGTAAAACAACTAATGTTCAGTAAAGCACGTAAAAAAAAGAACATCATATTTTTTATGTGCCAAAAAAAGAAAACAGAAAAATGTAAATACTCGATCAAGATGAATATGCTGATAAAGAAGAAATATCCAGAATAGATTAAGAACTGATAGCTAACGACAACCGTCCAGTCATCGACCACCAAGAGACCTGTCACAGCGAGTGGTGCTAAATGTCGCCGTGGTCGTAGGATACGTGCACAACTTTATTGATGCGCTAAAGCGCGTCACAAATATGCCCGCAGATGCGCAGATTGGCGTGTCTCAACGTGTTTCTGAAGAGCCCAGTACCGCGATGCTTATCTCGCCGTTTTGTTGGCCAATTATTGTCAGCTGCTAACTGTTATGTGACGTAAGTACGGCCAGTAAAACTTAACTTTACTAGAAATAACGTTTATATTGGGATACTGTTCCATGTACTGTCTGGAACACCCCTCTAGCTTCCAAACGGTAAAAAGGAAAATTATGAAATGTGTACATTGTTTTTCTGTTCCCCAAATTGTTGATTGATTCTTTAGATGTTACAGGTTTGGTGCCTCCTGGTATCGCGATATATCGTGCGACTAAGCCTCTTGTTGGCCCCTGGCACCGCGATGAAATGATCTGTTGTAAACTATGCCTCTTGATGGTCTCTGGCACCGCGATCAAAGGACCTATTGTGCAACTAAGCCTCTTTATAGACCATGTCATTTCAATCAAATGATATATTGTACAACTAAGCTTCTTGTTGGCTTCTGGCATCGCGATCAAAGGATCTGTTGTGCAACTAAGCCTCTTGTTGGCCTCCTGGCACAGCGATGAAATGATCTGTTGTACAACTACGCCTCTTGATGGCCTGTGTCACCGCGATCAAAGGATCTCTTGTGCAACTAAGCCTCTTTATAGACCATGTCATTTCGATCAAATGATATATTGTACAACTAAGCTTCTTGTTGGCTTCTGGCATCGCGATCAAAGGATCTGTTGTGCAACTAAGCCTCTTGTTGGCCTCCTGGCACAGCGATGAAATGATCTGTTGTACAACTACGCCTCTTGATGGCCTGTGGCACCGCGATCAAAGGATCTCTTGCGCAACTAAGCCTCTTTATAGACCATGTCATTTCAATCAAATGATATATTGTACAACTAAGCTTCTTGTTGGCTTCTGGCATCGCGATCAAAGGATCTGTTGTGCAACTAAGCCTCTTGTTGGCCTCCTGGCACAGCGATGAAATGATCTGTTGTACAACTACGCCTCTTGATGATCTGTGGCACCGCGATCAAAGGATCTCTTGTGCAACTAAGCCTCTTTGTAGACCATGGCATCGCGATTAGAGGATCTATTGAGGAACTAAGGCTGTTTGATTGTAGTTCAGTAGGCCGGACTCGTAATATGTAATCGTGCCACGCAGCTGTCTCGTTAACGTGATGAAAGTGAATTCCCAAAATTATATTCCTTTTTGAAAATTCGATTTCACAACCATAACCAGCGTAAAAATCTGGTTTCCCCGTGATCTGGCAGTTCTTCAGTCTGGGAGTACGGTTCCCATCAGCCCTATAGCGTTGTGTTCTAACCCCAGAAGATAGTTAGGTCCCACCTACGGCATACAGGGGTTGTCGCACCCGCACTTACAACGTGCGAGTACCTGAGGGGGTTCCAAATTGTTACTTAACAGTGAAATATTCGTCTTATTTGTATGACCGGACACTTCGCCTTCATTTGTAAATTTGTAATGTTTTTGCACAATTTTGTGTAATTTGTTTTTATTTTAGGCCAGTGTTGATAAGGAGTGATTAGTAAAACAAGTATTTAATCAGTAATCGAATAAAATATAATGAGACAGAACGTTAAATAATGATAATTATATAATAAGAATGACTAATTTGAAGTAATAGCCGCACTTAACTATCTGGCTGTCGTAATAGAAGCGAATTTCTTTTCTTTTTTTCTTTATTCTGATTTCACTATCATAATCAGCATTAAAATGTATAAGTAAAAAGCCTTTTAAACTTTTAAATTGAATTGAAAAACGAAAATGAACCCTGACCGCCTTTAGATTACATTTCTTAATTTTAACGGGTTTTTAAAATTAGAAATGCTAATTTAGGCCTATATAGTTTTTAAAAGATGATGATGAAATTATATTTAAAAAAGAAATGAGACAAAAAGCTAACGAATTTTAAAAAAATTTAAATAGCCGCCATTTTGAAACTGCAGAACGAATATTGCAGGTTAATGAACTTGCCCAGGCCATTACGAAAATCGATTTTCGTGTCTAGTTTGAATCAGATCGGATTAAAAAGACCCCATAAAAATGATTTAGAGGTCAGGATCGGTTCTCATTTCAAGATACCGGGTCTGCGTCTCACCATTATGGCACTCCAATAAGTATTTCCCAATGGACCTTCGCGAGAAATGTCTGTTAAAAATTTAGTAATTGTTTACTGAAAGGTAGTATTGAATTCGTTTTATTCAATAATATATAATGGGGGAAACTTGTCAATTATTTTCGCAAAGAAGTTCGAGAAATTTGTTTAGCAAATGTGAATAATCATAAATCAAACAAAATTTCGACGATAAATCGAAAAAACTAGAACTAAATGATGGAGTGCCATGATGTATTGCCATACATGGAGTATTTCACTACTTTTGAAGGTTATGATACAACATTTGTGAAAAACCGTTAGTTGATTTAAAAAAAAAATATCATTTATGTTTTTGAAAAATTGTTCTAGGATATCGATAATCCAGACTTGCTGACAAAAATCACTGAAATCAGTCAATTCGTTTATTCTCCAGCGATGTGCATTAACGACGGACATCAAAACGACTTCCGACTTATAAAACCGTTACAGGACAAGATTGATTGTTCATAATCACTGTATTTTTTTATTATTGCAACATAGACACCGGACCACATATTTAAGTAATTCTATGACCTATTCTTCCCGTCAGTGGTCTGTCTTACTCGCCTCGTAAAGGCTACCGCGGTTTCGAAACTCTATTGTTTCATCTTTAGGCCGTGATACAAAATGTTAAATCCCTCTGTCGAGGTCGTCACAAAGTCAAACAAAACATTTAAAATATACGTCACAAACACTGAGCACAATTACACGATTAAATTATGTACAATGAAATTTGGTTTGGCCAAACGATACGTGCGACTCGTATGTCCTTACATTCCGGACTGCCCTTTTTTATTATGTATTTTTTTTTTATTCATAGTAAGACAAAATAAGATAATTTAAGATATTGTTGACGTACTTAAATTAACAGAACTGGTCGGCAATCAGACACGTTTTTACTTGAATGACCATAGTGACTTCATAATTACAAAGTTTAAAACGCAGCTAATAATTATCATGTGAAATGAATTATAAGACAGCACTTTGAGTTAGAGATAATCACAAACTGTACAAAATAATTATACACTGTTATAAGTGGGTTCATTTCTTTATTTCACAACCGATGTGAAATAAAATGACCTTGATTGTACTTTAGATTTTGTCTAGTATCTAAAAATTATGTATGTGTGTGTGTGTGTGTGTGTGTGTGTGTGTGTGTGTGTGTGTGTGTGTGTGTGTGTGTATATATATATATTTATTTATTTATATTTATATTGTACCAACTTTCATATCATATTTGTTACATTTTCTTTAGGCTTTCGACAAGAAACTCTGGTTTTTTAAATAAACTAATAACACCTTAAGAGAAAAGCATTTTGTGCGAAGTAGGAACATATTAAGAATAGTAAGAGCATTTTCAGATGAGTATGCGAACTTTAAGAGAAGTAGAAATACTTTTTTTCAATGAAGGAAATACTTTTTTCAATGGGAAATAGAAGACATCATAAAAAATTAAGTGCACCTTAAATGAACCATCTTTAGAGATTTAAGAAAAGTAGACTGCCTTAAATGGTAAGTAAGCACACTTTTAAAAGAATTAGGAACACTTTCAAGACAAGAAGTTCGCCTTAAGATGAGAGAAGACATCTTAAGTAATTAAGAGCACCTTAGGTAAAAAAACGTACCACCTTGCGAGAAAAGTAAAGAAGTACGAATTCCTTAAGAGAAGTAATTGAGTCTTTGTATAAGTGCACTTTAAGAGAAGTAGGAACACTTTAGAGGAAGTGTTCACTTAAGTAGGAACACATTAAGGAAAGAGGTCCTTAACGAAATTAAAAGCATCTTAAGCCAAATAGGAATACGTTAAGAGAATTAAAGAAAAATGTAAGAAAACCTTATGATAATTACGTGCAATTAAGGGAAATAATAGAATAAGGAACACTTTAAAGGAAATAAGTACACATTAGGAAGCAAGAGAACACCTTAAGGATATTAAAAACATCTTAAATCATCTATGAACACCTTAAAAGAATTTTTTTTTAAGTAGGAAAACTTTATGAGAAATTAAGGTAAGTGCAATTAAGGTAAAAGAAGAAGGAACACTTAAATGAAGTAAGTAAATATTAAGAGAGAAAAAAACCTTAAAGAAATTAAGAACATCTTAAGTCAAATATGAATACGTTAAGAGAATTAAAGAAAAAACGGAGGACAACCTTATGGGAACTACTGCAATTAAGGGAAATAGGAGAATAAGGAACACTTTAAAGGAAATAAGTACACATCAGGAGGCGAGAGAACACCTTAAGAAAATTTAAAAAAAGTAGGAAAACCTTATGAGAAATAAGTTTTTCTCCTACTATGGGAAGTAGGAGAAGAAGGAACACTTATATGAAGTAAGTACACTTTAGGAGAGAGAACACCTTTAAGAAATTAAGAACATCTTAAGTCAAGTAGGAATACCTTAAGAGATTTTTTTAATGTAGGAACACTTATGAGAAGTAAGTGCAGCTAATGGAAGTACGAGAAGAAGAAACATTCTAAGAAGTAAATGTACCTCAGTAAAGTAAGTGCACCTTAAGTGAAGTAAGACGACCTTGAAACATGTACAAGCATTTTCAGAAAAGTAACCGCATTTTAGGAGATGTTATCACTGCTTTGAGGGACGTACCTGAATTGTAGAAGTGAAGTAATTTTGAGATCAGAAGGAGTATTGCAGGAAAAGTAAAATCACGTTAATACAAGTGAACATTTTAGGAAACTTAGCGTTAAGGAGGAACATCTTAAGAGAAATAAGAACACTTTAAGCAAAAGCAAGTAGTAGCGAGAAGCAAATGATCCTTAGAGATGTTGCCAACATCTAAGTTTTCCTTGAACTCAAGAAAAAAATATTTCTAACAGCTGGATAGTTGGAGCAGAGCAACTATGTGCGAAAGTTGAACGGCAAGATAAGCCAAGTTGCCGGGGGAAAGTTGAACATGTGCCGCGCTGCGCCGAGTTTTGAATACGTAACCTAACCTGGCATTCAGTCCGGCAAGACGTGTATTCTGCACGCAACTTCTCAGAAGCCTGATTATTGACACGTCACCCAATAATGGACAACTCGCACGATATCTTCCATGCCGGTCTTCTTCTGTTTATCCACTCTTCCCTTTTATAACCGGCTAGTTTGTAGTAACGTGACTTAAATGCATTTCCTTTGAATGTGAAAATTGTACGCTTTCCAATAATACCAATTGAGGTTGTAACTTTCCTTTAGAGTAAAATTTGTAATTTTATACCGCTTGAATGGGAATTGAATGTAAACGCTTCTAAGCGTTTTTATACTTTGAAATAAATCGTAAAAAAATCAACTGCTTTGAATTTTTTTTTAAATTTGGCGCTGAAGTTTCCAGTATATTATTTGTTCCCGTCAATAGTAACATATTTATTTATTGGCGAATTTTAATAGGAAAACATGGAGAGCTATCCATGGTATGGCCGTGTACCGATACCATAAATAATGCACCGATCGTAACATCTAGAACAGCGGTCGGCAAACTTTAGAGCTTCAAGGACCACTAAATGTATAATTTTTCTTGGCGGTCTACCAGTTATAAGGGCTTAGAAAAAAAGAGGCTGTAATGTACAGAAAAAAAATAGAAATCACAAAGAACTTAATAAATGTGACTTAACTCACGTTCTGTTGTCATTTTTTAATCTGAATGATAATGAAACTTTTTGTTAGTTATGGTGCAACTTACAATAAATATCTGATTTTTGCAATAAATAAATAAAGATCTGATTTTTCTGCGGACCGCCAAACATTTTTCACGGACCACTGGTGGTCCATTTGGCGACCGCTGCTCTAGAACACTTTTTCAAGAGATTAAAAAATCGCTATTATGTTTGCGTTTCAACATTCTAACATTCGCTATTTGATCCGATTTCAATCAATCTTTGGCACACAAAACTACAGTAGCTTGAACAAATTTGTTACCCAGCAAAAATGACAGCCAGTCTTAAAATCGCCACCATATTTTCAATGTGATTTATATATTCAAAATACTGATTGATTTGGGTTTTTAATGCCGATTTTATTGGGAAATCGAATTTCGAAAACTTTACGATTTTGCAGCGGTCTAATTTCACTTTTTTAGGCGGGGCGGCCATCAAATGCGGATCGTAATTGCACCGAACGAAGTGAATTACGCATTCAAAACCAAACCTATTGTTTTTAATGAGTGCGGCCATTGAAAGCGTAGCGGAAGGAAGCTTTGACACCGTCTTGGTTCGGTTTCAAGCTGACTCCGCTTCCCCCTACCACGTTACCTCGACTATAGGCTAAACTTATTATTTCTCGTTACCTAGGTTACCGTTGCCTATTTTACGGTTTTTAAACACAATAGTTGCTATATTCCGTTAAAGTAGGCCTAAATATTTAGATCTAAAAGTTACAAACGCGTTCTTTAAACTGACTGAACTCCGTTTCTGGTTGCCGTTCATCTTTATTCCGCTACGCTGCGCTCAGCACAACTCCGCTTCGCATTTGGCGGTCACCCGGCCTTATTGTAAAATTTGAAGTGTTCGTGTATGTAACCTTAATTTGTGCTGTTAGTTTCGGAATCTTGGTACGTTAGCCGAAACAGATGCGTGTAGCTTTTATTTTACTATTCTTCTTGTAAGTAACAAAAAGTCCGTCACGTAAATTCAAAACAATTTCATTCACAAACTCATTCAATAGTATTTAAAATTGTATTCCAATTTGGTTCTGACGTCACTCAAAGAAAACATAAATAAGAGCAAGACATAAGTTCTAATGTTAACCGTAAGTTAAATTACATTTTATCATATTCTACCGGTTTCGACAGCGCACCGTCGTCTTCACATTTTGGACATTACAAAACCATCGAAACATCTGAAGATGACAAGGTGGTCGTTGAAACTGGCAGCCAAAAAAGTACGTATTAAGCTAAATATAAGCTAAATTAAAACGGTAATTTTATACCGAATGTTAATCTTAATTGGTATTAAGTTTTTAACATTTCTGGAGGAGAAATTATACAGTATGTTTAAAAAAGCAAGACGTCTTCGTGTAGATTTCTCCATCATAAACTGAACGTCACGTCCAAATACAATAAACCTAGTCTCCCACGCCATACGTTCTGCCAGACACTATTAAAACAACAAAAACCTTAACGAACTGTAAATCTTTGATTAATGTAAATCAATTTAGAAATTCTAAGTTAATTAAACGAGACACAGTCGCGGACGATTAGCCGTTTCCTTTGTTAATCTTACAATGCAAATGCTGAACATTACTTCGGAATTGATTAAACCCATAAATGGGTTTTAGATACAAGTTAATATCACTTGACCGTGTAATTATTCTAATTAAGATTCCTGGGTTGGCGAGTTAATGGGCAGTGCCACACATGCAGCAGTGTGTACCTGACAACGATTTGTCAAACTGTTCTGTTTGTCACATCACCAGTGCTCGTTAAGCTTCGAACATTTTGCAATGTTTTATGAGCAAGTTATATTAAAAGATAAGTTGTTTTATATTAATTCGTAACGATCAGCTGATTTTGTTGAACAGCTGATAGGTTATAATAACTTTTAGGTTATTTTGTTAAAAACTAGCTAGGCTAATTCGTAACGATCAGCTGATTTCATTGAACAGCTGATAGGCTGTAATAAGTATCAGGTTATGTTGTTAATAACTAGCTATGTTAATTGATCATGTTTTCGAAAAAAAATATTAAAATAATCAAAAACCACAAGATTATTTAATAAAAAACAATACATGTAATTATAATTTGTAAGAAAAAAAATCAGTTGCTGAACCAAAAGTAAAAATCATGTGTCGTATTTTCGAACAAATTATTCAAATTAAAATATATAGGTAGGAGAAGAAAACATGATACATTACTTATTTTTGATTCAATAACGGAATTTTATTTTACCGAGCAAAGAGCGATTACTTTTACTAAATTGTTCTTCAAAAATAATCATAAGCAAATTAATTACCATTAATAAATGAGTACATATATACAAATATTTTTACTCGTGTAATGTTATAGGATACAGAAGTGATCGCCTTGAGTGCGATATTTATTAGCACTTGGAGTAGGGCGTTATGCTCGGTGATTATCACACAATACCAGCTGCTGTCACATCCAAACATTACCTTGGACAGATTGTTCCCAGCTTTGTCTGTCTGTATCACATCCAGTTTTGGCTTTAATTCTGTGTCCAGTTGTGTAGAACAGTGTTGGGTACAACGCTTGACTGTAGGTAGTTTTTTTGAGCGGCCGTCATGGTTAGATCCAGACCCGGGACTTTGAAGGGTTGTTATACGCTCGGTGTGTGTGTGTGTGTGTGTGTGTGTGTTTTTTAGCACGTTCACGTTCGTAATTTTAGTCCGTTTTGAATTAAATTTAGCAAAACACGTCCAACCATTTCAAAATGGCGGTTATTTTAAATCTATATTTTTTTTGTCTTAAATGTTTTTGATAATCTGATGACACCGTCGTAATTGGCGTTAAAACTGCATAAATTAGCGTTATTAAATTTTCAAAATCCACCAAAATAAAAAAAATGTTAACGGTGGTCTGAGTTCACTTTCGTATTTTTAACGCCATATGAAAGTTGAAAAAGACTTGCAAAAATAGGGTGCGATAAAAATATTACTGTTGGAATTTCGCGCTTCTATCAAGTTAGTGAGCTTAAGGTTATTGTGAGTGGATTTTTCCCTTAAAAGATGATCAGTCTCACTTCTTCAGCAGATAACTGGATAAAAGCCCGGCGAAAATGTCGCTGTTACAGTCAGGGATATTGTTAAAGTACCGTAGAATAAATTGAATGCTAAAACATTACGAAAATGATTTTCAAGAAAACATGTGACTTGAGGGGGACTGCGTAAGCTGTTCGTATGAGTCTTGGCTACATCGTGAAATGTGCCTCATAGCGTGCGTGCCTCAATTTCGCAATGAGAAACGACTGACTCAAATATACCACGGCGTTTCTTATGTTTAAAATACCGTAGATTCCGTTTTTACGGATAAAAAGTACACAACCAAAAGAAACATATTTAAAACATTTGTGGAAATGAAGGTATCACGTGTAGGCTACATGTTTGTAAACAATACTTTTACAGTATTTCTGATTTCTTTGTGATTTTTATTCTGCTCCTGTGAGGATGATTGATCCTTCTAATCATCCCTCGTATGTAGGATGAACATCCCATCTTTGTTTTCTCCTTTTTTTTACAAATATATTAATAAGTATCATGTAACCACCTGATCCATTTCGACTACCAGTAGGTCGATTGGCACCACTGATATTTACATCCTGATTTCTCATTTATCGTCTGTGGCAATAACCCCTGAAGACAACATCCGTAAGGTAAATTTACCTTCTAACCTGGAAGTATCTTACCAGAAGGCCATATTCTGTCTTCAAATTAACGGTTTAGGCTAAAACCATACTTTCCTTCGGTTTCCGTTATCAGGCGGAATTATTCATCAGCATCACAAAGTTTAGTGCACGTAATCGCCACCAGGGGCGTAATGCATAATTCTGTTGCCAATAAACGCTCCGAGCGGCGAAAGCATCTCCGAGCTCGAAGGGTTTGTACGGTAATGTGTGTTGTTAACAGCGAAACAGTGTCTTAATATTTCGAACGTTGAAGGCAATCGAAACCAGATTAACATTGTACTGTAATACAGTACAGGCTATATTTGCGTGAAAGTGTGGGAAGGGACGGACGTGAGTTTCACTGGACACGTGCAGGGTCCAGCACACGCCCAATACACGCTGCCTAGAAACCAGCTTCATCTCGACTTGTCTGCGAGCATTGACGACAAAGTTTCTTACATTAAATTATCTGAACGGGATTAAATGGAGCCCTCAAGACGTGGCTGTAATTGACGTTGAATCGATGTCTCGTAAGATAGTGTAAAGTATAAAACCACTTTCATCACCTATATTTTGTCGCGTTATGCTCTTCATTACATATGTCTGAACTTAGGCTAATTCAAAGCGCTAAATCCTGGGCATTAACAGAGAAGTTACACAACCAGCTGCAAACGTAGAGATGTGATTGTTAAGAAAACAGTAAAAACAAGGAGGAACAAAATCAGAAATATTACTACCAGAATTAGAAAGCATGAAGTCACAACTGAGGTGTATGAACATATGCCGAATGGAAAAGATAGATTCCAAAACAAGAAAATTCCAAAGCAAGAAGTAAAAGCAAAAGATGAAAAGGTAGACAGAACGCAAGATAGGAAGACAGTATAAAAAAAACCATCAAAAAGTAGAAACGTTGATTGGATAAAGGTTTTTTTTAATAATATTAAATTTTTAAAATAAATTTAAAGTTGCTGTCATTTCAGATCTTTAAAAAGTCAGTTATTTGTATCTTTCATTTTATTGAAAATCTGATTTCATCATTTCGTACAATTTCATTCTAAATGTGTAAATTTACATTGTCAAATTTCATTGAAAGTAATCGCGGCGTATAGCTGTCTCGCTGTCGTGATGGAAGTGAATTTACAAAAAGTAACAATCGTTTCCTTATTACACTTTTTGGAATATCCGATTTCACTACATAAACAGCGTTAAAAATCTGCAAACGTACATTAAAAATACGAAACGCACCCCGGCAAAAACTTACTTTTGTTAATTTTTAAAAGTAATATGATTAATAAAACGAAAATTTGTGTGCGGAAAGTAAAAATAACATTGAGATGTGGGCATATTGCAGTTATGTATCGGATTTCACCTCAGGCGATCAATACTGATAATTATTTAGAAGTTAGAGTTTGGCGTACCGCGACCAAACACCGTATTGTGCAACCTGCCACTGAAGTCGAAAACCCTTCCTCTTCTGCCGGCAAAAACATCAGAATCGTACATTATGGTACCTGGAATTTCCTCAATCGTTCCTCATACCCACGGTTTTTTCATGGCATAATGTTCCTGGCTTATAGTTTTAGTACTTCCCGTCGCAGCCCTATAAGGTTTGTGCTTCTAACATCCAAGGTTCGATCCCTTGTAGGTCTTCTGCTTCTAGGTTTAATTAGACGTTGCTAGTTACTACCTCCTCTCTTCTCAGTTTTGCGCTTTTGCGCTCCCGACAGACGTCGAAATAGTCCGTCACCGAGAAGAGCTCATATGACCAAAAGATCAAACAACCAAAAGTTCATTCGACCAAAAATGTGTAATAACTTAGAGATTTATTAACATCGAGGTTCGTATTTCCTTTGAAGGAGGATATTTTGTAAAACACTGTTTTTTTATTATTGCATATAGATCAGTGTCATTACTGATATTTAAATTAATAATACACGCCATTACACTTCATACCCTGTCCAATCATCACTACAATGTTTTAGAGTTTATAGTTGAATAAAAAAAATAACGGTTTTTTTCACGCATCACTATGTTACACTTAACAACCGTGTCAGTTAAGGTTGAAGTACTCTTTAAAAAAAATAACGGTTTTTTCACACATCGCCATAATAGGCCCAACAACCATGTCAGTTAGGATATGTGGTATTATTTAAAAAAAAATAAAGGTTTTTTACGCACCACCGTGTCAGTTAGGATATGTAGCCTAGTATTCTTTAAAAAAATATAAAGGTTTTTCACGCATCACCGTGTTAGGCCTAACAACCGTGTCAGTTAGGATATGTAGAATTCTTTAAAAAATATAAAGGTTTTTCACACATCATCGTGTAGGCCCAACAACCGTGTCAGGATATGTCGTATTCTTTAAAAAAATATAAAGGTTTTTTCACGCATCACTGTGTTAGACCTAACAACACATGTTAGTTAAGTTACTCCTTAAAAAAAATATAACGGTTTTTTTCATGCATCACCTTATTAGGCCCAACAACCGTGTCAGTTAGGTTATAAGTACTGTTTAAAAAAAATTAATAAAGGTTTTTTTAATGGGTCACCGTGTTAGGCATAACAACCATGTTAGTTAGCTTATGGAGTATTCTTTTAAAAAACTATAAAGTATTTTTCACGCATTACCATGGTAGACCTAACAACCGTGTCAGTTAAGGTTTTCAGTACTATTTAAAAAAAAATAAAAGTTTTTTTCACACATTACCATGATAGGCCCAACAACCGTGTCAGTTAGGATATGTAGTATTCTTTAAAAAAAATATAAAGGTTTTTCACGCATCACCGTGTCAATTAGGTTATATAATATTCTTTAAAAAGTAAAGGTTTTTTTTACACATCACCGTGATAGGCCTAACAATCGTATCAGTTAGGATATGTAGTATTCTTTAAAAAAATATAAAGGTTTTTCACACATCATCGTGATAGGCTCAACATCCGTATCAGTTATGTTATGTAGTATTCTTTAAAACATTATACAGGTTTTTTCACGCATCACCGTGTTAGGCCTAACAACCATGTCATTTAGGATATGTAGTATTCTTTAAAAAATATAAAGGTTTTTCACACATCACAGTGTTAGGCCTAACAACCGTGTCAATTAGGTTATGTAGTATTCTAAAAAAAATAAAGGTTTTTTTCACCATCACCATGATAGGCCCAACAACCGTGTCAGTATGTAGTAGTCTTTAAAAAATATAAAGGTTTTTCACGCATCACCGTGTTAGGCCTAACAACCATGTCAGTTAGGATATGTAGTATTCTTAAAAAAAATATAAAGGTTTTTCACACATCATCGTGATAGGCTCAACATCCGTATCAGTTATGTTATGTAGTATTCTTTAAAACATTATACAGGTTTTTCACGCATCACCGTGTTAGGCCTAACAACCATTTCATTTAAGATATGTAGTATTCTTTAAAAATATAAAGGTTTTTCACACATCACAGTGTTAGGCCTAACAACCGTGTCAATTAGGTTATGTAGTATTCTAAAAAAAATAAAGGTTTTTTTCACCATCACCATGATAGGCCCAACAACCGTGTCAGTTGGGATATGTAGTAGTCTTTAAAAAAATATAAAGGTTTTTTCACGCATCACCGTGTTAGGCCTAACAACCATGTCAGTTAGGATATGTAGTATTCTTAAAAAAAATATAAAGGTTTTTCACGCATCACCGTTTTAGGCCTAACAACCGTGTCAGGATATATAGTAGGCTATTTTAAAAAATATATAAAGGTTTTTTCATGAATCACCTTGTTAGGCCTAACAACCGTGTCAGTTTGGTTATGCAGAATTCTTTTAAAAAATTGGTTTCTTATCACCCAAAACCCTTGTTAGTCGTATTTTTATTGTTTTACCGATTTACAACACGTTACTGATTTTCGCCTGGTACCAATTTTGAGGTTATGTTGGTCACTTTTATTTTAGATTTTATCGTACTTCTCGTGCTTTCATATTTTAGATTCTTGCTCTTGGGCACATAATAAAGCATTTTAGTAACAAAATATTGTCAATATTTTTCATATTCACTTTTTTTATTATTGTATATAGATAAGTTTCAATACTAAATACTAAAATTAATAATAAACGCCATTACACTACATACCCAGCCTAATCATCACTATTTTGTTTTAGAGTTTACAGTTGAATATATTGTCAATATTTTTCGTATTCACTTTTTTATTATTGTATATAGATAAGTTTCAATACTAAATACCTAAATTAATAATAAACGCCATTACACTACATACCCAGCCCAATAATCACTATATAGTTTTAACGTTTACTGTTGAATATATTGACAATATTTTGTACAACACTGTTTTTTTATTATTGCATATAGGTCATTGTCAGTACTGAATATTTAAATTAATAATACACGCCATTACACTACATACCCAGTCCAATCATCGATTCCCGGTCAGGGCTTGGCATTTTCATACGCTATAAATCATCTCATCGTCTGCATTAGCCCAAGTGTGCACAATAGTCGGACGTTAAAAAAAAAAAAAAACCTATAATGTTTTAGAGTTTACAGTTGAATATATTGCCAATACGTTGTACAAAACAGTTCTTTTATTATTATATGTAGTTTCAATATTAAATACCTAAATAATAAAACACGCCATCACACTACATACCCAGCCTAATCATCACTATTTTGTTTTAGAGTTTACAGTTGAATATATTGTAAATATTTTGTACTAAACTGATTTTTTATTATTATATATAGGTAAGTAATATGATGGCGTTTAAAATAATTTAAACATTTATTATTCACATGTACCAATATATAATAAACGTATAAAACGTCACTGTTATAGCATTAACTCTTGAATACTAAATAATTAAGTTGGTCTGGGTAAGTAGTATGATGGCGTTTAAAATAATTTAAACATTTATTATTCATACCTACCAATATATAATAAACGTATAAAACGTCACTGTTATAGAATTAACACTTGAATACTAAATAATTGAGTTGGTTTGGGTAAGTAGCATGATGGCGTTTAAAATAATTTAAACATTTATTATTTACACCTACCAATATATAATACCAATGCATAAAACGTCACTGTTATAGAATTAACACTTGAATGTTAAATAATTAAGTTGGACTGGGTAAGTAGTATGATGGCGTTTAAAATAATTTAAACATTTATTATTCACACCTACCAATATATAGGCTAATACCAATGCATAAAACGTCACTGTTATAGAATTAACACTTGAATGTTAAATAATTAGGTTGGACTGGGTAAATAGTATGATGGTGTTTAAAATAATATAAGAACATAAAACATAATAATAATAAAAACACGCTTCATATGACCAAAATATTAAAATTTAATTTGGTTGAATGAATGTTTGGTTGTTTGATCTTTTGGTCATATTATCTCTCCTCTTGAAAACACGGTTCATATGACCAAAAGTTCATTGGACCAAAAATATTAGTATAGAATTTGGTTGAATGAACTTTTGGTTGTTTGATCTTTTGGTCATATGACCCCATCGCCCGTCACCTTATTGACTTGAGATGTTACGACGCCATATTTCTCTTCTTCCACCGCAGGTGGGGTAGGTCCGCCTACGGTTCTGTGGGAGTCTGATACAGCTCCAGTATCATTATTCTCCAGCTCCAGCTCCATTATTCTATTTGTCCGTTTTTGCCATTTCTTCGGGATTTTGACGGTCTGTTTCCAAACATCAGAATCCGACAAATAGTTAGATAAATTAAATTTCTAGCCGTATAGAGCCGCGTATGCGTAGATAAGACTAGCGTTCGCCCGGTATCCAACAAGTTCTCCCGTAGCCTATACTTCGTATTAACATTTTACAGCGTGACACTGAAAAGAAAGTGGTCCTGCGCAAGCCAGTTATTTCCAACGTAACTTTTACCGTACAAATATTCCGAAATTGTTTATTAAAAAATCTCCTAACCTCATTTTCGTACTTTCGATTGACCTTCCCGGCGACTTAGCTCTCACTCGTTCCTCGGTATCACTGTGATCACGTGGAAGTGATTCCAGTTTTTGTTGCTGTCCAAGGATTCGAGTACCGTTAGCGTGATTCATAGCGTCACTGTTAACATTTAACAATATTATCAAGGACTGGGTATAATTATTGATTTGCTGTCCATCCTCCAGCTAAGTAACGTGGGAACCGCCGACTTCACCGTCCGCCATTAGCAGTTTTCACGGCAGACTTTCACGGTTTACAAGTTTCATCTGATCGCTAAATAAACAGCAAAAAGTAGTTTTTTTTTAAACGAACTGCGTTTAGTAATGTTTGTTTTTTTTTTTGTTCCACAAACTAAAACCTGATGATGCTCTTGTTTTCTTTGAAACCAATTACATCGTCTGTAAAAGTATTTTCTCTCTCACTTTGGCACGCTTGGAAGCGTTTAGAGCCAAACAAAAGTTAGTTGGAGATCTTGAGCTCGTATTCTGATTAGGAAGTACAAAAAGGAATTGGTTCACGTTTGCCACAAAGTGAAAAGTAAAGTAAGTTTATTTGTTTCATATTTATTCTGTTCATATCAGATTAGTTTTTTTTTTTTTGTGGCTAAGGGGTTCCTTTTTTGGTTTGTACATCACGCCACAGTGGCCTTTGCATATTATATTTGGATAATAGAACAGAAACCCGGATATATACATAAGGCTCTCCAGTATTAGGGAGTTGTTGACTGTTATAGTTCATATTTAGTCTATAACATAGGCGCTGGCTATAGGTCCCACACCACATGAACAAAATTTTTTAATTTTACAAACAAAAATTGAAAAAAAGTTACAAGATGACCTTTCTTAATTTTTATTATTATTTAAATTATTTTATCTTTTTTTTTGCTTAACGTCCATATTTTACGCCAGTTACACTAATGAGGAAAAGGGATCAGCGTCAACGGTAAGGGAAAAGCAGCGGGAGTAACTGCGGCTAGAACTAATGACCTTGAGGTGCGCAGTTCAGAGACGCAGCGGACTGAGCGATGACTTATCTACATCGACTACCGAGTCACCATAACGTTTAAGCGCTAGCGAGACGTTCAAGAGGAAAAGCCGTACTACTGATCTAACCTCATTTCCCGACTGATGCTCTTTTATTTTTTGAAACATTTCTTCATCGAATCCGAACTTAATAACCGGCTCCAGATGTAATTCAAGGCACGACAGTAGAAATGTAATATTTGGCTGAGCACGGAGTACGGACAGACCTTTAAGTGAAACCTATGTCACGACACTCGCGGGGGAAAACGAAACGCTGGCTTCTTCAGGTAAGGCAGGTCACGAATAGCCATTGTTGTGCCTCCGCAGCTGGCATTTACTTTCTTCATTACAATCAATACATCTAATTTGGCTAAACCGATGACACACTGCGCCTGCACTCCCAGCGTCACGTATATTATTGTAATTTAATTGTTGCTGTTCGACAGTCGTGAGTTCTTCTTCTGCTTCTTTTGTCTTTGAAAGTAAGCCGGCGAAGTCGGCCACCGTACCTAATTATAAATATTTCAGCAGTGATTGACCGCTTTAACAGCTGTTTTTCCAATAGAAGTTCCCTAACATCCATAAATTACTTTTAACGTATATCATGTTTTAGAGGTAGTTGTGATGTTGGACTTTGCACATGCACAAATTTACATTGGTATAGTAAAAGATCGTCTTTTTATAATAATTCGTAACGATCTGCTGATTTCATTGAACACCTGATAATAAAGTTTCAACTTATTAACTTATTATCAACTTATCGACTTATTAAGGCTATAGTAAGTTTCAGTTTATAGTAAGAGATCAGTTGTTTTATATTAATTCGTAACGATCACCTGATTTTAATTGAACAGCTGATAAGATATAATTAATTATGTTGTTAAAAACTAGTTTTGTTATAGTAAAAGATCAGTCGTTTATTAATTCGTAAACATCAGCTGCTTTCATTAAACACCTGATAGGGTATAACGAGTTTTAGCTTATGTTATTAATAACTAGTTATGTTAATTTGTCGTGTTTTAGAATAAATTATCGTAATTAAAATAAAAAAGGAAGAAAAGACTTGATACTTTTTTTTATTTTTGGTTCAACAACAGAAATAAGTTTTTTACTTAAATAAATGTCTGTATGTCTGAGCACACCGTTAGACACTAATCTTATGAACCGATTTTAATTAAACTCGGCCTGTAGGCCGAATATAGTTATCCCATATTTCAGAACACATTTTAGTGTTTATAAATCAATATTTTTGTCATTTTCCCTTTAACATTTTCTTCAAAATCCGACTTCACCGTCGTAATCATCGTTTAAATTTGCAGAAATTAGCGTTTTAAATTTTCAAAATGAATTGAAATTAAGAAAATAAGTTCGGTGGGGTTTTCCATTTTTCCGTGGGATTGAAAGTTATTATTTCAAGTCTGATATTGAAATTATTGTAAGATTTTTTAAAAGAATGTTAAGAAATTCGCTTCCATCACGTCAGCAAGGATGTGGCGTATTGCGGTTATCTGTGGTTTTTCTTCCAAAACGAATTTTTCTGATATAATTGATTGTGAAAATTATAAGTAATGTTTTTGCAGTGTTTATTAGCGAATTCGATTGCAAAATGAGCTAGTGGAGTAGCTCATTTAAGACCCAGGCCTGGATCAAAGGTCCTGAACTTAAATCACTTTTTGAGTGCTGCTATTTAATTTGTGTATGTGTTTGTGCGCGCGCGCGCTCGTGTGTTCACGTTCGCAATTTTATTCTGATTGATTCAAACTTGTATCGAATTTCGATTTTTGTTAATAGGTTGGGCGAGCTCGTTAACCAGCGAAATTTGTTCAAAAGTTTCATAATGGTGAAAATTTTAAGGGCGTAAATTAGCATTTTACGTTGACGTAATTAAAAATACCTTCAAAGTATTAAAAAGATTTATTTTAACGACGGTCGGAGTTCGTCTTCGTATTTTCAATGTAATTTGAAAGTTTGAGATGCTGATATGTGCAGATATTAATGCTGGTTATGTTGTCGAAATGAGAGTTTCAAAAAAGGGTCATATGCAAAAAAAACTTATGGAAATTCGTTTCCATTACTTCAGCGAGACAGCTGCGTGTCGCGATTATTGCAATAATACAAACACAACGTTGGTTATTGTAGGCCACGATATTGTATTTTATCATTCATTGTGTTCAGAGCCGTCAGCTGTTGCTGAATGACTTCTGCAGATGTTGCGCACTTTACGAGAATGAGTACATAACTTCCCCGAGTTTAATTCCACGTACCGTAACGTAATTTATAGTACACACTGCTCAACAGTTGCGCAAGCATACTGCATGCAGTAATTATTGTATTTTCCAAGCAATTTGAAAATTTTAAATGCTAATTTATGTAGATTTCATCGCTGATTGTGATTACAATGGGTGAAATCGGATTTTTAAAATAATAGCAGATAAAAAGTTATAATTTTTTTTTATTTAGCGGCGATTTTTCATTGGAAAATAAGCTGTTTCGGCGGCCATCATGGTAAGACCCAAACCCGGGAATTCGAAGTAAGCACCGATCATACCTCTAGATCAGTTTTTTTGGGATCGCTAAAATGTTTATGTGTAATAGGCGTATATATTACAAGCTGTTTCAGAAATCTTGTAAAATATTTCAGTAAATTGTTTAATATTGAAGTAAACGCAGAAGGAACACTCATTTTTTTTAAACGTGATCAGCTGTTTTTCAGCCGTTTTATGTTTTTTACAAAAACAGTTACACTTTTGAAAAGAAATGAGATAGTCCAAATTTGAAATATGTATTTACAATTTTTTTTACAACTCTTGAGATAATTGCCATTTCTGACATACACATATACTTCAAAATATAGTTATTTCAACTTCTAAAATATAATTAATTGAACATCTAAAATATTACTTCAACATCTAAAGTATAATTATTTCAATATCTGAAATATAGTTAATTCAACCTCTAAAATATAATTACTTCAACATCTAAAATATAATTACTTCAACATCTAAAATTTAATTAATTTAACATCTAAAATATAATTTCTTCAACATCTAAAACAGGGTTACCTGAACCTTACCAATTTCCAGACATTTTTCCAGCTGATATTCGCTAATAACTCTGTATTCTTCACCACCGCAGAATATTCTGACAACTGGAACGTTCCTTCATTGAAAACAATGTACAAGCCGGCCAGGCGAGGCCCAGAGTTACACGGCGAATAACCAATTACCGGCTCCGAATTTGATCCAGCCAGACGTAACGTTCCTGAAATTGAAGGACGATATCTGCCGCCAAAGGCAGGACCACCAGTGTCTTGATGGAAGGATATTGATGACTTCATAACCGTTGTTGGACGTTAAGTAACCATCTTTATTGTAAACAAATTGATCCGAAGGTCAGCCGAGGTTGAAAGGTTATCCCGGCCTCTATGACATGTCCGTTATAAATGGAAGAGTAATTTGTTTTTAATTTTAAATAACGTGTATGCAACGTTTAACATCCTTACTGATACAATCTTTTTGTCGCGACGTGCATAAATAAATTAATAATCGCTGCACGCACCTGTCTCGCTGTCATGATGGTAGCGTATTTCCAACAATAATTTTATTTTTTATTTTAAATCTTTTTGAAAATATGATTTAACCATAAAAATTTGAGCAAATTAGCTCTTCAAATAAAAAAGTGCATTGGAAATGAACCCTGACCGCTTTTCGCAGTTCCAATGTAGTTTGATTATTTAAAATGCTAATTTATGCGGACTTTAACAGTTATTACATTTATTTAAAAAAAATAATATTTTTTTAAGATGGCAGCTTTTTAAAAGACTTTAAAATGCCCGATTTTTTGAAACTACGATATTGTTCGAAATTGTTGTTGACCGATTGTCGCTGGTTAACGACTTTCCAAGATATTATAAATAGATTTTTTGCCATTTTAATTAAATCTGACTAAAATTGCGAACGTGGGCGTGCTAATAATGTATATATGATTTTCAAAAAGTGATCTAGATGTCAGAATCGGCATTTACTTCAATGTGTAGGGTTTGGGTCTTACTGTGATGAGCTCTAATAGATCATTTTGCCTTGCAAATGCTCTAATAATAAAGTAAAACAAGCGTACTTCGTAACTAAACTTCTATACTTTACGACGGTGCCATGACGCATGCAGTAATGTAATTACAAGCAAGAATGTGTTGTATCAGAGAGACAATGCAGCATCAGCTGGACCCCTAACAGCTGATGCTAATCTCTTCTGTCAATGAACTTGAAGAATGGACGCCTTGTGGGTCTGCCGCTTTCATGCGCGTTTATAATTGCAATACTGATCTCCGCGACGCATTGACATGCCCCAGTCCGTATAATATTTTGTTTTTGAGGTTAACAATACAGTTCACACTCATTACACTATAAAAATGCGATGCGTTTTTTTAAATCGTGTAAAACACGGGATAATAGAATAATCGCGGCACGCAACTGTCTCGCTAACGCGATGAAAGCGAATATTTGTAATTTTTTTATTTTACTTTTTTCCTGAATTTTCGCGTTCACCATCATTGCCAGCGTTAAAGTCAGCATAAATTAGCATTTATACTTTCAAAATTACATTGAAAATACGAAACTGACCCTGACCGCCGTCATGTTCTTAATTTCATTGGATTTTGCAACTCTAATTTACGCTGATTGCGATGTTGAAACTGGGATTTTCAGTTTAATTTTAAGACGAAAATGTTACGAATATTCGAAACGGTCGCCATTTTGAAACTGCTTAACGATTTTCGTTGGGTAACGAACTATCCAAGGTATTATTAAAATAGAATTGTGAATCAAATTGGACTGAAATTGCGAACGTGATTCACACACACACACACACACACACACACACACACACGATATATTTTTTTTATGTATCACGACGTCTAGAAGTCAAGTTCGGCTTTCATTTGAAGGTACTTGATTTGGGTCTTACCATGATACCATTATGACCGCTTAAATAGCTCATTTTCCAATGGAAAATCTTTACCACTTTACAACACTTTTTGTATACCCACCACTTTACCATAAATTGAATTGTAACGTTTGGATTTAGACTACAGTGAGATAACTGGTTGCTATGACAACAAATAAACAATGCAAGTAACAGCTGATACGTTTTAATAAATCTGAAACAGTATACTGTGCCTGTTTAGAATTTAATGTAGGTTAAAGAAATATATCTGCTTCGGACATTGAATAACGAAATCACATTTAAAATGTTAAAATACTTTTGAAACATCCTGTACATTAAGTATTAACAGAATATTTTGTTTTGTTTCAGAGATGGCAGCGCCGCTGGTTTGTTCTGTACGACGATGGAGAACTCAGCTATTCGTTGGACGAACATGTAAGTTATGACTTTATAATTTTTGTTGTATATAAGGATTAAGGTCCAGTTTCATGTCCGATTGATGAAGCCTGGATTAAACAAAGGCTGTGTTAAATGTCTTAAAGAAAGGTGGCCATTCTTTGAACTACTAGTTATAACTATACTGCGAGGTCTACTGTTTTTTTAAGTACTGATACTTCTGTGTTATTACTGTGTTCCCAAACTTGGAACACGGTAATATTTCTTAAATATAAATTATTTGTTTTGGTTTAACGAACAAAGGACAAAAAGCGCTCGGGTTTGAACACGTGTCCGCGGGTGAACGTTGAGGTTAGTTAACATTCGTTAGTAATTCAAATACAGGCTCGTTTATCATAACAGGCGCAACACCGAATATGCGCAGCACAACAAAACTTGGGTAAAAGTCTCGCACGCACGCACCCGGCAACACGCCAATAGTGTCACCGCCGTGCGTGCGTGCGTGACCGTTGAGTGCCGCAAGTACTGGACGCAATACTATTTCGGGGAGTTTTAAAATATCACAAGATGTAGCGTTTCTGAGCGAATGGGAGTACAGCATTTAAGTGGTTATAGTACTGAACCTATTGCTCGGAAATGGAAGGTAATTTCCAAAAATATTTATCGTAATTCTGTTTTTAGAAATTCAGAATTCACCTTTGTATTTTTTCACCTTTGTAATCCGCATAAATTTCCATTTTTAACTTTCAGATTATACTGATAACAATAGGAAAGTGAACCCTGACCGCCGTCAAATTTCATTTTCTTAATTTCAGTGAATTTTTAAGGATGTCAAAAACATGAAAAAGATGTTACGTTTACGTGATGGAAGGAAATTTTTCATTAAAATCTCACAAATATATACTTCGAAAAGTAAAGATTTTTTTAGTTCGCGGAATTCATCCTTATGTGAATGTCATAAAATTTGAAAATACGAAACGTGAACTATGACAATTAGTTTTAACTCTGGTTATGAGAGTTGAAGCAGATTTTAAAGGAAAAAATCTGTAATTATAATAAAACTTACGGTTTTTTAAAGAATCGCTGCCATTTTGCCGAATGACAAGGTAGTTCAGACTGATAGGCTTCTTAAAATTAATCGCTGTACCCAATTTGAATTAATGCTGACTAAAATGTGAGCAAAATTTAATTAACTTAAAAATATAATTAGGCCTAATGTTTATTAGTTTATCTATTTTCACACAAAAAGTGTGTGTGTGTATGTGTGTGTGTGTTACATTCGCGAATTATGTTATTGCTTTTTTTAATTTACTTTGTTGTATTTGTGTATTATTGTATTAATTATGTGTATATTAATTTTTGTTTCATTAGTAAGGGGGAATTTCTGAAGAATTAGGTTCACAATAGCTTTAAAACTCTAAATCATTTTGAGTTGTTTAATTAATAACGATTGTTCTTATAGTTTTGTAGTACATATTGTTTTAATATAACAAATTTGTTGTATTTGTACATTTGTATAGTATTAAATAATGTGTAGCCTACTTAGTTTTTTCACTTTGACAAAATGTAATTTTAACGATTTTTTTATTACAACATTACGGTTGTCAGGACATATTAGAAATAATAATACGTTTTATTATTATTAATGTAATTTTTTTATTAAAACAAAACTAAGTTTTTCGATATCACGAGTATCGATACTTTTCATCCGGTATTATCGGAGTATCGATATTTTTTCCCAATATTGTACCGAATGCGATATCGGAACATACTTAACCCGGCCAAAGTGCATACGCGTTAAGTTTCAAGAGATTACTAAAACGTGGGGTGCGTTTTAAGCGACGTATGGTCCCACGTGAGGGGATGTCCTAAAGGGTTTCTTTAGTGGTTTCCCTAACTGGTCAGCGGCCCCCCAACCCTCGACTCAAATCCTTCATTTGAAAGGTTTCCTTATATTTGATTGCAAATTAAATTGGCAGCCATCCGGCTTAAATGGTATTTGTACTATTAAATTACACGTAGGCTTGACAAGTATCCTAGGTCAAATTAGTTACTTGAGGGCATAGAACCTTTTGTTTTATGCATTGTGTAGAATACGATTCAAAAGTCATTTTTATATTTTGACATCCAAGTTATTTTTATGTTTTAGCATTAAATAAAATCGCTTCGATTCGAAAGCGATTGTTATGTTTTGTCATCATATATAATATCTAAAAGTTTTATATAATATATAAAACATTATCTGCATATAATGTTTTGGCATCATATGCAGTTCAAAAGAAAAACATGCTTTACTGTCCGTAGAGCACGCGTTTCGAAAATCCAGACGATACAAAACTCTACGGATACGGTAGTTTATATTTTTTGATATGTTCACATTTAAGCGCCTTCAGTTGTCGTTACTAATTTACAAGGACAAGAGACCTAGAGTTAATTATACGTGCTTTAAAAACACTCTTGACTATTTTATTTCAATACTGTGTTTCTCAAGATTGATCATTATCGATTTTTTCTATTATCAATTTGTCATAAACCAAAATTTAAAAATACTGCAATCTTTTTTAAACACACTTCTGCTGGCTTTTCGCCTACGCATAGTTAGTTGTGAGCCAATTCCATGAGCTGTTAAAATGACCATTATCGTAAAACAAGACCTGGAACATTGAAATGAGCGCCGATCCTGGTTCGTATTTCACTTTTTGAGGGGTCGTTAAAATTTGTGTTTGTGTGTCCGATTTGTTTCAAACTGATCACAAAAATCGATTTTTTCGTCAGAGTAATCAGCGTTAAAATTGCATAAATTAGCATTTTGAGTTTTTAAAATATCTTGAAATGAAGTAATTAAATTTGATAGCGGCTGTGGTTCATTTTCTTATGTTTAATGCAGTTTGAAGGTTTAGAATGCTAATATATGCAGGTTTTAACGCTGTTTATTATGTTGAAATCAGAGTGTAAGCGAGACAGCTGCGTGCCGTAATTATTTTATTTTCAATCCAATTTAACACGTAAAACGTTTCAAAAAATCGAGAGATAATAAGTTACGATTTTTAAAAACATTTTAAGATGACCGCCATTTTGAAACTGTCGCGGACAAATTTATTAGTCATTTTTTTGCCATGTTCGAGTCAGATCGTGTCAAAAATAGCGAATATTGAAATGCTGACATATGTTATGTCTTCTGAAAACGTGGCTGGGTTTTTTCCAAAAGATTCGTCAAAAAAGGTGACAGTCTATACGACATTATTATTAAAAACGATTTTAAAGACTTTATTCAGATTTTTGAAGGGAAACTCAGTGTTATCTTTAGCGAGAGGGGTGAATAGAAAAAGTCTGCCGAACGGAAGAATGGAAATATGGAACGAACGGAAATGTGGTTTCGTCTCTCTATTTCTGTCTGTTTCTTTTTCTTTCTCCTTTTTGATAACCGTACAGGCGTATTATATGAAAACGTTATGTTGCTTTCGTTTCGGTACTTTTCCTCAGTTGCAGAACACGTGCACGTTGTACCGATTATAATAAGTGTTGTTAATATTGCTAGTTTTTAACAACGTAACCGGAAACTTATTGCAGCCTATCAGCTGTTGAATGAAATCAGCTGATCGTTACGAATTAATATAAAACCACTTATGTTTTACTATAACCACAGTAAATAATATCTAAGCTAGGTTGATGTATTTATTTATGTAAACAAAGCAAGATTATTTGTAAAAAAACTAATTATGTATTCAGCAAAGACATCATTAACAAAATATTCGCTTCTGTCGGTAACTTTACGAGATCCACACGTGCATTTTTTTCTTAACTATATTTTACTTTGTACTCAAGTCATGTTCTTTCATTTATAACTGTAATTTTAACAAAATCTGTAAGCTAATTTTGAGACATTTAGTAACCTGTCTTATGTCATCAGCTTTTTTTTTTTAATTAAATTTTGGCCATACTCATACAAGGCCATGGGATAAAAGCGTATGGTGTTCATATCAAAACTGGTCAAAATTACCGTAATTGGTAATAAAATACAGAATCTACGTGTTCGAAGTCAATGCACAGAATTTTAATTGAATTAATACGTACAAGAAGTCGGGTCAGTGGCTGTTGGGGGGGGGGGACAAATCGCCTCTAAACCCGTAGCTGACAGCCGCAATAAACCCTATGAAGGAATCATGCGAGATGAATACATTAAAAACCAGTATTTCAAATGAAATTGATTGTCATTGAAGATTATTGTGTTTTTATCGTTTTATTTAACAACGCTTTTTAATTAGAGTTGAAATAACTTGTCAGGAGCTATCAATAATTCCCGGTCCTGAACGTTTCAGCTGTTAACCACTGTGTGAATAGTAGGCTTTCCACAGGTAATTAAGTAAAAACTACCTTGATATGCGCAGTAGGTTATATTAGTACTGCGCATTAATCGTTCATTTCTCTCTGAATTTTACTGTCTCACTATACGATGTCGTCGAATATAAGCGAACTAGAAGTACATACCCCATTATAAAAAGCGTGCTCGATATCAGCGGCTGAAGTTCAAGTAATTACACTGTTTGTCGCTACGGACGCTGCAGTGTGCAAGGACAGAACGGAAGACGTTTGAGAAAATAGACAATATCTGTGTAACTGTAATTGAACACTTTACCGAAAGATGCCACCAGCAGCGAGCGCTCACATATCTTTCATAAGGATTATTATTCTAGTACGTTCATGTATGTCTTCAAACGTGATGATTGTGGTGTGTCTTCAAACTTACGCAACTTTAAATCGTAGGTTCGATGCTTGATTTACTGTCGTATGCTTCTAACTGGCATAAAATATTGACTTTTAGTAAAAAATCCTCCATGAAATTATCTGTTGCGTCTCTGTGATTACACACCTTAAGGTCGTAGGTTCGAGACAGAAATTACTGCCTTAAGTTTTTTCCTTGCAGTTTCCGCACATTTTTCGTCTTTATTAATCTAACGGGCATAAAGTGTAGACATTAATCAAGACGTTTTGGGAAAAATAGTCCTTGATATTTTCTGTCGCGTCTTTATGATTACACACCTTGAGGTCGTAGGTTCGAGACGGGAGTTACTGCCGTATTTTTTTTCATTGCCGTTTCCGCACATCCCCGTAGACTAGCTCCACCTATTGAGAGGATTTAGACGTCCCTCGTGACCCGAGTCTAACACACACATACGTCTTTAACACTTTACACTCACGTTTACATTTAGGGAGGCGATAATAGTCTCATTGTGCTTTCGCCATAAAATAACAAAACACACTTTTCCGCACATCTCTTGTCTTCATTAATCTCACTGTCATAAAATACGAACATTAATCAAGAAGTTTGGAAAAAATCGTAGTTGAAATTTTAATGAATATATGCATTTTCATTTGTTCCAATTGTCTGTCCGTGTGGAGGCTCAACTATCTGATCAGTTTCGATATGTACGCTATCTCAGTAGACCATAACGTTACAGTTTCGTTTTCAAGGACTCTTTATTCGTGAAAACCTTTTTGATCAACAATTTTGATCAAACTGTATTCAGAAGTAGTTCAAATCTTGATCGTAACTCACAATTCAAGTCGTATCAAAATGCCTGCTGGGTAAGACAGATGGATGTATTTAATAAAACATAACATTCGTAACATAAATAGAAAAGATTCAATTAAGAATTTTAATACATAAACATTTACATTAACATTCGACGCTAAGTGAACACAGTAGTTTCGAATATGGAACATTGTCATATTTTACAATAAGAAACCGAAAAAAAACGCATGGTCGGCGGTTATTACTTGTGCAGATTTTTACGCTAACCGATGAAATCAGATTGGAAGAAAATATCTGTGCACTTTTTAAAATTGGTCGCCAATTTGAAACGGAGTAGCGGATAATGAACTTCTTTTGTAACTAGCAGATACGCCGATTGGGTTTGGGATCTTACCGTGATGGCTCAGTTTCTCACAAAGATCTGTGTTATTGTAGAATATATCACAGCCATAACTGGAATTACTAGCCTTCACCGGGCAAAAATAGTTCCCTGCTTTGTGAAACGCGTTATCCATTATAAGTCACAAATCTGTTTTATAGGGTCACTGAACTATTTCCCTGTGGTGGTAGGGGGGGGTAACTTTTCCATTCGTAACTTCGTGAGGTAAATTAATGGGTGGATCATATGGCGTGAATTGGAAATGTTCGGGTGTTTTGTTTGAATTAAGACACAGCGGTACAAAGTGGGCTGCGGTCCTAATAAATAAGCCTAAACCTTCGCAAACAAGTGATAAATTAAAAGGAAACTTTAATTGGCCATTGTGGCAGAGCGGAGAGCGGCGTGATGCAATATTTGGATCAAACACGCCCAGCCTGTCACGGGGAGTGTCAAGGTCATGCGGCAAGTGCAGGACGGCCGACCTCGTCACAGCTGAGGACATGATATTGACAAGAATCCGTATTCGTACAATTGACTGTTTTAATTTGAAAAAAACACGGTTTCTTATGAAAATTTACATAACTCGATCAGTTTTTGTCAAGTAGGCTACTGCACGCATCTGTCTCGCTCATTTAACGGAAACGAAACATCGGATAAACGAACATTTCGTTAACCAGAAAAATCTTTGTCAGCTTTTTCGCTGACGTGAAGGAAGCAAATTTCCAACAGTATTTTTTTTATCTTGCGCTTTTTGAAAATGATTTTATCATCATGATAATGAAGCGTTAAAGTCTGGCTTAGCGGTATACGTTTTCATAGACTCAGGGTGTTATGCCTTAAATGAAATTAGCGTTTTAAAATGTCAATGCACTTAGAATTAGAAGTTTTAAATGGACTGAACGTTATAAGTTTTTAATGAATTTAATGGTATACGTTTTCAATGTACGGTATGCGTTTTAAACTTTAAATGAACTTAACGTTTAAAGTTTTCAGCGAATAAGTGATAATTTCTTTCCGATCCTGTTTTAGGCTATGATAATCTTCCAGGTTTTTCGCCCATATTACAAAAAAATGCGCGAACGTAAGTCCATATGTTTTTAATGGACTTAGGGTTATATGTTTTCAATGACTTAGAGCGTTGTATGTTTTCAATGGACTTAGCGTTATAAGTTTTCAATAGACTTAGCGTTATACGTTTCCAATGGACTTAGCGTTACACGTTTTCAATGGATTTAGCGTTATGAGTTCTCAATGGACTTCGCGTTATACGTTTTTAATGGACTTAGCGTTATAAGTTCTCAATAGTCTTCGCGTTATGAGTTTTCAATGGACTTCGCATTATACGTTTTCAATGGATTTAGCGTTATGAGTTCTCAATGGACTTTGTGTTATACGTTTTCAATGGATTTAGCATTATACGTTTTCAATGGATTTAGCGTTATGAGTTCTCAATGGACTTCGCGTTATACGTTTTTAATGGACTTAGCGTTATAAGTTCTCAATAGACTTGGCGTTATAAGTTTTCAATAGACTTCGCGTTATACGTTTTCAATGGACTTCGCGTTATACGTTTTCAATGTATTTAGCGTTATGAGTTCTCAATGGACTTAGCGTTATATGTTTTCAATGGATTTAGCGTTATGAGTTCTCAATAGACTTTGTGTTATACGTTTTCAATGGACTTAGCGTTATAAGTTCTCAATAGACTTCGCGTTATAAGTTCTCAATAGACTTCGCGTTATAAGTTCTCAATAGACTTCGCGTTATAAGTTTTCAATGGACTTCGCGTTATACGTTTTTAATGGATTTAGCGTTATGAGTTCTCAATGGACTTCGCGTTATACGTTTTTAATGGACTTAGCGTTATAAGTTCTCAATAGACTTGGCGTTATAAGTTTTCAATGGACTTCGCGTTATAAGTTTTCAATGGACTTCGCGTTATAAGTTTTCAATGGACTTCGCGTTATACGTTTTCAATGGATTTAGCGTTATGAGTTCTCAATGGACTTTGCGTTATAAGTTCTCAATAGACTTCGCGTTATACGTTTTCAATGGATTTAGCGTTATGAGTTCTCAATGGACTTCACGTTATACGTTTTCAATGGATTTAGCGTTATAAGTTTTCAATAGACTTAGCGTTATAAGTTTTCAATGGACTTAGCGTTATAAGTTTTTTAAGTCATACAAAAACACGATAGTTAGAAAAAGAATATTGATGAACGAGTGCAGATGTCCGCCGATCACTTCTTACTGGACAGAAGCAATGCATAACTAATGTAGATTTTAATAAAGAACGGCGATGATAACCTGAACGGTTTTTCGCCGAAAAAAAAAAATTAATAATAAAGAAAGCTCAACGAAGATTGAAATCGGCAAGGTTGGAACCGCGCACGCGGGGTCGGGTGTTACGTCACCGTGGTCCAAGAGATTCGGCAGACCGTGGGTTCCAACGTTGGTGGGGCTCCCCGCGGACCGAGTGATGACTGCGGTACCTGAATCCAATCGCATCACGCAGCTGTTTAGCCGACGTAATGGAAGGTGCGGTAAAACATTGTCTAGTTTGTTACCCGGTAAAACCCGTTCAATAGTTTCAAAATGGCGGTCATTTTATTAAAAATTTCGTAAACTTAAAAAATATTTAATTTCGCCATAGTAACCAGCATATATTATTTGCGTTTTGAGCTTTCATAATTAAACCCTGACCGCCGTCAGAATAAATAATTTCAACGGATTTTGAAAGTTCAGAATGCTAATTTAGGGTAGGCTATGTAGTTTTCAAAACCGATCAATAATTGCGAAGTTAAGGTAAAACTTCGATATTGATATTGATATTTAAGGTAAAAAGTTAATAAATATTTAAAGATTTGAAATGGGGGACATTTTGAAACTGTTGAACGAACTTTGCTGCGAACGTGAGCGCTCCAACATAACGCGCGCGCGCGCACACACACACACACACACACACACACACACCTAACCTACACAAAATTATAACTATTACATGAAGAACATAAAGTTAAGAGGAGAAGCGAAACTATGATGAGCGGTATCCGCACCTAGTATGGAAATTGCACACGTCGCAGTTGCCTAAAGGTTTCGTGTGTAGGTACCATATGTCGGGGCGAGTTATGCGGGCCTTATATCCCCCGGCTGCAAGACAGCTTCATTGAAATAGATTTTGTAAAGCAACAAGGTACTTGAGCCGTATCATGTTTTGAATAAATATTACAAGCATTATTAAACGCGGCACGCAGCTGTCTCGCCGACGTGATGGAAGCGAATTTCCGACTTTTAATTAACACCGATCCAGAGCTGTAGATCACTTTTTAAAGGGTCGTTAAATTGTGTGTGTGTGTGTGTGTGTGTGTGTGTGTGTGTGTGTGTGTGTGTGTGTGTGTGTGTGTGTGTGTGTGTGTGTGTGTGTGTGTGTGTGTGTGTGTGTGTGTGTGTGTGCACGCGCGCGATTTCATTCAAACAACACAAAAATCGATGATGGTAATAGCTTGGACAGGTTCGTCAACCAGAAAAATTTGTTCAAAAGTTTTCAAAGTGGCGTTCATTTTCAAATCTTTAAAAATTCATAACTTTTTTGTCTTAAATGATTTTGAAAATCCTATTTCGCCTTAGTAAATCAGCGTTGAAAACTGTATAAATTTAGCATTTCTTATTTTCAAAGTCCGTTACAATTCAGAATGTTAAAGAAATAGCGGAAATCAAAAATTTTAAAACTATTTTTGAAAAAAATATTTATGAAAAGTTACTGTTATTGAACCAAAAATAAAAATCATATATTTTCACGTCTTTTTTAATTTTAATTACGATAATTTGTTCGAAAACACATTGTTTTAATACAATTACTAAAATTATATAAACGATTCATTTCATATACTTGAATCAGTCGAACTTCTTCGCATTTTCCGTAGTGTAGTGGTTATTACGCGCGTCTCACAAGCGGATGTTCGATCCCGGACGGAAATACAGGACATTTTTAATTATAACTAATTTAATATGAGGCTTGCTACGTGTAAAATATACTGTTATATATCATAAACATGTTCCTCGCATCACGCGTCCCGCAAAACCAACATCACAACCATCCCTAAAACATGATACATGTTAAAATATTTTTGTAAATTAACTTTTGTCACGTCAGCGAACCAGCTGCGTGCCGCTATTATTGATGTAAATTGCGTACAACAGTTGGCCAGTCTATCTAACATCAGCGCGCGGGAGAGATTGCCCCGATACCCACGCTAATAAACGGACTTGACGCTTTCACACTTCATTTAGCAGCGGCGTTACTTTGGCGTCTCAACGCCAAATCGAGCGCCTTGTCTGTCCCGACAATCGCCGTTCCAGCTTATATAGTCTACACGTAATTCGCTAATCGTACTTAAAGGCCCCTCGTTCCGTGGCTGGACATAATTAAGTCCTGGTTAGCGATCCAGATTGCGTTGGCACACGCACAACGGTAATAGCGCGCTGGGCAGATTGGCGTATTAGAATCATTAGCAAGCGTTTACACTTCCTCATTACATTGAGTAGGATGTTCGTATAAAGGTTTGCGATTTTATTAGTAGATAAGTGCATAGCGTATAGACCAGGGTCAACGAATGTAAACGTACTAGAACTATAACCCTAATGTGAGATATGCGAGCGCTCGCTGTGCTGGTGGCATCTTGCGGCAAAGTATTCAACTACATAATAGTACTCAAAGTTAAATACAATATGGTACGGCAAAGTTAAATACATAATAGTACTCAAACGTCTTCATCTCTTGTCCATGCGCTTGCAGTCTTCCTAGCGGCAGATAGTCCCAACTACTTGGATTTAAGCCTCTGATATCGAGCACGCTTTTTAAAATGGTGGCTATACTTCTATTATGTTTATATTCAGTGATGTTCTGGTGGTACCTGCCTGTGTTAAAAAACAATAATTGCCTGGCCACCGCTCCACCGCAACCTTTCCCGCGCTTTTAACCTGAAACAGAGGTATTTACGAAAATGTTACAGGACAGATTTATTGGAAATTGTACTCTCTTTCTCCATACACCGGTCGAAATTTTGATAGGTCTAGCCGTTCAGCTAGTAGCTACATTTGTCATCCGTTATATCAGAGGCCGCCATCTGGAAACGGAAGTAAATGGAAAAATGTTACAGATACAATATAAATAAGTTGTATAAATATATATGTTATACAAGATGTTTTCGTGTTAAATTTCGAAACAATCGATCTTTGCTTACGGTCATAACTTGCGTACCATCGTCGTTGTTCGGTCAGAGGCCTTGAAACGGAAGTAAATAGGAAAACGTATTACACATATGTCATTTCGACTTTATACAGGATAACTTCGTACCGAATTTCAAAACAGGCCAAAACTGCGTATAGTCATAATTGCAAATCAGAAGCCGTGAAACGGAAATAAAATGGAGAAATAAGTCGTTTGGGATTTATACAGGGTATCTTGCTATCAGATTTCAAAACAATCGGTCAATTCATTTGGCTGAAACTGAGTAAAATCGTTATTGTTAATCAGAGGCCGCCATCTTGAAACTGAAGTGAATGGAGAAAAATCTTACACATACGTCGTTTGGGATTTATACAGGGTATCTTACTATCAGATTTCAAAACAATCGGTCAATTCATTTGGCTGAAACTGAGTAAAATCGTTATTGTTAATCAGAGGCCGCCATCTTGAAACTGAAGTGAATGGAGAAAAATCTTACACATACGTCGTTTGGGATTTATACAGGGTATCTTGCTATCAGATTTCAAAACAATCGGTCAATTCATTTGGCTGAAACTGAGTAAAATCGTTATTGTTAATCAGAGGCCGCCATCTTGAAACTGAAGTGAATGGAGAAAAATCTTACACATACGTCGTTTGGGATTTATACAGGGTATCTTGCTATCAGATTTCAAAACAATCGGTCAATTCATTTGGCTGAAACTGAGTAAAATCGTTATTGTTAATCAGAGGCCGCCATCTTGAAACTGAAGTGAATGGAGAAAAATCTTACACATACGTCGTTTGGGATTTATACAGGGTATCTTGCTATCAGATTTCAAAACAATCGGTCAATTCATTTGGCTGAAACTGAGTAAAATCGTTATTGTTAATCAGAGGCCGCCATCTTGAAACTGAAGTGAATGGAGAAAAATTTACACATACGTCGTTTGGGATTTATACAGGGTATCTTGCTATCAGATTTCAAAACAATCGGTCAATTCATTTGGCTGAAACTGAGTAAAATCGTTATTGTTAATCAGAGGCCGCCATCTTGAAACTGAAGTGAATGGAGAAAAATTTACACATACGTCGTTCGGGTTTCATACAATTATCCCAGTTCCAAATTTCAGTCAATGCGTTGCACAAAACTGTGCACAAACGCAAAACCAAAAGCAGAATGGTCGAGTTGAAACAAAGATCAGTATTTTTTTAATGTTATGAAATATTTTTTTAAATAGATTTTATTTTTCTAATACGAATGGAAATAGACTTTTCAGTATTCAGATGTTTCACTGTTCATTGAATTTTTACTTGAATTTGTGCATTTCTAGTTAAAATAACATTTTACGTGACTTTCTGTTGAATGAGTGGGAATAATATCTGTCAAAAATAATGCAGTCCTCTGTTTGTTTATTTTATTGACAAATTAAGGACACGTCTCTTTCGTTCAGAAAATCTGTATAGACTTATTTCGCACATAATTTACACAAATTCTACCCTGCTTTACTATAGTCTATTCTGTATCCCCCAGAGAGATGGAAAGGTTGGGAACCCTGTTCCAAGGGATAAAAGGACGTATTAATTTAAATTATGCAAATGTGCTGAAACAACTGGAAATGTATCGAACATAAATTGAAAAACATGTATGTATAACGTCACAATTTAGGCTATATTTAATTATGAATTATAATTTAATTTATACGGATTTATAACATCGTTTATGTACAAATACAAATAACATAAACAGACTGTTTTATACTTAGTCGTTTCCGCAAAAATAAATTACTGACTTAGGGAAAAAACACGTTTTATTAGAGTTGACGCAAATTTTTACCAATTAAAAAATTAAGAAATCAGCGAGGGACTTGAAAACGGATACATTAATCAACATTTCAATTTCGATTTTTCTGATGATTACAACTTAGTATTAAACTACGTACTTTGTATAATAAGTTATTTAAAAAAAAGACTCCTGTAAAGCGACACCGTTCATACCTACGCGTTAAAGTCACCAACCAGAAATATAAATTCTGTTGCCCATATCTTTACATTGTTGTACAGATAAGCAGTTATACTTATTCATACGGACGTGTAAACATTGTTATTTAGTTGGGAATATAATTTATCACTGTAAAGATTTTATTTCCTGGAGAATATCGCGATGTACCAGATGCCTTGGGCTGATCTCTGATAGCCGTGTAATTGAAGTGTTTAATTGATAGTTGTGGAAACAAAGGAGGGACACGTAGGCTTACAGCCTGTCGGATATATTTGCGAAAATTATATTTTTAAAAGAATCATTTATAGGGTCTACTAAAGCGAAACTATCTCAAACTACAAGATTATGCTAGGAAATACTTTTGTGTAGGTTGAATTGTATATATTTATTTCTAAAAAAAAAACAATCTTTGATAAATACGTTTGTCGGTTTTCAGAACCCCTAGTTAAAAAAGTACATTTTACATAGATAGCTGTGCTTTTTTCGGGGGTTTATAATTTATAAAGGTAATTTTTTATGTATAAAAAGTTTAGTTTGCTGATAAAAAAAACTTTTAAATTTAACACAAACAATTGTTTTCATAATTTCTCGGAAGATTTTCTCAAATTTTGCGCTTAAATAAATGAAACAAATGTTTTTCGAATCAAAAATTTGGTTCCGATCAATCGATACTAGCTGATTTTACAAAAATTCGTTAAAGTCACTGAACAGAATTCCTGTGAATGTTCTATGTAAACGATGTAATTTTCAGCTAAATATTTTAAAAAATGTAATAAGGAATTTTAAAATCCAGTCCGAGGTGTGGTTCAACCCTCTTCTGTTCACCTTCATTAAGAATTTCATTTTTCTGCGTGCCATAGTTTTGGCTGTGCAGCGCAAACACTCACACTTTCGTATTATTATAAATACGAACTTGAACCCTAAACACAGTCAGATTCACTTCATCTTTTGATGCAATTTAAAATGTTAGTTTACATAGAATTCAACGCTGAAGTCAGATTTTCAAAAAAGAGAAACGTATAAGAAGAAAAACGTCACTCTTTTAAAATTGTTAAAAACGGATTTTGCTGAGTGTAACAAACTCGTTTGAATAGCCACAATCGAGTTTTGTGCCAGGAATGTATTAAATCGGACCAAAATTACGAATTATAGTGTGTAGTAAAACACACACACACGC